>OX578134.1:37381905-37981905 GCA_951213105.1 Amaurobius ferox
AATATCAATAAATAAAATGATCTTTTTGTTGTTGAAAATATCACGTAATGCATCAAGCAGAAAAAGCTACAATAGTTTTAGAAATTTTTCAAAGACATAATGTCAGAATGGTGTAATTACAAAGGCTGTGTTTATGTATTACTATATAAGTACATTTTGCATGGTATTACTCTGTACAACGAGGCTTTGTCTCAAAATAGAAATTTTTGGACTGAACAACTGTGTTTATTTAGATTTAGTATGGACATATTCAGTAAGAAATTTATTGATAGTACTTTTTAATAAATTTGATTAAAGAAGAAGTTTAAAATGTGTACTTTTATTTTTGGTATTTTTTAAAAATTATATTTTTGTAGTTACAACCTTATATTAATCTTTTAATCAATTTCTCATATTAATTGGAATAAAACTATTAATGCTGCATCATTTTTTAACACTGATGATTATTCTACTTTCAAGCAACTTTACATTTTATTTACATTATAAAAAAAGTGTGACAAAGTTACTATTTACTTCCCTGTCAAACATAATAAAACTTTTAATATGCTATGAAAACAATTTTTTTTATTACAATGATTATTGCATTCTAATATTTTCTTTTTTACCTATTCTACCTTTTGTATTGCTTTTTCGTGAAAACTTTTTTGTTATAGGGCAACACAAAAAGAGCTTGCTGCCATTGCATCACTTGTTGAGCACAATGTGAAGCGTTCCCAAGAATCATCTGAGTGTCTGGATCTGGACGAAATGTTTTCTTTCTTAAGTGATGTCCAAGAAACAAAACCAAACATACAAGAGTTTGTATCTGAAATTGGGCAACAGATGGAAGCTCTCCTACAAGATGCTGAAGATGAGGTAATGGAAATATATTCGGTAAAATTTAATTTTGTAAGTGGCATTTTTCTCTCTTATTAAAATTCTAATATAATCTTGCTTTATGCTTTTGAAATGTTAAATTTTGAAAATATTTTAGCTTCATTTCACTTACTTGCAGATCCAATGGCATTTTTAAAGCTAACTTTAACTCTTTTAATATGGTACCCTAAGAACTAACATAAACTGTTTAATCTATAGTTGTGAAGAAAGGAGATTCTAATCAAATGGTTAAATTGGCACCAAAAGTGAAAGAAAATAAAGATTATGGTAGTCTTTTTTCAAAGTTGATTTTGTTGATACCCCCACTCCTATTAGATAAAGAAAAATAGTGCTGAATCTTTATATTTGAGTGAAATTAAAACTGAATGAGAATTATTAATAAGGACTTCTTTTATGAAAAGTTCTCTAATAGTATAAACGTTAGCAAATTCTGATGTGATATAAAATAATAGAAGAATTAAAAATAAAATTAAAAATAAAATTCCATCAAGATCTCAAATCATCATGCTAAAATTACTCAAAATCAGTTTCCAAATTACCATTTTTCTGTTAATTTAAAACAGAAAAACAGTTTTTAAATGCCAATGTTAACCTAACTACTTTTAAGTTTTTCATGTATAATTTACAAGTGTAAAGTCATTTTATATCTGGAAATATCTACCATTTAACTATATAACAAAAATGTTAAAAACAGTATATGAAAGAAGATAATTGTTTCAATGACAACCCCTAGCCACTAGTGTCCAAGCACAAAAGTAAAAAGCTGCATGAGATACTGATTCAGTACATAGTGCAAAGTTTGATCTTATTATAAATGTCTAACATTTTGAATATGTTTTCATTTGTATTTTTAATATGAAGAAATTTCAAATTTTTTTTTTTCTAAACCATCATTTCTTTATAGAAATAATACTGTAAAATATAAATTAAAGTACATTAAAAGTAAAATGTTAAAAAATTAAGAGTTCTTTGAATAGTACTTAATTTAAGAGTAGAATATACTTCTTTAGTTTAAAGATAGTGACTTTTATTAACATTATCAGATACAGTAGTACTCCCATATCCACAAATATTATGTTCCAAGATATACCACAGTGTGAATAGCACCGAACTCTATATATAATATGATATTCATGCAACATATATAAATACAGAGATTTAATTGATAAATTTTAATAATTTATCAATTTATGAAGTTTAATTGATAAATTATGTACAGTAAGATATTACAAAACATTAAATAAAATAATAATAAATGTACATTCTGTACACCACATTGTACATATACAATGTACTCTCTCCTCTCTCTCCTCTCTCCTCTCTCTCTCTCTCTCTCACATATATATGCATAAAAGTAAGGGATTCCAACATTTTAGCCTAATCCTCAAGAGATGATAGAGCTATGGAAAAATACAGTACACTTGCACTGTATAGTATCATATGCAATTTTGAGGAATGATAGACAAGTAAATATTATTCATTTTCAACAAAGTGCTACATGAGCGATGAAAGAACCTGTTATTGTTATACATTGTCTAATAGGTATTCCACATACTTGTATAAATCCTGCTATAAAAAAAAATATTCGTAAAAAATATCTCTGCCATTCTACCTAAAGAATGCAGACCCAGTTTTGGTGTGAAAATGATAAATTGTTTATTTCTTTAATTTTCCCTTTTATATATATATATATATATATATATATATATATATAATATTAATCGAGCTATGGTAAATCATGGATAACTAAAACCATGGATACTGAATCAATAAATACAAAGGCACAACTATACGTTTTGACTTAAATAAAAAAAAAATGCTTATTTTTTTTTAATATACCACTGGTCACAATTTTGCATTGTTTAATTTTAATAAATATAATTTTTATTTTCTTATACTATTGTGCAAAATGTTGCTATCCTCAAAAATTTTTAATTCAAGATTTTGACGGGTAAGCAACTTAAGTTCTTAAGCTCATTTCGAACACTTTTGAAAAGATGTCCATGTTGTATATGTATATTTGTGAGATATGGATATGATAATTAAAATATGAATGGATGTAATTCTTAAAATTTTATGTGGGGATATTATATAAAAATCTAGAACTAGACAGGACTTTTGTTAATCCGCATGATTAAAATGTGAAATATTCAAAATTTTATATTTTCAAATCATTATTTCCTATGGTAAGTAATGATCATTTCTGGATCATGCTGAAAATATTGTTACGACATATCCTCTGGAATCGTGGGTGTATTCTCAGAATACAAGAATGAGTCCAAATTTTTGGATAACTAGCACTTTTATTTAAAAGCACTAGTAAGCTTAAACAGAAACAATATTCAGTGAATAGCTCAATAACTATCTTACAAGATCACCAAAGAACTGTCAGATACAAAAAATCAGCAATTAAATGCTCAGCTAATTCACAAAATAGTAGATATTATTCTCATAACACTCACGTATCTCACAATTTAATTTAACTTGTATGACATCAATTACTTTCCAACTGAGTGATGATTCCTTTTATATACTCTCCGTAAAAATTTCTAGAAAGGGCTCATATCTCCAAGAATATTAAATATTTCTGGAATATTTTGGTATATTTCAAATGTTGCTAAGTTGGCAATAAATCACCAAATCTACCAACCCTGTCTCAAAAAGTGAAAATATGGCAACCCTACTTTTACATAACAGGAATGGCTGCATGTATAAGTGTTATTCCACTGTGGAGACTCCAAGAGCAGTAAAAGCATTTTACATGTTTGTAACAATATAGTATATGTGGCAGGGGTGAATTCTGGTCTAAAAAGCAGGTCATGTGGAAATATATCTTATATCCCACCCCTCATGTTAGCAATTGTACCACAATACTCAAGAAATTTAATAACAATAATAGTAATGGTAATTAATAATGTTACTACTGTTGTGTTATAATGTAACTAGGATACGGTTTTGTCGCAAATTTGGTCTTGAGGCACCATACTAGCCATACTGCAATATTTACCACTAATATGTGGGAAATTGATGATTTGAACTATGCTATGGATATCAAGGGTATTTAAATAATAAATATTAGCACAGATCAGCCAAATGCATTAAATTCATTGGCATGAAAGACCTATTATCAGCTTGAAAGGACATTTTTTATAAATAATTTTTATGAAATATTTTAAAAGAATAATTTCGCCATGCAATCTGAAAAAAAAAATTCTTGTAGTTCTCATTTCTGCCATCTATATTAATCTGCAAAATTTAGACTTTCAGTAATGATATAAAATATCTTGAATACAATAATATATATTGGTATAATGACTCCATTATCTTATTGTGATCCCTTAAGTTTCAAAGAATAGTTTTAAACATAAATAAGAGTCTGGTGCCTAAAATACTGATGGTAAAAAATATTTATTTACTTATTTTTAATTAAAATTATTTAGAAATTATAAATAGTTTTAAATACTTAAGAAAAAATCCTTATATATTTCATATCAATAATTTATGTATTTTATTAACTCCTTGTAATATAGTATAACCTTATCAAATTTATATGTTTTTAAAATGTCTTGTTGAATTCTCTGTGCAGCATTTCTTTTTATCTTATTCTACAAAGAACTCAATAATACATTTAAAAAATTTCATTTTCAATTTATCTGATACGAGCAGGAATAAATTTTTTCCCCATTTAGTGAAGAAACTAGTTTTTAACCATATAGCTACATTAGCAATGTATAAAAATTCATTAATTTTGTTTGAGAATTTCAGATTATTCTGACTTTCATTTGCTAGCTCATTATTAAGTCTTTCACTTTATTATTTTTTCATGTCTAATTTATCCATTCTTAATTGTTTTTATTATAATACAAAAGCTTTCTTTTATTGTTCGACACCTGGATTTTCCATGGCCAGGAATCAACCTTTCTAAAAGAAATTAGATACTCAAAACTCAATAAATGAAGCAAAAAAATTTTGTTTTCGATTATTTTTTGAACCCTGGTATAATGCATTAGAATATATATTCCTTTTCCTCTGTGACAGGTTTTTTTTAATTTTTGTACACAGTTGTGCCCTTAAATCCCACCTTACCCTACTGTCACATATTTCTAAAACACAGAATAATTTTATATGGGTCATTAAATTCGATTAGTGTGATTTTGCTTAGTGTAGCATTGAAGTATTGCTTTCTTTCTTTCAACCCAGATCGCTCCATCTACACAAAAGTGTAAGGTATTTGCCTGAATGGCCAGGACAGTGCCATCCAATTTAGACTCGAACCCAGAGAGGTGACATCTACAGGGACCGTACCCTCCTTCCCCTGTCACCAACCTCTCGAAAGGACTTTTGGACTCACAGATTTAATGTACCCATACTCCATGTAAACAATTGGACAGTTTGGATAGAGCCCAAAAATGGCACTCAGGTCTTTTGAGTGCAATCCCTATGATTTAACCACTGGGCTATCCCCCCCTCTCCTATCGAAGTATTGTTGTATTTGAAACACTAAATTAATATTTAGTAACAGTAATTCATATTTATTTTTTAAATCATATTGTTTAATAGTAGTAATTGTAAAGCCAATATTCTTACAGGGAACCTTTTGAAAATTTTGAATTTAATAAATTGATTGTAAAATCAGCCAATTATAAAGTAGCTGTTGCCTGCTGCTATTTAAATTGCTGTTATTTGTACCAATTAAAGTCACTTAAGTTTTATGTAATATTTCAATAATTACTAAACAAGCTATTCTTGAAGTACAATTTTAAATAAAAGTCATAAAAGTAGTTTTAATCAGAGTATGTTTTACCCAATATCAAAATTTTTAAGATATGATGCAACACTATGATGTAGAGATTATAACATACCTTGAAACTTTCTAGGAGGACAACAGCCAGGTTTCAGCAGAAGCCCAAGCGAGGACTCCAGAGGCTTCGCCTAGTCCACTGCCTCCACCTGGGTCTAGTCCTGTCACATCTGGATCTCATACACCTATTCGCTCACCTAGTCCTGTATCTAATCATGGAGATTCACCTTCTCCATTACCACCTCCGATGTCACCTGTTGGGCTGGTTAATGGAGATGTTCACAAGTCCCCAACGTCTGGGAGAAGAAATGTTCAGTCTCCTGCTTCACAAGGTGTGGTTTTCAAAGAAAAATGCACATCTGGTAGAGCTACACCGGTGAGATATATTTAGTTTATTTGTAATATTTATCACTATGCAGTAAAATGATTTGATGTCCCTAACACATGATTTTTCCAACAGATTAAAATATTTTGGTATAGAGTATTGTTTAGTGTTATGATTAATTTTAGTATGTACAATGATCAATTTATGATTAAAAGTTAGGAAGACTATTTTATTTGCTGAGCAGCATTTTATATATTTCTCAAAATGCTTAGAAGTCACACTGTATTTGCTTGAGTTTTTTTTATATACAGGTATTAAAAAACTAGTTTAAATTTAATAATCTTCATTGCAAATTTTTTCAGAACTTTCTGGATGTAATTTTTAACAATCTTTCGCCAAAAGTGTTCTAATTACTGTCATGAGTATAGACTGTCTGATTTTATATTTTATTTCAATTTATCTACATATGAAAATATCATATGACTTTAGTAAATCAGTAAATAAAAACACTTTGTTCAAAGGATAAGGAAAACTTACAATTCTATAACACACAAATTAATAAGTGATGCAGCATACAGCTGTTTTGAAGATACCTTGGATTCCCATCTTCAGTGCAAAATAGATCGGCAAACCTGAGTTTAAAAAGATGAAATATGCAAATATATAATAAAAACATTAAATGATATTGTCTATAACCAGATATATAGTAAAGGAAGAGTGAATATTTTTGACACGTGTAAATGTAATATTTATTTAGTGTTGCATAAACTTCAAATTATTATTTTATGAAAAAATATTGAATTTTTATTAATTTTTTTGTTGTGTGATAATTAATATATTTTTGTGTAAATTGTGAACATGCCATTAACGTAAATATTTATGCAACTTTTTTCTGTATTTTAGGAGGCTCCTGAAAACCAGGCTAAGGGGACCAAAAGGCAACATATTATTGATGCGGATAATCCTGAGAGAGAACTAAGGTACTGTGTTATTTTTGCTTTCTGTACATGGTACTATTTTATGCCCCATAAAGCCCAAATCATCCAAATTCTTTTAGCCAGATTTAATTCGATTATTATCTTAGATGAGGTCCAGACAGTTTATATTTTAAATAAGTTTTAGATCCCATTATTTTCAAAAATAAAAGGACTTGACTATTTGGGATAAATTTGCTATAAGTAATTATATTTCCTTGAATTAAAATCTCCAAGTTACATTAGTACTGCTTTAGTGCAGAAACTATGTACAAAAATTTGATTTTTTTTTAAAAAACAATATTTTCACTTTTTGAACTGATTTATTGCGGTGTAAATAAAAATGCATCTTTAAAGGAAAAAATAAGAAATGTGTCATTTTGATTTTTTGTTGAATCTAACATACTCTACATTTTATATTAAAATTTAAATAACTAAATTATTTAATATATTGTAAGACATTAATGTTTTCTTTTTATTTATTATAACACATTACTAATTAAAACAAACTTTAACTATATTAGTGCTTAAAAGTTGAAAACATTTAGAATGATTTTTTATAACAAAACAACTTTATAAGTATGGGTTTGTCTTGTTTAAAAGAGGTTCTATAAACTGCTTATATTATTAAGTTATCACTCAACTATTTGCCACTCCAGTCTCACTCTTTTGCCATCACCTCCCTCTTTGGTTGTTCATTGAAAAGATTTCATCGAGGGCTATCTCCAATTTTGTATAGCCTGATTTGCTTAGGTAGATCCAATCCGATAGACCAAGGAAAATAAGCGTGATTTATATGATATGGTGTGTTTGGATGATGGTTTAAGTTTTGTCCACAGATTTAGCATATTTTTATACCAACAAGGAAAATTGTCGGATATTTTTGTTTACTTGTTTTTTCCAGAGAATACACTTGCGCATTTATGCCACCTAGTGAATTTAGATATGTGTCTGATGGGACATTAGATAATGTAAGAAAGAAATTCTGTAATGTTTCAATTAATGTAACAACATCTATGGCTGTTAAGTTGGGGGATGATTCGGTATAGGACCAATGGCCTTTTTGTATGATATTCTTCAACATTAAAGGATTGTCAAAAGCTCTTTTGCTTTGGAAAGCATTAAATACAAGTGAAAAATTATTGTTATATAGAGGTTACTCAAAATCAAATGATCATTATAGACAAGTTCGATATGTATTAGCACTGTAAGAATTAAAGTGGAATTATGGAAAATATCATTATGGACAGGTTTGTCATTATAAGCAATATTGCTATAGTCAGGTTTCACCATGTTTGATTATTTTATTCTTTTGTTGCTGAACTTTTGAGTGCTAGTGTACTTTATTGTATTTCTTTAATATTTAATTTTAATACTTACACTTATATAGGCTTTTCTGTTTCATCTTTTCTACTCCTTTTGATATATCATTTATCATTTGGCCTGAAATTACATGCCTCAAATAACTGAATTATTTTATCATTACAAAGTTTTAGTAATGTCTGAGAACCTATGAAAAAAGATGTATAAATAATAAAAGTAAATAAATCAAAAGTATATAAGTAATACTTTATAATATATATCATACTCGTTTTTTCCCTTTAGACGCAAACAACGTGTAGAAAAGAGGTTGATTGAAAGAGAGGCTGAGGATAAGGTGAATGGCGATGATGATGACAACTACTTTGACATGATTGAATTTGCTGAAAAATATTTTAATTGTCACTTAAGAGAAACTGGTGGAACTGTTATGAGAACTCTTGCTCGAAGACGAAAGTCATCTGGGGATATGATTCCTAAATATGAAATGGTTACTTTCACGAGAAATAGTTCAATATCAACATCTCATGTTCATATGTACGATCCAGAAAATATCCAACTTTCTTGCACCATTTTCAAGGTAACAAAATTTAATATGTAAAATTTCTTTTTTTTTTCTTTTTAAAATATTAGTTTCATTTTGTCGGGTTTTATATCTATCTCTGTGAAGATTTTGCTTTTATATATAACTTTTTCAGAACTTTAATATATAGATGTGTACCATGTATGTCTTTGATGTAAGCAAAATGTGAAATTTAGTGTTTTATTCAACTTGTAATAATTGTCTAAGCATAACTGCAATCAATTCCTTGTATTTTGATTTATTTTTCGAAATGTATAATTTTGAAAATTATACAAAGTAGAATTTAAAAGTTATAGCCTATATTTACCCTTTTACATGCTTTATTTAAAAGCTGACAATGCATTAATTAAGTTGTTGAAAGCTTTGTCAAAGTCAAGCTATAATAATTACATCATTACTTCATTTATTACATGAACATATTGCATTTAACAGATTGATATTATAATGAGAGGGTTTACTCTATATTTATTATAAATACTTTTAATTTATTATTATTATAACTTTCTCTTAAATACTGTAGGGGTTTTATGGTATATGTACTGTATTTAGAAAATGAATTGTGAACACAACTGTTTGTATAAGGAACTTTATATTCTCTATCAGCTTTATGTTACTTCAGTAGCAATGTTCTTAATTCATTTTGTACTCCTTTAGGAACTCTGCAGGTACCTTCGAGGAGATCTAAAAGCTGAGGGAGAAGTTCAAGCCATTCAGTCTATTGTTGGTTATGGTATAGATCGTGAAGAACTCAGAGATGAGATACTAGTGCAGCTAGTACGCCAATCTACAAATAATCCATGCCGAGAAGCAACACTCAGAGCTTGGTTACTCATGTGTTTGTGTGTTGTTGCATTTTATCCTAGTAAAACTTTTAATAAGGTAATTATCTGGTTTTTTTTAAACTTTTTTTGCTTTCAACAATCCATCAATATTCAAATGTATTTTATTTTTGTCTGAAATGTTTTTCCTCATATTCATTTTCAGTATTATGTAATGCGGATTTGTCCTTCAATTATTGGTAGCTTCTATAATTATACAGATAGCTAGATAACATCTTTTTTCCTCATATTCATTTTCAGTATTATGTAATGCGGATTTGTCCTTCAATTATTGGTAGCTTCTATAATTATACAGATAGCTAGATAACATCTCTGACATTAAAATTATGACTCTAACATTAATTTTTCAAAATATGGTTTACCAAATGTCCAGTTACCCAAGGTATCTGTCAACCAGGTCCAAAATCTGTCGAAACTAATTAAAAGTCCTTCATAAAAAAAGATGAAATTTAAATCTCTATGCACAGTATCACATTAAAACATGGTTGTGCAATTTAGTCTTGATTTCAATTTCATTATAAAATTGTAATTTAATTGTATAGTTTCAAATATTTTTTAATTTTATTTTTAAATTAGATGCCTTTTAAGTGTTTTTGTTTAGCATTTATTAACTGATATGTTTTTTATTTAAATGTAATGATCAATATATGATCTGGCAATTCCATTAATTGGTGAAGCCGTTGGTCTCATGGATTGCCCATAATTATCAAGATCCTATTATACTAGGCGTTGCTGTATTCTTGATATTTTTTGTCAATCCAATCATCAAATGTAATCTTTATTAACATCCTGTGCGCTCGGCTGCTGAGTTATGGGTTTATGTCCCATGGGCGACATGGATGTTGTGCTGTTGGGCGTAATGTGTTCTGCCCCCACCAGTGCCCTGGGGCAAAATTTTGTAATGGCTAAATGATGGTTCAAATTTTGTAATGGTTCATGATTCTGATGTATAGGCAAATAATTGAATGAAGTACCTGGCCATTAGTAAATAAATAAATAAATCACCAATAACTATATTTCATTCCATGAAAAATAATTTTTTTTTATTATTTCTTAATTTTCAAAGAATTATGTTTTGACAGAATTCTAATGCTGATAAGAAGTATTGCTTTATGAAGATATGATGTTTGTCTTTTTTTTCATTGCTTTTATCTTTATTTTTCATTCTTTAGAAAAAATCTGTTGTTTGGGCAAAAAATTTGGTCATTTTATTAATAATGTTCCTTACAACAATTGCAAAATTTTAAAATCAAGAATTTTAATTTTAATTTAAATCTTCTATTTGAAATATACAATTTTTCATATAGACAGCATAAATTACAGCTGCCAAAATTTTTGTCAATTCTTATTAGCAAATGCTCAAATGAATTTTCTTTTGCAAATTGCAAGAAAAGTAATTGGCCACCATACTATAGTTTGACCCCTTCAACAGTGTACTTATTTACTAAACATAATAAGTTTTAATATATTACCTTATAGTGTTTTTTTTTCCTGTAGTATTTCAACAGCTTTCTACGTAAAAATCTAAGAGAAGATACTACTATTGCAAGGTATGCTCAATGGTGTCTTGATCATATCCACAGTACTAAAGTAACACCAAGGAAAATGCCACCTTCATCTTTGGAAATAAGTGTAAGTTTGTTATTTTAATATTTTTTGCTAGTGTTCTAAACTTGGGAATTTCATGGTTATTTAAGTTGGTGGATTGTTTTCAGTCTCTAAATTTTGTATTTTCATTTAGGCTGTCCGAAATCTCGGCAATTTAGTCTGCAGATTCTATTTTATGGATGGTCGAACAAAAGCTATTGATGTGCAGCCTTCAGATACTGCAATGGATGCGATGCAGCAACTTGCAATAAAAACAGGATTGAGAAATTTAGATGGATGGGCTCTATATGAGGTATTGTTTCATTCACAAAGTTTATGCTCAGCTTATTTTAATTACAAAAATGCTGTTTAATTAAAAAAAAATTTCATTGATGATTGTAAAATAATGTATTAACATGGTGTTGTTTCCTTTTATAGAGCACTCCTGAGTATGAGCATGTAATTAAAGGTTATGAATATCTTGCTGATATAATAACAAACTGGGAGTTGTAAGTATTTTTTCCTGCAAAGCTCAAAGTATTGGGTATTTAATTTATGAAATTTTTTTAATCTGCTTTATTTTATTCTTTTATATCTGTGCAAACAATTTTGTGAAATCACAATTATATTTAAACCTTTAAATACATAATTATGTATGATTAACAACACATATCTATACATTTTAACAATATTTTCCACTATTTAGAATAATACACTGTTTCTAAAGATTGAGTGCATTCTTTTGATAAAATTGGTTGCATTTTTATGCTGGCAAATTGGCTTAAAGAGCCAATTGAAATAGAAGTATCAGTCTTTTGCTTTCTTATCTACACCAAGTTACATTGAATTTTAACTTTTAAAAAGAAGAATATAAATTTGGCTATTCTGGCTCAAAACATTTAATTTTCTTTTAAAAAGTAAGATATATTCCCTTATTCAAGAACATAATAAGTTTAAACTTACATAAATGATGTCAATCCCGATGCATATATTTTAAGTAGTGTATAATAATTTTATATTGCTAATAAATATATGAATACTTTACCCCTATTTAATTATAACTTTCATCTTTATATTAATATTAATTATTCTTGATTTATAAATGATCTATTGGCATATACTTCATTCTTTGAGCTGTTACAGATTTAGAGATGACACTGTAATAGCTGATTCTGAATTCATTCATGCGTTTATTTCAGTTACTTTTAGTGAAAAAGTAAATAGTTTTCTTTACAAGTGCTGTTGAGGGACTCTATCTTCTTTATATCTTGCACTTATAGAGCTGAGCTAAACTCTTCATTAAGAAATTAACCAACTCAACTGAAAACATTGCCAGATAATAAAAATTGAAACTTATTTAACTTGTCTTAAATATACATATGAGATTCTGAAACTAAACATTCAAACAACAAACAAAAATCCTTAATTTTCTATTCTAATTTAGTGCATTTTGCTTGTTCCATCATGCCTTTTGGTATACATAAGTTGTAGCAAGTTAAAGCAGAGATTATTTAACAGAGACTCTGGCAACAGACTCTACTGTATCAAATAATATTTAGAATTATCAAAGACATATTATTTTATTACATTTGTTTAATTCTATAATATTAATTGTTTACACTCCCCTAAGTGTGAGAAAAATAATACCAGAATTGCTGGAGAAGGAAAGTTTTAATTTACCATATTTTAATCATTATAAAAAATATGCATAAAACTTAACTCAAATTGTAAATCAGGAATGTAATAACCTTTTATCCAACTTTATGTATCAATCATGTTATAATTGCAATATTGCTTGGTTTTCATTTTCTATATAATGCACAGTATATAGTATAAAAAATGTACAATGTATTACATATTCATTCTGGTTCAGAAACTCTTCATCAAACCATTCAATAACCTATGCATTATATTGATGTTTATTAAATTTTGGTGCAAATCAGAAAGAAAAATTTACTTTAAATCTAAAAAAAATATATATATATCTTGGCATCAAATGAAAATGCGAGTAACATCAATTTTGTCAGAATTGTTATTGTAATAAATTTAAACATGTATTAATATTATGTTTAAATTTTCTTAAGACGAATATTATACATAGCATTCTATTATAAATAACAATTGAAACTGTAGTAGAATTCACAGATTAATAGTATTTGTCACTTTTAAATATTTAGTGAAGTTTACAGAATAAAATCTTTGATTCTTCTAATATAGGACATTTTCTTTCCAGCTGTCAAAGAACATCCGCTACATTTAGCAAGTATAACACACTGTCTAGAAGAGGTCCTACATTAGCATTAGGTGGCGGAGAGTGTCGATTCTTGTTCAGAAAAAGACTTTTTAGAAATCCACGAGAAATACCTCAGGACCCTGTTGAAGTGAATTTGCTTTTTGCTCAAGCTGTACATGGGGTTGTAAAGGTATAATTTTCACTTTGATTCCAATATATAAAATACATATTTAGAAGGTAACAAATTTGTTTAAAAAATATATTAAGAAAAGTATGGGATATTGTAGGAATTCATTAATACATAGATTCTATGTATAACTATAAATATATTTAGTAAGTTTGAAATGTTTAGGAAGCCAAATATTAGAATATTTTATTTATAAATACTGCATAGCATTATGAAGTATTTTTGAAGTTTCTAGATTAAGTTTTCACTTATATATTATGCATGCTACAGTATTTTTTATACATACATGATGACCACTTGAAATGAGCAGGAATCTCAAGCTTAAACTAACTACAGGGTATATTGAATGTTATGGAATGAACCTGTTGACCACACCCATACTTTTTTGTATGCATTTGACGAGATACATCCATTTTTATATATAGAAATGTCTAATAAACATATAGAATATAGGAATATAGCACATAAAGAAATATGCAATAAATTGCAAAAAATACGATAAATATTATTTGTACCTCAAGTTCTTAATTATTTGTTAACATCATATCTGTCTTAACTCCATATTGTTATTTTATAATTTTTATTAGACATAACTTTATAAATTTTATATAATTAATTATAATTTTTTCATTTTAATATTATTTTTCGATTTTCAATGGAAATTTGTAAAATTTAAATATATTTTCAAAATATTATTTCTGATATAGTTAAACTTCATTTATGAACTATCTTTGATGCATCTTCTTTGCTCTAACAAATAGCTTTAGTTAAAGTCATTCAAAAAAATGTTTCTATTATATATATTTGTAGTGACAATGTGAAATTACCAACTTGGCAGTGCCGGGATTTGATCCCAGGGCTAAAACATGGTAGGCCAGTATCATAGCATTGAGCTAAAGACATCTCCAGCTCAAGGCATTTAATACTACCTTATGAGTGTTTGCTACAGTACTTCCTTCCCAGTAAGTTCTCGACTACTGAACAAAGTTGTTGTTTTCTGGGTTACAAATAAGGCATAGGAACTATAAGTTGAAGGGAAGGAGTGTTCATGAGGTTGTGAGGAGGTCTGCTGTGGGCATTCTGTTGCCAATCACGTTGCTGATAAAGAAAGTACTGCTGAGTTTGATCCTTCATTCAACTGCCTTCTTGTGCCATCTCCTGGGGAGTACAGAAAGTACATTTTTGCAATGCATTTATAATTTACAGAAAGCTGGATAGGTGCAAATAATAGTGAAGGATGCTTTATGCTCGTCCAAGGTCACTAGTGTAGTGATAATACGAAATTACCAACTTGCCAATGCTGGGGTTTGATCTTGAGGCCAAAGCGTTGTAGGCCAATATCATAGAATTGATCTAAAGATATCTCCAGCTCAAGGTATTTAATACTACCTCATGAGTGTTTGTTACACTTTTTTTTTTCATTCTTCAATGGAATTAAACATTGAACTTTTCTCAAGCTTTTCATAGGTTGTGAAAATTTAAGTATGTACACAATTAAGTTAAGTACATACTCTTTAGAAAGCTTATTAACAAGCATAAAGTTGATGAGTTGTATTTTATTAATTTTTTTTTATTTCTCACAAACTGATATATTGACAGGCAAGGTCTTAAGAAGATAGACCCCTGGTCTTATTTGAATGCATTTATTGTTTTGCAATTGCCATATTTTAGCCTTTTATCATTTTACATTTCGTTGTAGTAGTTAGTATGTTAAAAATTTATTAAATGTTTCCAAGTACACTTGAATTAAAGTAATTTTTAAGAGTGCATATCATCCATGCTATCAAAATATAACTTGCTGTATTACTATAAGAAACCTTATAGTAATACAGCAAAGAAAATTATGAACCTTATAGTAATACAAAAAAAAAAAATATGAACCTTATAGTAATACAGCAAAGAAAATTATGAACCTTGTAGTAAAATTTTCTTAAATTTTATGTACTTTTACCTAGAAAATGGCCATTTTGTGCATGAAAACCAGTAAATAGTTTATAATACTTTGCATCCAATTTTTTTTAGGCTGATGAATATCCTATCAATGAAAGAGTTGGACTTCAATTAGCTGGTTTACAAGCACAGGTTTTATTAGGAGAACCTCAAGAAGCTAAAGTGGAAAGGTTGGTTTGTATTTACTTATATTTTGATTTTGATGAGTAAATATTTTGAAGTCAAATTCACATTTTGCTCTTATTTATGTAAGAAATGAGAGAGAATATTAAAAAAAATTAATTCAACAACATGGTATGAATATAATTTATATTAATACAATAAAAATACCAAATTAGCTGTTGTCAATATAGAAGTCATAAATTACTACTGCAGATTAAATTTACATATTGAACTAAATGCAGCAAATAACAGGATTAATTAATAATTGAAAGTTATGAATTGTTTTCAAATGTGAAATATAAGAGTATCGTCAAGTTTAATACCAAATAATTAAGCAGTCTCATCAAGAGTTTCAAATGTAAATAAATTGTTTCCAGTGTTTCCATTATTGACATTCTACTATGTACAAAAATGTGAATATGGAGCCCTAAAAGAAAAGTACAAAATAATTGCTTTAAATATAGAATTTTCCAATAGTTCTTCAATTAGTTTGCATTTGTATTAGCATTTGCATTCACAGAACAATGCCAATAATTGAAAAGATTGATTTAATTTTAAAACTTCTAGTGAAATGACTAACTTAAGCAATGTTCTTTCATTTTAAATATATTTAATTTTTGTTTAAATATTATAGATAAAAATTATCCATGTCTTATTTTTCGTTATTAATCAATGCATAATTTGTAATGAAAAACAAGACAATGCCTGCAGTACTGTTTTAACTATTGGTTAGTAATCAGTCAAAGGTTCACAATTATAGGTCTATTCAGAGGGGGGGGGGGGGGTTAACCTCATTCTTCATTGGCATTAAATTTGCATTTGTCATCCTTAGGTCCATACTGAAAAACAAAATCCAGCACTGTATCCCCCCCCCCCCTTCCAAGATTCTGGCTATGCCTATGTCACAATCTACATATTAATCCCTTTGCTGTTTACAATAACATGCTATATTTGTTTAAAGAAAATTTTAACATGCTTTCCTGAACCATAAATAATATTTTATTAGAACTGGATTTGAAGTATGTTATACATACTAGTTTCTTTTCTTCACATACTTGCATCTCAAAAGTTGTGAAAATGGATTTAATATATCAGTGATATACCCTTACTTGTGTAGATGTTGTAACCCTATACTCTTTTTTTAAATTTAAGATAATTCAGAGAAATAATAAATTAATTTTAAAAATCTGGGTATGTATTTATTTTTAAATAATATTTGCCCATAAAATGTTGAACATAAATAAAATATTTTAGGCCCACTGTCCAGTTTGGATTTGTATAATCTGATAATTTACTATAACTGTAGTAATGTTAATATGGAAAATAAGGATATTTTCAGCAGTCTAAAGATTAGTTATGTTTTAAATTTATTGGTAGTGTTTTTATCTTAATAAATGTTTATTTGGGAAATTTGATGAGGCTGTAAACAATACCTTCATAATTGTTCTCCCTTCCCCAAATGCAAGAATACTATCTGTATCTGCTATGTGTAGTTGTTTTGAATGCAAAACTTATTGTCTAGTATAGCATAGAAAGTATGTATTGTGTAGCTGAATCTGTGCATAATCTTTTTATAGGTATGCAGAAGTTGGCAACTTCCTTTGTAGTAGGATAAGGAAAAACAGAAGAGATATTGATTGGATCCCAGATCTTTCAGAAGCTCACAAAGTTTGTATAGCTCCTTTATAATCAAATTACCTTGAATAATAGCAATATTTCTTGCACTAGAATATCATATCCAAAATTTTCAGTAGCACTTTAATGTATACTAATTGAAATGCATTGATATTGCAGTTGTCAAGTATGTAAAAATGTCCACTTACCAGGCATTTTAATCTTCAGTTTTTAGGTATGAGGTAGAACTTAAAAACATGTGTGGTGTGGATGTTTGTAGTAGTTTTGAATCTTTATTAAACTATAGGTCTCAGTTAAATTAGTCTTTTCAAAACTGACTTCTAAATCCAAAAAATGTATTTCTCATTCCTATATATTATAGTTAAGTGAAGTTACTTTAACAGGGAGAAAATAGTTTACTAAGGTTTAGATTCTGAAATCTCTTCCAATGAAAAATTATAAAATTTTTAACCAGTAAACCGAATGTTTTTTTTTTATCAGTGTGGTGGAATTAGTAGATATTGAAATTGCTAAAGGTTGAATAAACTAATCACTATATTAATTGTATTAGCAATCGTAGATGAAGGTAAAACAGATATATATAATTAATAAGGTGACTTAGTTATTAATTAGATGCAATAAAGCATGAATGTAATTTATATTTTCAAAGTTAATTTCTTAAAATCATAGACGATGAATTCTCTGGTATTCTTTTTTTTCCCTTTTTATTTATTTATTTATTTGTTTTTTGCAATATCATATTTTTTCATAAATTTTTAATCAATCAATTTTATCACTTCAAGTTTAATTTCAACTGACAAGTAATTTCTATTTCATGAACCATCTTCAACTAACTAAAATTATCAAATATTACCCTTTCAATACATTCTAAAAAATCTGCCAAATGCATTCTATTTGTGCATTTTGTGTAGCAGATGCGTAGTGCTTGTAGATGCAACTGTATTTTTAGAAAAGGGAAAAATAATTTGATTTCAATTTTCCCATACAAATAGCAATATATAGACATCTGGCTGTAATTGCTTCAGGCTTCTATATGGTGGCTAAAGGTGATAAAATAGTTTCTGTTCTTCTTCTCAGGACTTAAATCTTTATACTAACTGATATTTTAGCATTTTATTGTTCACAACATCCAAACCATTTATTTAGCATGATCATTAAACTGTAGATCCGAGGTTATGATATTTATTTGAAATTAGCAATATTTTTTGCTATCACGGAATTTATTATAAATGAGGTACACTGTATTCATTTTCTTTCAAGTCTATATGTGATTTAGCTGAATTATTTATATTGAGCTGACTGTTATTATAGATGTTTATACTGTCTGAGGACAACAAAGAAGGGAGATTTAGGATGGCTGAGCATCTGAGGCAATTTAGCATTAATTTATCAATCTGAATATTTTGAAATGTTGTGCATCTGAAAGGGACAAAAGCTCCCGGTGCCTCTTCTTGTCTTGCATTGCCTTATCCTTGTCCCTACATTTTCCAGTTTTATTATATATAGTTTTGTATAAATACAGAATGTGACTTTTGTGTTATAGCTATAAAGAAATTGCAATATGAATTGTTACATAATAAAAGCAGAATAACTTAATAAAAGCAGACAATCATTTCAGAAACACTTTTGAAGAAAATGGAAATGTTTCTGAACTGTTCGAACGATCATCTACTTTTATCGCTTTATTTGTGCAGCATTTAAATTATGATTTGTTTATAGTTTACTGTACTTTCGGATATTTAAGCATTTCATTATTGTATTGAATATGTTCATTTCATTGTAATTTTTTGTTTCTAAGTATAATTTATCAATAATTGTTTCATTCAGTTCAAATTTGGTTGTATTTGACATTTTCAGCTTACATTGTGATTTTAATTAATATTATTTTATTTTAGATATATGGGAGTGGTAAATCTGAACTTGTTGCTAAAGTTTGGTATTTATCAGTTGTAATGCAATATCCACTGTATGGAACAACCCTTTTCCCTGTAACATACAAAAGTTATTTGTCTTATGGTATGTCATTATTCTTTATATTCAAGTAAATAGTCAGGTTTAATATTTCTATGCAAATAATTTGAGAAGTTTTATTTGTAGGTGTATTCTCCAGTAAAAAATGTCTAATTGCTGTATATTACTTAAATAATTCTTCAAACTTAGAAAAATATGTTCATCCATATATAATTTATATGCATTTAATGAATAAAGATATTCTTCTGTTCAATGTACTTGATATCAACATATGCAAGGGACTTAGAAATTTATTTATGGAAATTTTATTATAATTTTAATAAAGTATTCTTTATATTATTATGTAATAAAATTAGTGCATCTAATTTCCATGAATGTAAATATCTTAAGGCATACAAAGTATTTGAGTCAGTACTGAGTGGCATAGGCTGCACACAATGGGATTTTTTTCCATAGAAAGTTTGTGCCTTTATTGTCCTTTACCCTAGGAATAGTGATTGTATACAGCTAGTAATCTGTATTTTGCTTAAAGTTTGTTAAAATGTTGAATAGTTTAACTTTTTAACATAAAGATTTTTGTGTGATGTCCTTCAAATACTTGCTAATTTGGATGCAGTTGTCTTGGAAAGAGTCTAGCTTGTACAATTTAAGTGAAATAACAACAGCACTTGCTAATTTAGAGACTATCTATTGTTATAAAAGAATAGCTTATACAAATTCTATTAATTTTGTTAGCTTAGAAATATATTAACTTTAATCATTGTAATAGAGATCTGTCCAAAAGAAATCTAGGTCCATTTTTAGGCCTCTTCACAAATTCTAAACTTCGCTAAATGACCCTTTTATAAAATTATTTTCTTCAAACTGATGTTCTCTCAAAATCTCAAACGAAACAAACCTTTATGAGATATGAAAATTAAAATACTTGATCAATTTTTACGTTCTCATACTATTGTTTAGAGAAAGTATTTTCTGAAATATTTGAATTTGATATTTTAAAGAAAGACACATTTTATTATTTTCTAAGCAGATTTCAAACACTTTCGGAATTATGTCTATGTGTGTACATTTATAAAGTGTGGACATGATAATGCAAGATGATCTTTGACGTCTTCATCTTTGGATTATGCTTGATTGCTACTCCCCCCTCCTCTTTTTTCGATTTCTGTAATTAAATTGTAATTTAATATGCTATTCTTTTGTTATTGAAATTTTTGAAACTCTAAAAAAATAGTTTACAGCTCATCCTTGTCTAAATGTAGATTCTTTTGTAAATTGTATTTATGCAAATTTTGTCGCTATATATGGTCTATATATGAACGATTCAAATTTTATTTCCGTGTAGCCACTGATGAAGAGCGTACTTATGCTCGAAAGCGCTATGGCCTTTTTTTAAACTTTTGTATGTCTTATAGGAAGTAAAATAAAGACCTTCTGTTGTGGATGTGTGCTTAATTTTTGCTATTGTAACATCAGATGTGATGTCAAATTATTTATTGATTTGTTATTTGTTTAATGAGAACACAAGTAGTTCAAATTTAAGTTTTCCATAGCATTATTACCAATGTAGAAACAGGATAATTGCCAAATCAATGAAGTTAGCTTAATCTGTGTGGGAAATTGATAATTTATATAACATTATATGAAATTACAATAAAATAGTATATTTTTTTCTTCTCAAAAATGTATTCCTGGAAAAGAAAAAAAATAGATAGATCCCTGAATCTTTCATAGAATTACAGAGTCTTGTATTTCTTATTATGTGTTTTGTTTATTATTATAACCAAATTTTTCTTTTTAGGACATAAGCTTTACCTTGGTGTCAGTGCAGAAGGAATATTAATGGTTAATTTATTGGATAAAGGCATTTTGAATGCTTACCGTTATTGTGATGTTGAATCTGTGATGGTGGATCCCAGTGATGATCTGGTGACTATAAACTTGTTAAAGACACTTCCTGATACTCATAAATGTTTTATATTCGAAACTAGTCAAAAGAATGAAGTGGCTAATTTAATAGCAAGTTATTCTCCAGCTCATGCCAACTGGTTGCGACCCACATATGAATTAGGATGGAGGGTAAGATATTTTTATTTCTCTACTTCTAAAATACTTTTTAATATTATATTGCACACATACTTAATTACTTTATGTTCCTTTCCTAATGTATTTACATAAAATATTTGTTTGATTTTACTGGATTTTCAAAATGCCAATCAGCTGTCAGTTATATGTTTAAAGATATAAAACATATTGTTAAAACATTCATTTTGTAGTTTTGATGTTTTCTTTAGAAACACCAGAAATACGAGGTGCCATCCAAAATTTTCCAGATTGGTGCTGTATAACAGAAATGTTAAATAGTTTCAAATTCAAAGTGCACCAATAGATGGCAGTAGATACTTGTTTTGTGAGCTAGTGTGCGAAACTTCATCACGAATGAAGCAGTTCTCGCTAGTATAGACGCCATTTTGTTTGAAGTTGTTTACACTGCATTGCTATTTTTATGATGGATACAAAAAAAGAACAGCATGTTTGCATTAAATTTTGTGCGAATCTTGCTAAAAGTGCAACAGAAACTGTGGAAATGATTTAACAAGTGTTTGGTGAACAATCACTGAGTCGAACCCAAGTTTTCTAATGGCATAAGTGTTTTAAAGCTGGTTGAACATCAGTTGATGATGAACACACAGGAAGACCTTCGAATGACACCAGAAAACATCAACAAAATTTGATAGTTCATTCATGATGATCGATGTCGGACCATTCCAGATCTCTGTGATAAAGTTAGAATTGGATATGCAACATGCCAGCAAATTGTCACTAAAGAATTGGGAATGCATCGCATCGCCGCCAAATTTGTTCCCAGTCTGTTGACAACGGATCAAAAGTAACACTGAATTGAAGTTTGCGCAGAGCTTCGGCAGCTCATTTTGGATGAGGAAACCTTCATGTCCAGAGTAATTACTGGTGATGAGAGTTGGATTTATGGGTATGATCCTGAAACTAAGCAACAATCTTCACAGTGGAAAAGCTCAAATTCACCAAGGTAAAAAAAAATGCAGACAAGTGAGAAGCAATGTGAAGAGCATGTTGATTGTGTTTTTTGACATTAAGGGAATTGTGTATAAAGAATTCATGCTGGTGGGTCACACTGTCAATTCACATGCCAACGGCCGTACCGTGCTGAAAACACCGGTTCTCGTTAGATCACCGAAGTCAAGCAGCATCGGGCGCGGTTAGTACTTGGTGGGTGACCACCTCGGAACACCGCGTGCTGTTGGCCATCTCGGGTGCGGTATCCCCGTGGTTTGCGCGCTAAGATTTGCACGCTACCACAAATGCCGCCGTGTTCATGCGGAGTACGATCACGTTAAACATGTGGGTCCGTAAGTCCTTCCGAGAGGTTGGTGGTAGGGGAAGGAGGGTACGGTCCCTGTGGATGCCTCCCCCACTGGGTTCCGGTCTAAATTGGGTGGCACTTCCCGGCCGTCCATACAGTTACCTTACACCTTTCTGGTAGGTCGGACGGTCTGGGTCTCAACAACAACAACACTGTCAATTCACAGTTCTACTGTGATGTTCTGAGACGCCTTTATGAAGATGTCAGAAGGAAACAGGTGGAATTGTAGCAAGCAAAACACTGAGTTCTTCATCATGATAACATGTCCGCCCACCGTTCATTCAACACACAACAGTTTTTGACCAAGAATTCGATGACCATCATCCCCCACCCACCTTACTCACCAGACTTAGCCCCTGCGACTTCTTTTTAGTCCCAAAAATTAAATTTAAGCTAAAAGGCCGACATTTTGATACCATTGAAGAAATTCAAGCAGAATCGCAGGCGATGCTTTATATGCTTACCAAAAAAGACTTCCAGAAAGCCTTCCAGCATGGCAAAAGTGCTGGGACTGATGTATAGCTGCAGGAGGAAACTATTTTGAAGGTGACAGTGAACATTAACTGATATGGTTAGTTTTCAAATTTTCACAGTGCCAATCCAGGAAATTTTGGATGGTACCTCGTAAAACTCAGTTTCTGACATTTGTCAAAGGGAATATTAATAATTTTGGTGAAATAGGGGTTTTTATTTTTGGGGGTTATTTCAGGGTTTTTTTGTTTTTTTTTAAACTTTCTGTTTAAAAATATCCTGAAATCATTATTTTTACAAAATTTTAGGTTTTATCCATTGAAGAGTTTATTTGAAAATTTTTCATATGCTCTCAATTAGGAGAAGTTATATTGAAGTATTAAGATTTATTTCTCTGACTTGTCTTTGAGTATTAAAATGGGGGGAATAATGTAAAAATCTGATCATAAGATAAATTTTGGCATTTAAAGGGTTAAATTTAACTACATACAATTCATTTTACTTTTTAAATTTTCTAAAGTTTTTTGTCTTTTAAATTTAAAAATATTTTAATAGGGATGGAAACCTGGATTGTGTTTTTAACTCTTACAGTTTGATCATTTTCATTTTATCAATATCCGTGCTCAGATGCATACTTTATTGTAAAACTTTTCATTCCATTCCATAAAGTTTAGCATTTCTTTGGTGCTGATTAGAGTAAATCCAAAGAATATGTAAATGACACTTTTATCAAACTGGCAGCAAAAATTAAAGAATAGGTAAGCTTGACACTATCAAATAAATAATTATTTTTCAATAATTCTGCAATAATAATGGCAATGAAATTATTACCTACATCCTAGTATAAACCATTCTCAAGCTATCTTAGTTTTGTAATATTGACAAAAGATAAGTTTCAAAACAATGCTAATTGGGCAAATAAAAAATTGAAAATTGAATTTAATTTTTAATGGGTATTCTTTGGGGTGTAAATAAAACAAAAACCATACTTAAATGATTTAATTTTTGTGTAAAGTATTATTTACTTTTATATATTACTTTTTTATATAAAAGTAGTGGCTGTGATTTTGTAACGAATGTCATGTTGGTTATAATAAAATATTTTATATGTTTCTTAGGTGAAACTGACATTTGAAGACAGGCAAAAGCTATATCATGATGTGGTAAACTGTAGAAGAGCACTTGTCGATGTTGGGCTTGTACGTAAACCTCAGGAAGAAAACATTGGTTTATTTCGAAGTACTCTCAGAAGGTAATTTTGGGCTCTTTTGCAACTATTATCATATTTTTATCAAAGTTTTTCATGTAATATGAATTGAATATTTTTGTGATCTATATTTTCTCATTCTACTATCTGAAAATGTATTTTTTCTTAATTTTGGTAATTTATATTCCTGACAGTAAAGCATGTTTTAAGACCCTCTAAGTCTCTCAATGAAATTTTGTACAGCTACATAATGTAAAAATTAAGAACTAGATACAATTCTTATTTTAATTTGCAAAAATAAACTAGTAGGACATCACATCATCCTATCTTTTTTACTTGAATTCAGGTGTAAATTACCTATAACATTAAATTATAAACTTCAAAGTATAGTAATAAAAATCCTTTTATTCAGTTCTCTCCATGCTTGTAGAGAAATACTTCATAATTAAATATTTGAATAAAAATATTGTTCTGTTTTTTTTCCTTGTATTACCAGTTATCAAAAATTTGCACTGAAAATTGTTTGACTGTCTGAACAAATTAGTAAATTAATAGATATGCATTACATATTTATTTTTTTCGACAATGTTTGTCTGATAAACAGAATTTCTGAATAATTGAATTTAATTTTGTTTCATTAACTTCAATGCCCATATTTGCACTCGAGATTTGATACTTAATATCATACATAAGGGGCTTGTGGTATAAAGTTTGTGACACATAGCTCTTTTCGAATATTTCAAAAGTTTCATTATTTAAATTTGAAATTTTGACTTGATATGTAAACATTTATGTTTCAATATACTGTAAAACAATACAAACTGACCTTAATTTAGTTTCCCAGTCATCCTTTAACATATTTGAAAAATATATTTAACATACTTCTCAATATTATATTTGAGTATGTTTCCAATGAAATAAATTAAGACATCTGATGAAATTTATACATTTTAATGTTTAATCAATATTAAAAATACAAACTGTACCCTAATTTAGTGAAATGAAAAGAATCATGAATATCAGTCATTGAATTACGAAAAATTGTTACAATATGCTTAAGTAATTGAAGTGGATCACAGTCTTCCACAAATATGTTTCTTGAAATTGCTAATTTCATTATAAAAGGTTTTGTTATATAGATGTTCATTAATAGTAGTTAGAGTATATAATAAATTTTAGTTATTGTACATAAAAATTAGATGTACTTTGCCATAAGTTAAAAATTATGTCATATGGCCTACCATAGATCAAAAATGTCATCATTTGGCCCACTGATTTGGAAAGATTGCTCATTCATGCTTTAAATGTGACACATTGTATTTGACACATGATAGAATCATTCATCTTCCACTTGCATGTTTGCACATTCACGAAGACTTTTTAAAGGACTTCACATTAGAATTATTTCAC
This sequence comes from Amaurobius ferox, assembly GCA_951213105.1. Lineage (NCBI taxonomy): Eukaryota > Metazoa > Arthropoda > Arachnida > Araneae > Amaurobiidae > Amaurobius > Amaurobius ferox. Next base: position 37,407,840 of record OX578134.1, read on the forward strand.
TTGACATGACTGTATTATGAAAATTTGTATTTATTATTTTTTGATTTTAGCATGTGGTGTTCTTGTTTCCTTAGTTGTTTTCTTCAATACAAAAATATGTGTTTTAAAAGGGTGTTTGTAATACTTATAATTGTTAGTTTTCTGTTACCAAGAAAATAGCAAAATTTCAAATCATTTGCAGTGCAATAAATGCTTATAAAGCTAGACTATATGATACTAATTATTAAATGTATCTATAGTTCTATTTAATATACACATAAAGCTGACTATAGTTTGGAGGATGTAATAATGTTGATAATGCTGTACTACATATAGAATGTTATAATTGTTGTACTCTTTAGAGAATGCAACCATTGTTCTATACTAGGTCCCAACTAAATAATAGTTGAAGACCCAGACCGTCTGACTCAACGTGAGGACTTGAGCAACTATTTGGATGGCCGGGAAACAACTAAACAATAGTTGTAATACCTAACAATACTAGAGTTACTTTTTAATGGCATTATTTTCTATTAACTTTTGGGAATATTTGTTATTTTATTTCCTCTACGATCTTCCATTTACTACCAAGTGTTGGTTGATGTTTATTAAGTGTTCTCTAAAATCTTCCAGTATGCATATTTGATTCAAAAATCATTATTTTATAGGTTTAACCGAAGTAAAATGGAGAAATTGAGACAAGATTTTGGTGATATGGATGAAAGTTACAAATCTTTCCGCCACAGTCATTGGGCTTTCAGCAAAGTATCTCTAACTCACAGCCTTAGTGTTATTAATGATGCTGAAAGTGAAGATACAGCATTACACGTCTTTCAGTCTATATTAGCATACTCTGGTTTATTAGAGCAAGGTATTTACTATTATTATTATATTTAGAATTATTATTATTTAGAATTGCTGCATGTATAAAAAGAAAAATTTCCTGTGTGTTTAAGCATATTTAATTTATTACTCACTAAAATTTGCATTAAATATGAATTACATTGATTTTATTGTGTTGTTTCATACATCATAATATGTAATAGTTATGTAATATATAATTTAAATGAAAATTAAAATATGATAAATTTATTTCAACATAATTTTTTCATTTTGTTTTCCTCTTTAAATTATCCTATTAGATTAACAATTTTAAGGATATTTTCTTTACTACAATGGTGAAAAACATTAATTGAAAGTCAAAAATGTTTCTTTTCTCTAATGAGATTGTGTCATGTATTTAAAATCTGTTAAAGACATATTATGAAAAATGTTCTAAAACAATGAACTTATTTGTTTCATTTTCATATAACTATTGCAGGTATTTATTATTATTTAGAATTGCACAGATTCAATAAGCCAAAATTTGGTTCTAACGTACTGCAGCATCAGTCGTGTCCTTGTAATTCCTTTATTTTTTTATTCCTCCATTAGCTATAATGTTGTTCATATGTCTTTCTCGTTTCAATTTTAGGTAGTTATTCAGACCTTTCAATAAAATTTAATTCTCTTCACTTAGAGACCCCATTCCTTCCTTGAGACCTTGGGGTGTTTATCAGATTCCATGCGAATGTGGTCTTGTTTATGCTAATCAAACAAAAAAAGCTCTTAAATTTCATATTAAGGGACACACAAGTTATGTTTTCAAACAAGAGGTATCCAAGTCATTAATTGAACATTCTTGGGCTAATCATGTTTTCAATTTTTATTAATCCAAGATAATTTTTTCCTCTAAATTCTAATTTTGAATTGGACATTCTTGAAAGTTTCTCTTATCGTTTCTCAATTAAACCCCCATGTCACTATCGTGTCTGTTTATCCTTGTTTATTTATTTTTTTAATATCTTTTTACCAGATGGTTTCTTCATATTTGAATTTTCCTTTTTTCCTGTTTGTTCTAATTGATTTTTAATCATCATCAATAATTTTTTCTTATTTTTTACAGCTGGTTTAAATGTCCCAGGTTTCTGTTTTACTGTTTTAGTAGGTTTTCTCTTTAAGTTTCTTTTCATTTTACTATCTGTTCTGTTGCTGTTTTATTTTCTTCTTTTTTTTTCTGTGGTTTTGTGTGTTCATAGTTTTCTGCCAGTCATTTGGTGTTTTCCCTTTTGATTTCTTCCTGTGATTGAGGCAATCTGTGAGTGAGGTCATGTTTCTTGTCCATCTTAGAAGAAAGTAGTGTTTTGTTTTTGAAACTAGCTGACTAGTTAATTTTTGTATATATGCCATATTTTATATGAAGTTTCAATTTATCGTGATAACTATTGCAGTTGTAGCATTTTCAAATTGTTCAGTCTTTAACTTTTCTATGGTTAACTTATGGTTGTACAGTTTACAACTACAGAGCATTTGATTGAGCAGGTATTAATTTAAATTTTTGCTGCAATTTTTGAACATTGAGTGTTAGGTTTTCATGAGTTTTCAAACATGGGATGTAAATGTAATCCTTACTTTATTCTTTTTAAATCTGTAACTAATGGTGGGTGGGGTAGGGATTGAATGAAATAGATTTTTATCAAAATATTGTTTTAAAACTAAATAAAATAATATTTTGTTATAGTAATTAGAGTTTAATACATTTTTTTTCACATTTCAAGGCAAATTCATGAAAAAAAAAGAGAATATTAGTAAATCTCCAAAACTTGTATATTTAAGGGTGAGTGCCAGTAAATCTTCTGCCCTACTGACGCTCACCCTTAAATGAAACCTTTCAAAAGTTTTATTAAAATCCACCCAAAACTTGTGTATTGCATTAATAGCAAAGTTTCTTTTCCTGCATGCTTGCATCAGTGTTTTTTTTTTCTTCATATATTGCAGGATCCAATTTCATAGTGCATTCATTTTAGCATATATTGATCACATTTAATATTTTTTATAAATTTGTTTACAAATGGGACCAGAATGTTTTATTATTCAGATCTACTGTGAAGATAATTTTGTATAGCAAGAACAAAGATTCATTTACTTCTTTTTAAGAGAATTAAATTAAATATTTTAATAGCATGTTTGGAATAACAATGTCATTTAGAATACTATAGGAATTTGCACATAATTGTGAATATTAATTTTGCTCATATCTTCTGCGTATACTGCTAGAACGGGTATACTGTTAGTTGGAAATAAAAGACAAAATATGCAGAAATGTATTAATTATATGGTTGCTTCATATTTAATTATTGACAATATAGCAAATAAGACCAACCCCATTTCTCGAGCACCAACTGTACTAGAGGTATTTAATTTTTTGTTTGTTTGGCAATTTTTATAAGCTAACGACATTTCCTAATGTAATAAGTCACTAGATGAAAATGTTTTAAAAATAAGTCTCTGTATCATTTTATGCAGTTAAACTGAATCTAATGTATTATAAAAGACGTGAAGAAAAATCGAATTTTAGCTTATAGAGAAGTCATATACTTCCCAAATCAGATTTTTTGTTCTAATAAACTTACCATTCTTTACAGAAGATGCCGAATGGCTGGGAGAAAGGGACCATTTACAACTTGCTCAGTCTATTTTAGACCGATGCATGAAAAAAGAAGTGTTGATGAATGAACTGTTTCTGCAACTTATCAAGCAGAGTACAGATCACCCAGGTAAGGGATGCTACTTCTACTTTCTACTCTGGGTATATAATTAACTTATAAGCATTCAGTAAACCATACTTTATAAAATTATATCAGGATTACCCAATTTTGATGAATTAACAACCAACCATACAACTTATCTGGTTTATAATAATTTCTATATCAGTCCCAATATTTTGATATATTAATTCTCAGCATGCTGTATTTTGTTCTTGCAGATGCCAATAGTCGAGTCAATTTGAGGCATTGGCAGTTAATGTCCTTAGCCTGCAGTATCGCAGCTCCCACTGACAGACTCATTATTAGCTATCTCCATGCCCACTTGCGAAGATGTTCTATCGATGAGGTTACTGAAGAAGGGCAGTATGCACAGTTCTCTCTCCGGGTAAGTTATTTTTTAAGAGTACACCAACCCTTCTCCAAATATATCAGTTTTGTTTTCATATTTAGCTATGGGAAAAAGCTATTAATCCTCTAAGAGCGAAAAAATGTTCAACTGATCATCAATCACTACCTGTGAATAATAGTTTTGCGGTCATTGCCATTTGTTAGCATGGTGCAGGCAATGAGATGATCAGTGAGTACAAAGCTCCTTAAAGCAAGGATTTGGGATTTTTTTTTTATGTACTTTTCTAAAATCTAATTTTAGAAAATTTCTAAAATCCTTGATTATCTTATCACATGCATAGTACTGATAAGTGGAAATGACCACAAAATCATGTTCACAAGTGGTAATAGAGGATCAGTTGAGCACTTTCTTACTTTTATATAAAGTCCTGTTATAGGGCTTCACTGTATGCCTCAGGGTTTCACTGTACTAAGCCTAGCTTGTTTAGTTTATAAAAGAAATTCTGTTATTTTTTGCAAAATATAATGATTAATCTTACTGTTCTGTTTGAATCTATTTGACCTAAAATCTGTTTTATATATTAATAAAAAATAATAATTTGAATAAAATATTTTTGAAAATATCATCAAAGCAATTTATGACTGTTGTTATATGCTATTATAATGTATTTGTTATGGTCTAAACAGACATTTATTTAGAATGCTATAAATATGTGAAGTTTAAATGGACATTCTCTAAACTTTGTTAACCTACAATTCTATAAAAATAATAAAAGAAATCTCAAATAATGAAGGTAAATAAATTTAAGAAAAAATGATAAATAAATATCTGGAGTTGGAGTCTTTATTCAACTTTGTTATGCTTCCATATTCCATATTTTTATATCTTTATTATAACGTTTTGTATTATATCACAATTAGTATCAAAGGAAGAAATCTAATGTTCCATTTGCAAGTTATTCTTTTTAATATTTACTTAATAAAAAGGAATAACATAGCAATCAGTCAAACCAATATCTGAATTGGATACCTTCTATTGATTTTATATTATACATTTATATATATGTACTGTATTTACATCTTTTACATGCATAATCATTACCAAACTTTTGCTTTTGTGTATTAACTTTATTGCTATTATTGTTATAGAAATTATCATTGTCCTCCAAAGAAACAAATACTGTGACAATTTAAAGATTAAAATAATGTGTGTTCTTATCAAGCAGCTTACAAAAATATCTAAATAAATATAGAATGTGGTATTGCACAAAAGTAATAAATAAACTAGATTACAATGTGAAATACTGATCAAATAAGATACAGTAAGCAGAGTTAGACCAGAGTCTAGTTCTCACTTGGCATTGAGGTCCAGGCTTGTTCACACTAAAGAAAAAAAAAATCAGAAGATTTCTAAAATGTGCATCTGCTTACTACACCTTATTTGTACAGTATTGTGATTTAATTTAGTTAATATCTAATTAGTTCTAATTTTTATGAAATATAAACAGATTCAGCTCATTTCCTATAAACATTTCTTGAATGAGTTGTGTGTAAAAATATCTAAACTAGTATTAAAGTTTAATTTACTATTTACTCTATAACAATTTAAAAATTATATTATGGTCCACCACATCACATTTGATTAAAGCATGTAACATAATTAAAGATATGATAATTCATAAATTAATAACGATTATTCATTATTGTTTTTATTTTTTTATTTTGCTTACAATTCTACTTTTATTCATATTTATACCATTATTGTTTTATTTTAATCTATATGTTTCTTCCAGTGTCTCATGCGATCTCTTGAAACACATGGTCGTCGTTGGCCACCATCTAAGCAAGAGATTGGTTGCACCATCAGCAGGAGACCCGTGCATGCTAGAATATATTTCCTTGATGGGCAGTTTCAGCCAGTTGAGTTTGATCCTTGTGCTTCAATGGGAGAAGTATGTTTTGACAATTTTATATATTTATAGTAAGATTATCTTTTATATATTAAACTATATTTGTAAAAAATTCCCTCTTTCTATTTTAATTAGGTTTTAGAAATGGTACGAGCCAAGATTGATTTGCGTCCAAGAGTTGAAGGTTATTCCTTGTATGAAGTAATTGGTAATAATGGTATGTATATGCTGTGAATTCAGTTGATTGCAATTATTTAAATGTTTTATAAATGTATCTAAAGACTGTGTGATTTTTATTAAATTAAAGATTATACTGAAACTGAATAATTTTAAATATATTGAAGTATACACAGTAAAATCTGTCTTAATGACCACTTTTTTCTGGATAGGACAAACTCAGAAGTAATTTGAAGTAAGTAGTAGAAATTTGTTCAGGAGACAAGGCAAAAAGCTTCTTTCTACTTTTTATTTCAGATTCCCCAAAAGCATGAGGTTTCAAGAATTCATTCGTTTTCTTTCCAATTTGTGCTTATATGACTTATATTATATTGTCTGCATATATCACACCCTGCAGGTGTAATAAATTCAGGGTTACATTGCTGCCATCTAAAAAATGGCAGCAATGTTTTTCTTTTTCAATGTTTTTAAAAAAAACTGCCGCCAATGACAAATATTTTTCCAAAAACTGCCGCCAAACTTTCTTTCAATGTTTTTCCAAAAAACTGAAGCCATGTTCACGCGGTACGATCACGTTAAACATGTGGGTCTGTAAGTCCTCAGGGGTGCGGAACTAAACCTGTAAACCGAGAGGTAGGCCAGGACTGCACTGCTGTCTCCAAGGTATATTGTACATCTTTACATTGAACAAGATCTATGCTAGTGAGGGAATGGAAGGGTTGAAAATCGACATTACACCTATACCACCCTTTTATCAAGATGGTTTCTTATATGTTTCTATTCTTAATCTGTCAAAAATGTTGAATAAAATTTAATTGTAAAGTATTCTTTAAAGTTTAAATAATTGTGTAATAAAACTGGTAATAATTGTGTAAGTATTGTATAATAATTGTGTAAGTTTACTTAATGTGTATAATAAAACTGTTAAATTATATACACTTTTTATTTGATTTTATCTATAATTCAGATTGGCATAAGTTTTATTTTATTTTCAAAATGTACCCCTATTGAATACCTTTTTTATCAGAATACTTATGTGGTTGCTTTAGAGGGGTTTTACTGTACACTATTTTAATCTTATAAGGGTGGCAGGTGATTTATTCAATTTATTTAATAACTATCAGTTAATGCAGTATTTGAAATACACACAATGATATTCTGTCTCATATCCAATATAGGCTGATGCCAAGAACCGATTTTGAGTACTCTAATTTTTCTACAAATAATGCATAAAGAAGTATACTAATGCCCTTAGCTCTATATGCTTTATTCACTTGATCATTCATTCAATTCTAGCAACTATGGCTTTATTTGATACAGTTTTTAAATATGTTTTCCAACTTTTTTTTTTCATTTGCAGAACGTGCATTATTACCTGAAGAAAAAATATGTGATACTATGGCTAAGTGGGAAAGGTACCAAGAAGGACAAAGCAAAGTTAATGTCAATAGAAAACAACACTTCTTTTTATTCAAGGTGAGTAAATTCTGTCATATTTGTGCATCTGTGTATCTAATTTATTATAATCATACAATTTTGCTGCTATTTAAAATGTTTTTCATTTGAATTTTAGAAGCATTTATTCCTTGATGCCTACATTGATCTGACTGACCGAGTCGAGAAAGAACTTCTGTATCATCAAATTGTTCACAATGTACGACATGACAGGTTCCCAGTCACTGAACAAGAAGCAGTATGTTATTATCATTATTTTTTTGTTACTAAAATTGTATGTAATTTTAAATATTTTCAGATGTTTGAAATACTAATGTTGCATATTCGCTTATTTATGAAATATTGTACTTTCTTAAATCTAAAAAGAGTTCTTTTATTTGTTGAAAAGTTAACTTATGTGCTTACTTGGACTTTCATAATTTGCATTTAGTATATAATGCTTCTAGAAATAATATGTTGTTGGCTTCAAAGAATCGAAACTGCAAAAGTTGCATCAAAATTCTTCAATATATTTGACAGCATGTTAAAGTTAAAATTTTTCTTCTAGTGTAAGTAGAATTAGAGAAAAAGGATAACATTTAGTCGAAATATTGCATACGAAATAGAATGGTATTTTTTATTGATATTATACATCTTTTATGGGTTCAGGATGGCTACAGAACCTGAAATTCAGGGAAACATCAGGGAATATCAATATTCTGGAAGAATCAGGGAAATACATATCAGGGAATTCCTAAAAAGACTATAAAATCAGGAAAATTTGAAAATTTTTGATAATCACAGCTTTTTTCCAACTCACGACAATGCACATGTATAGAATTCCTTATTCGTGTTTCATGTGATGGGAAACAGCCTATTGGACACTCCAATAAAAAGATAGTTTTAAAATTTTAACTTTTCTTAATGATCCCTCTCATCTTAATTGTTTTGAAAGTTGTCAAGATATTTCATATGGCAGGAAAAGTAGATTAAAGAAATACTGTTTCTGTTTATATAAAATTTTATTGTAATAGGTAATATTTAACTATATGAATTCTTAACTGGATTTTACAGAACACTGCTGAGTTTATAGTTGAGTTTTATAGCTTATCTGGAATTTTAATGCCTGAAGGAATATTCTTGAAATAATACTGTTCTTATATAACACTTGTATAAATATTGTACTTTGATTATTATATGTTTCAATGCTGAAAATAATTAATTTTAATTATTTATTCTTAATTATCACTTTCAATTTTGTTAATTGACTTTTTATAAATGTTAAACGTTTGTGAATAAATGTTTTCATTCAGTAAAAGTAGATATTGATACATATCAGCGAATTTTTGAAGATATTATCTGGAAATTAGTGAAATATTAGGGAATTTTTTATCTGAGATCCTGTAGCCACCGTGTTGGATTTTACTGAGCATTGCTGAGTTTATAGCTTATCTAGAATTTTTATGCTTGAAAGATTAACATTCTTGTAATAATACTGCTCTCATATAACTCTTGTGTATAAACTATACTTTGATTACTATATTTTTTAATATTGAAAGTAATTTTAATTATTTATTCTTAATTATCACTTTCAATTTTATTTGATTTTTTATGTTTGTTAAACTGATATTCAGTAAAAGTGGATGGTGATACATACTAGGAAAATTTTGAAAATATTATCTGGAAATCAAGGAAATATCAGGGAATTTTTTATCTGAGATCCTGTAGCTACCCTGGGATTGGTTATCAATGTTCTATGTTAAGCAAAGCATTGGGATAAAATGGGTCATCTTGCAGGGGTGAAATGTGCTAATCAAATTGAACCCAGTAATTTAAACTGTTATATACAGCCCAGTATTTCTATTATATATCAAGCCATTTTTCAAAAACTGTCCTGTATTTACCCATAGTCAGTCTGACTGAGTAACTATACCTAACAATTCTATGCTTAGTCTGTTGTTGCTGTCTTCTTATTTTAATAGTAATAACATAACCAAATCTGTTTTGCAGCTGATAAGATGCTTGTTTTCTCTAATCTTTGACAGAGGATGAGAAAGTATCTTTCATAATATCATTATCAATTTACATAATGTATACTGTTTTTGAAAAGTAAAAGTTCATCCACACTGTGCATATATGTTAGATCAGGATTATATCCCTTCTTCTTTCCTCATATATAATATAAATGAACTTAAAATTCACAGTTATTTACAAATTCCTGTGGTATTCTAAATGACATTATTATTCGAAACATTCTATTAAAATATTTGATTTAATTCTCCTAAAATTAAGTATAAGAATCTATGTTCTCACTATGCAAAATTATCTTAACAGACAGATCTAATGAATGAAATATCCTGGTCTTGTTTGTAAACAAATTTACAAAAAATATGAAATTGGATCAATATATGTCAAAATGAAAGCACTAAGATGGTATTAGAAGTAAGAGGAGAATGGTATACTCGTACCATTTTTATTCAGTTTCAACAATAGACCAAACACAATATATGAGTTTGAAAAATCTTTGTCAAAATGAAACAGATGATAAAATAAATTGAAAATTTCAATCATTCTCTTAATCTTTAAGCCCAAAAACCACAAATCCAGTCAAAAATACAATTCCATTGATTTATTAAATTTATTTTTATATCCATTTTGTATTATTTAAATTTGTATAAATTAATAAAAATCATTTACCGTATTTACACACTTAATTTGATCGCATTGCTAAGCAATATAATATAATTTTCTTCAAATAAATGTGCCGAAAAAATATCTGCATAATGATATTTCTATGGGAGGTTTACATGTTAATATCTTGTTACTCTCTTGTATCTCTGTTAATCTCTTGTTAATATCTTGACAAACTCTGGTCCTAAAAACTCAAAACATGGACTGATAAGTGACACTTTAAGTGGGTATTCCAAGACTACCACAAAATGTCATAAAATTCAGTGCAGCTGTTTTCCCATGGTAATGTGACAAATAAACACACACATACACATACAGACAGATTTTCAATTTTATTTACATTGGTCATGTTATTAATTTATGATAAGTATTTTATAATATAGTGAAGTAATTTCTTTATAAAAATTTCTCATGAAATAAATAATAGATGAACTTTGTACTGTAAATCATAATGAAATCACTATATCTCCTAATAAATTTAGTGAAGTAAACAGTTTTGGTATAATATGATTTCCAGGGATACATTTTTCAGACGGATGAATAATCTTATTAACACAAAAATCTAGAAAGCTGTATCATGAGTTTAAGTGCATATTTGTGCACTTAAACTCATTCCTTTTATATTGTATGTTAACTACTCATATCTGGCATTGCTTGATATATAAAGTTGCTATTATATTATTACATTATATAATGCTTCATATAAAATAGCATAGTACATAACAATAAGGGTATCAATTGGTTTTTAATGCAAAAGAACAACCTTTTCATTAGAAGTACTGTGACCTGACACTTACTAGATTAAGATTGGTATCTGGAGGGTCCTTCCAGATGTTGATCTTGCTCTGGTAAGTGTGGGTTGCCATTGTTGTTAGTCCTGATGAAGAAGGCTGATTTTTGTCTCTGAAACCAGTTGATATCTTTATTTTTATGTTTTATGTTGTTTTATATGACGTGTTATAACCGTTCTATCTTATAACAGCAGTTTTATCATATTTTGAATCTTGTATATTGTTACTTTATTTTAATTTCTATTTCTTATATAGTTTGTTTTTAACAAGGTATTTATTTTTTTATCTTTGAAGGTTATGCTATGTGCTTTAAAAGCTCAACTAGATGTTGGAGATTGTCAGCAAGGAACATTAGATTACAAGTAAGTAATTACTATTTTAGGAAAATAATGTATTCTCTTTCAAAGTGCTAAACATTATCAAGGATTTTGTTAATTTTACTACTTTGACATCTCGTTTATTTATAAAATGAAACTTAATTGATTGAAGATAAATGTTATAAAGTTAATTATTTTCTTGTATATTTGCACTTTCTAGTATAGTAAATACTTTTTACATAGAAAATATAGTAAGTACTTTTTACATAATAAATATTGTATGTATTTTTTATATTAAAAATATAGCAAGTACTTTTTACATAATTTGGGATAGAAAAATATTCATATACTTCGAAATTTGTTTGTATAACCAAAAGTTCGACATAACACAAGTCAACGTATTGAGAATTTATTTTGTATAAATGCTTTTCAAACATTAAAAATAAAAATGTTGAAATTTGATTAATAGCCACTAGCCAATAGTACTAACTTCATTAAAAGCCACTTGACTTGAAATGAATTTAAAAAAAGCCTATTAAAGAACTTTGCTGCACATTGCATTGGTAAAAAGTTCTTGTTTTCTTACATGGATGTGCTTTAATATGACAGCTAAAATACCCAGAACATTGCAAATGACTAGTTAGAAGTGTACTTCATTTGACTCATTTTTAATCACCACTTTTACCTTTTGTGTTGCTTTATGGATGGTAGATGCTATGAGATTTTACCTTTTCCAAAGGTGTATAGTTTGTACTATGTCACAAGCTTGTAGATTATTCTAGAATATTTAATGGTATTCAGATTATGAAATGTTAGACCTTGTCTTAAATTGTAATTTAGGATACTAAAATGTTCATTTTAAAATAAGTGTGCACCCTGTAATACTCACAGTTTTAATTATGTATTGAAATTAAACTTCTAGGAGAGTAATGTGTGAATGCCTACCACCCCGTATAATGATGCAGATATCTCCAGATGCTGTGGAAACTCAACATAGGATCTTAGCTGGTATGGATGTAGACCAAAGTAAGGCTGGGTTCTTGATGCTGGTTCAGTCATGGCCCTTGTATCGTGCTACAATTTTTGAAGTTATGGTAAATATTTTTAAGTGTATATTATAAAAAAAAACTAAATTGTATATTCACTCTATTACATGTCATACTATGTCAGTTTAATCAGGGTTGTTACACTATCTTGAAAAACTGGGAAATTTGTTTCAATTTTTCTGTAGTTGTTATAATCTTACATTGACTATCAACATATTATGCAAAATTAGAATTGTTTCATCAAAAGTAATGAATTTTACTGTAATATTTCTTTGCTGTAAGTCAAAAAAATAAAAAGCTATTATTTTGAATAATTTTTAGCAAAGAAATAAGTTTTTTCTCTTTGCTGCTATTATATTATGATATAATGCAATGTATTCCAAGAGGAATATTTTTACGAGCTTTAGCATAATTTTAGCTTAAATACTTTTAGCAGCTCTTTTTCAATATTTAATTGTAAAAATTAAATTATTTGAAAAGTTATTTAATTTTTATATGTTCTACTGTCTAAATAATTTTTAATGAAGTTCATAAGTTATTTTTATGAATGTATTATTTGGAATATTCAGAACAAGAATTTTTCATTTTTCACTGGAATTGTATGCAATAACTTGAAATAATCAAACTATATAAGCAGAAAAATGCATCCATCCAATTTAGAGAAGAAATATATGTTACTAAAATAGCTTAATTAAATTTGTTGTTTATCTCAACTATTGGAAATTTTTAATTTATTTGAAAGCCTAAAAATGTAACATACGTTAAATTGTGAATATGCATTTATGTATTTTTATATAACAAATATCATAAATATGTTTCTTTAAATATTAATCTATCTGTCAGGGATGTATCTAGAGAAATGTGAGTGGTGGTTGATTTTCCAGAACAATTATAATTGAGAATATAAAATTTCGAAACGAGCTTCACGTTAATTCGCACACACAAACAGTATTAGTATTGTGTACTTTTATATTAAAGAAAAACATTTGATAAAATTGAATATAACTTTTTTTAAATGTAATTATAATATGTATATTTTTTTGGATTAGTGGTGGTCAGCAATTGAGTGGTGGTCGGAAATTCTGAGTGGTGGAAACCCCGACCACCACCGACCACTGTAGATACATCCCTGATCTGTAGTTGCAATCTTTGGAGTGATAGAGTTGGTCTGTCTATATTTAAATATCTGTCTGCAATTAGATACTTCACCCTTATACAGTAAACTTCTAATAATCTGGCACACTTGGGACTTCAGCGATGCCAGCTTACCAAATTTGCCAGATTATCAGATGCCACACCAAGATTAGGTAAAAAAATTGAAAATATTAAATACCTGTCTGCATTTAAATACTTCGCCCTTATACAGTAAACTTCTAATAGTTTGGTACATTTGGGACTTCAGTGGTGCCAAATTTGCCAGATTATCAGATGCCACACCAAGATTAGGTAAAAAATTGAAAATATTAATTTAAAACAAAATAATGGACAATAAATATAATAAAAATAATTTGCATAAAATGTTACACAGACTAGATTACACAGTACAGTTATATGAAAAACCATTTATATAAATTTAAGGTAAACTTCAATAAACAGAAATTTGTATATAAAATCATTTAATTTATTGCATTAATATACCTCAGTACAGCCAAACAGATCTGAATGCCATTTAAGAGACATACTGGACTATGAAGTGTGCCAAACCATCATATGTCAGATTAATGGAAGTTTATTGTACTTATTATCCTCCTTTAAAATATCTTATTAAAGGTAATGCTCAAAAGTCAAAAGCAACTTAAATTAGTCTCCTAACTTAAAATTAATAAGATTTAAAACACACATACTGAAATATTAAAAACAAAAACAAAAAAAACTATAGCTTTGATGTATTCATTGCATTGTGGAGCCCTTAAGACTCAAGGGGCACTGTGATCATTATTCTACATTAGCCACTAGGTGGATCTTTACCCAGCATTTTATGAAGTTATATTTTATATTCCAATATACTAAACACAGTTTTTGTGTTTGCAGCAATCCTATACTTCCTCATGGCCCAAAGCTTTATGGTTAGCTGTGGATCAAATTGGTATACACCTGCTAGAGCTTAGATCACGAGTAAGTTTAAATTCCCAAAATACCTGTTACTTTATATTGTTTATGGAAATTGCATGTATTGTTATATTATAAAGCTCTATCAGTGAAAAGCTCTACAAGACCAATGTTGGAAAATCTATGTTTAAAAGCTTAAAAAGTTTGTCCAAATAGGACATTGATTTTGAAACTACTAATTTTGTCATCTAAGGAGTAAACATTTTTGACATTTTCCTCATTTTAATTTGAGCTTTAGACTCATTGTGAAATTATTTCCAAAATACTTATTACAAATTCAATTAACAGAAGTAAGCAGAAAACAAAATAATTTTGATTTTAAAAACTAGTTTAATTTCTAAAGAACAATGGAACATTATCTTCACACAGCACATTACATCCAGATTTCATCTTGATTGTATCCAATAGATGTAATCTGGCTGGATCATTCAAAACAAGAAATCTGGTTGACGTCTAATGGTACCCCCAGATACAATTTATGGATTTCTAATGGATAGCCATCTGGATATAAAATGGATGTGCAATAGACATATATCATGTATATTATGTTTGCTGCTCAAAGTATGTCCAGATTGATGTCTTAAGGGTGAGCGTCAGTAAATTTTCTGCCCTATCCGCGCTTTGTTAACTTTCGCGGCACACATATTTCGCCGAAATTCTGCTCAAACAGTTGCGAAATATTTTCTGAAAGATAAAAGGCAATGCTTAGATTATATTAAAACTAAATTTAATGCCCCAAAATACATAGAATATATTTTTTATTTTAATCCAAAATATTTTTGGTGCTGCCATCTGTTGTCGTAATTTAATTCATACCGATTATTTTTATTTTTTAATGAACATTTTTAAATATCTATTTCTTCTAATACAGTGTTAAATACAACAACAGATCATATATAATGCCACAATCACGGAAAGGTAATTTATTATTCTATAAATTTGATAAGGGATCTGAATGTACATCACTGAGGACTGCAGTTTTGTTTTCAAGTTCCTTTGTCTTCAAGTCCAAGTTCAATTACGTTCCAGTGATTATGGCATTATATATGATCTGTTGTTATATTTAATAGCGTATTAGAAGGAATAGACATTTAAAAATGTTCATTAAAAAAAAAAAATAGTCGGTATGAATTAAATTACGACAACAGATGGCAGCACCAAAAATATTTTAAATTAAAATAAAACATATATTCTATGTTTTATTGGGTATTAAATTTAGTTTTATTATAATCTAAGCATAGCATTTTATCTATAAGAAAATATTTCGCAACTGTTTGAGCAGAATTTCGGCGAAATATGTGTGCCGCGAAAGTTAACAAAGCGCGGATAGGGCAGCAAATTTACTGACGCTCACCCTTAATTTATTAGATATTCATATGGACACATATGCAATGGATGTGAACTGGATCATCCAGATTATGTTCATACATCCATATTATTGATTTATTTATTTTATATTCATTCTAATGCGTTCAAAAAAATGGAAAGCTTAATAAATTATAAAGTTATAATTTTTTAATATAGAAGATATATTTATTTTGCAAAAACCTGGCCTTATTTCCTGCTAATTTCTTTTGATACCCTCATGCATTTGACCCTCCCCTAATGTGCTGTTTGGAAAAGGAACCTAACTCTGTAGGAACTTACTTCTTTATCCACTATGCAACATTTGACTTGTCTCTTAAGTCAAAATAATAATATAACTTAATCATTTATGACTATTTTTCTGTATTATTAGATCAAATAAATTGAAGTTATTTTTATTTTCTAAGATATTGGTATAAAAATTAGAGCTAATTAAAAGAAAGTAATGCACAGATAATTATTTTTGTATACTTTATTTAAAACACTTTGTGATTCTCTTCTCATCAGTCTAAGTTTCATTTTTAGAAGTACTGCTGCAATAGCAGTTACTTGGTTATTATTCAAATTCTGCCATTGCAGACGTTTGTAACATAGCTGTAATGACGAAAATATGAATTTACATTGTCCCCATGCTATAAAATATTAAAAATATCTGAAAGCTACAACAAATTTTAGTAACAGTATAGTAAAATTGCTAGCTTATCATTTTGAATTTAACAAGTTTAAACTTATAAAAATTAAATATGTGATATGACATGACATTAATAGTTATTCTGTAAATTTTAGAATAAGAAATGTAGAACAAACAGATTCAATTGGAAAAATAAAACTACCACACAAATCATGTTGGCCATGATAGCAAGGTAAAAGCTGCACAGTGTTTTATTGTGTAGCTTAATTTTGTTGAACAGAAGATTAATATGTTTTTCGTCCATGATGGATGCAATATGAATGGGTACTTCGTCCAGATTACATCATCTATAGATGCACAGGGGAGTCCAATCTGGTTCATCAAGAGCATGTAATTTAAATGAGGTAAATTAGATGAGGAACACAGGATTGGTTCATTTTTCATCCATTGTAGATGTAATATGGACTAAATCATCCATAACATCCATATTACATCCATCATGGAGGAAAAATAGACCAATACAGTGTTCATCCAGAACATGTAATTTTTGGACATAAATTAGACAAGGTTACGTTACTTATGGATATGCATTGTATGTATCTTTTTATGTGTTTTGGATCAGTGGGATGTAATATGAATAAAATCTGGATATTTGTATTGTATAGAAACCCCTTTACATTAAAAGAATAGAATCTGATGATTGGTTTAAAAGTCACAGGAAATATACTATTACATGTTATATATAGTACAACAGATATGTCTTTTCATGTTTTCCTTCATGGTCTATAATTGTAGCCAAGATCTCAGAAAGAAGAAGGTGGAAGGGGGAAATGGCTGAATAGGAGGTACTGGACTGGATTTTGTTTTACAATATAGACCCTATGCGAAAATTAATATCAGTGTTTAGCCACTGGGAGATGTATGCCATAATCCTCCTGAAAATTGGAGTTTATGGCATTTGCACTTAATTCCAGTGCTTGTTCCAGCATGATTAGAACAGTTTTTTTATGAAAAATATATTTAATAAAGCAGCATAAAACAAAATTTAATGGTATAAAAAAATAAAATAAACTTCTTTTATCTCAATGAGGGAAAATGAATAGTTTCATTAGCAAGCCAGAAACTATATGATACTTTTGGTGTAACTATTACTTTTTTTATCTTCAAGGAGGAAATTTGTTTGCTTTCAAAACAGGTTGATACCTTTTCTGCATTATGAGGCTTTATCAATTTCAATATTTTCAGGTTGACCAAAGTTTGTATTTTAATTTTATTTCTTTTAATAGCCTTATTAAAGTTATAATTATTCTGTCATGAATTCAAATTTGAACTATATACTTATCTAGCCTACATATGCAGTAAATATAAGTAATTCAAGACTGTATGGAATGTGAACCCTCCCTATGTAAACATTTAATTAGAAATACTAGTTTAGAGGTACTGTTTAAAAAAAAGGCAATTATTCTTGTTAAATCAAAAAGTCTTGCACATGAGATTTTATTGTAGGATCCATATTTTGCTAATATGTACTTTTTCTTATAGAATGTATTATGCACTTGTGAATATGAAAGTATCATTAATTACAGTCCATCACTGAACAGTTTAATGATTGTGACTGGAACTGGCAGAAAAGGATCTAAGTATATATTTTCTACAAATCAGGTATGCAAAACGAAAGGAAAAAATCATTATTAAGTTTACAATGTCATTTGAGTTATTATGTTTGTTTTGCATATATATAGTAAAATAGTAAAACGTCCCTTAACAAACACCTAAATAACAATACCACCCAAGTAACGGCCACTTATACTTGAGTGGAATCTTCCCATAAATATTACATTTGTCAAAACCTTTCAGGAACAGCTATTGCAAAGAAAGCTGTAATTGAACACAAGTTTTTTCAATAAACAGAAGAATTGCTACCCCGCCCCCTTTTTTCAGCATTATCAGCAAACTGTATATCTCTACTGTTAGCATTAAATATGACCAGTTTCTAGAGGAAGAAGAATTGAATAAAACTGTCCAAGCATTGAGATTCAGTGATATAAATTTTCACTAGTACATTAAAATTAATTTTGCAGACTGAAGAAATATTTTTGAAATGATTTAAGAAAATAACTGGTAAAAGTGCAAACATAGAGTAAGTCATCTAAAATATAAAATATATACAGTAGTTCTGGAAGGAAAAACCTTCCCAACACCACTATTTCTTAATAAAACGTGTTTTGCTCCTAAATTGTAATCATTTGCATATTTCCTCAATTGCTAATGCTAAATTTCAAGCTAAAAAGCAATAAATGCTAAATTTCAAGGCTGCAGCTCAAGGTCTTATAGGTGCATATACTTTTTTGCAATAGAGTGTGTATATATATATATATATATATATATATATATATATATATATAAATGAACAGAGTTTAAATACAATAATTTCCTGTGTGATCCTAGTTTATTGCATCACAAATCTCATTCCAACCAAGAATGAACAGTCTTATTAGTGGCCATTGTTCAAGGATTTAACTGGATATGCTAAAAGTACATGGATTCTTTTGCATTTTCATCAAAGTACACATTTTGTGAAATTTTAAGACATTTAATTAATTTTTTTATGAAAATGAATGATGTTAAAAATTTAATTAAATTTATTAGTTTTCTTGTGAACTAAATATATATTTTGACCCACCCCCTCCCATATCTATTCTAGTGATCCTATGAACTGGGTTAACTGTGTTTAACAAACTGGTTTTAGTGAAGAACTAAGATGCTTATACGTAGAATGATTCAGATGCTACATCCTCTTCTTTAATATCGTAAATAGAAAATTATCTTGTATATTTGCTGTGTTTGATTTGGTTAATGAAAAAAAAGTTTGCCATTTAAAGCCTTAAAAATTGTCCTAAACTTAAATTTGATTTTAACATAAACCTTTGATTTTAACATTGTGTAATTTCAGTATTGACTGAAACTTGTGAAATATTGATCAATACACACAACTTAATATGTCCTATTACTTTCCTTATATACAATAATGTATGAGGAAAGTATTGTGACAGGGTCAAAAATTCAAATAAATTTTCCATTTATGAAAAGTAACTTTTATGTTTTTATTTTTGTCAATTGTGTAGTGTATATAAATGCTAGTTTAAAAAACATGATTTCAATAATTATACAATCGTTATTTTGTAATGAAAATTTTCTGCTTTTGTTTTTTATCATTTAGTGTTCTTTTATTAAAATGTTCATTTCTATGAATGAAAATTGAAACACACTGCATCTCATGGTAAATAAGTTGTCATAATTTACATATTATATTTCTTTATTACTCCTCAAATTTGAATTGCGAAATTGTTGCCCAAGAATCTGGAAAATTCTGATTGTTCAGGGATCAAGAATCCCAATTTTCAGATTCTCAGGTGGTAATTTTAAAACTCAAATTTAAGCAGTAATGAAAAAGAAAAGAACATGTAAATTATAATAATTTATTTACTACGAAATTCAGAAATTCAAACTTGTACTGTAAAATATTTTTTCAAGTGAAACTCTATTTTAAAATTGAATCCTCTGAGGCACAAAAAGTCAGCATAGTCCTCAGAGCTTCTATACACATACATTTTTAACTCTTCATATTTTTATATAGAAGATTTTATAGTTTCTCTTTGACTTGAATATATGGGCCTCCTTGGAGTTCTTGAGGCTATTGCATGGCTGATTCCACTCTTGTTAGTCCTATAAACTCCAATATTAAATATAGATAATGTTTTAATTCAAATAACCAGACATCTGCTGTATTGAGTTTTGTCTACTTTCTCTTATATTTTGCTTCTAAACCCATTTTAGGCCACTCAAATCGCCCATCTGATAAAAGACTATACCAATGTGATAGCTATAAAAAGAAAACCTGTTGAAGTCGCTCGAAGGAGACGCACCCAAGAGTTGCACGATGTGGCACCTCACAAAAACCATCGCCCTGTCAGCATTTTGTATAAGCCTCCACCACCTCTAACCAACAATGAGCCTGTATGAGTTTGAAGAATACAGCAATGAAGAACTGTGGAAGGGAGTGCCTTTGATTTGAATAACATGATCAAAGAAACACATAACCAGCTAGTTTTGCTTGTCATACCAAGAAGGGATGTGTTTGGAACTTCATTTTGATGCAATTATTGTGTTTGCATACATGACTGAGATATGTTATAGTTACAGATCAAATTCACCATTTCGAACCAAAATCGAACCTATTTATTTTGTAATATTTTTTATATATTTTAATTTAATTATTTAAGATTTAATTTATTTGTAAATTTCTGTTTGGTTTATGAAAATTTTCCAAAGAATAGACAAGTGAAATTTTTCAATCGGTGCTGGTGCAATGATTGTTTCTTTGTTTTAGTCAGGTATTATATCTAGTTCATTATTTTAATTCAACAAATCAAAACGTACAATGGAAATAATAATATCTCATACTGCATATGAATGGATGCTATGTGTATTGATCACATTAAGTTTGCTGTGTGCAGAAATGTATTGCATATGACTTGATTGTCTATGGACAGTTTAATTCTGCTCAAATAATGCCATGGTGTATATTATCAATGGCTCATCGTTAATGCCTGTGATGTTTGATAATTTTAGCTTTATCTTGTGTAAAACAGTCATCTGCCCTGTATTTTTCATCTGCTTTTTATCTCATAACTCTTCAGGGTGCTTCTGTAATAATTACTTAGAATGTAATTAACCCATAGATTTAATTCGAGGAAAATTAAACTAACTTTAAAATAGATAAAATATAGTGAAATATTTTTTCCCATAATTTATTTCGTCATTTTGGTACTTAATATGGTTAAAAATTTACATAAACTATATACACCATTCTAAATATATTAACAAGATTTATTTATATTTTAAATTGTATTATTGTTTAATAAACATTGTGTTAGATAAACCACTGTTTCAAAAATATGCATATTTGCACTTTTTTTTTTTTTTTTTCATATATATATATATATATATATATATAAAATGAAAGAACATTTTTAAGTGCTACTTGAAAATCATAATTTTTATATAAATAAAGCTAAGACATGATTTGTAAGCAAATAAAATCTTGAATGTCCCAATTTAGAGAAAAAAATAATACTGGGAACTTTGTTTCAATATTATGTTGCATTAAAATTAGATAGCAAGATAGAATATATTATTAAATATGCATATATATTAAAACACTCATAGAAATGGAATAAAAAAGTTTTCTGACAATATTCAATATTTATTGAGATGAAAAATCGAATACAAATTAAATGCAAAATTGCATTTTACATTGATGAAATATGAGAAAATCCCCCCCCCCTTTTTTTGTTGTGTAAATATGTAAATAAATATTACTAATGTGGCTGAGTATCACAGATAATTTGATTTTGTGAATGAGGAATAAATTCTTTGTGCTGATAAAATTCATTACATTTGATCTTTTCTTAATACATACTTTCATTCAATAAAATAGACAGTCTCTCTTTATATATAGATATAACAAGTTGGAAAAAAAATTGAGCATTTCAACTTACTGTTAATGAGTCATTAATATATTTTGGCAAGTGATTGCTGCATTGAAAATGAGTTCGTAAGGTCATGTATTTTCTTCTGAAACACAAGCATATTTTGTTTGCTGGAATCTAGTACTTTTCTCTTATCTTGTATATAAATTTAATAATTAGCAAGTAACACTATGTTACATATTTCTCTCAATATTGAAAGTATAAAACTAGCATGTAATAACATTAAAAACAAACTGCTGCTTGTAAGACAACTTACTCAACTTCCTTGTAAAAAGCAGACATATGTCAGTTATGTGATTACAATTGTTTCGAGGCAGTTTAAACTTTTGTTAAGGGTGCATACCGCTCAAACTGTGCTGATTTGGCCTGAAGAAGAGGTCTTATAACACCCTCGAAACAATTGTAGTTACCTAACTGACATATGTCTGCTTTTTACAAGGAATTTTGTGAAAATTTTCAGACGAACGTAAAAGAGTAAATTTTTTAATAAGTGCTAGTACAATTTTTTTTTTTTTTTCATTATTTCATTATGAAAATTTACATTGTATGGGAGTATATTTTTATTCTTGGGAGGTAAATTTAAAACACAAAATGTTTAATTACTATTTGTTCACTTTATGGATTATACCTGGTGTGGCTTTGATTAAAGAGAGAGCATGTACTAAAAGTATGTTTGAATTATTAAAATTACATAATTTATAAATAATTAATCAAAAATAATTTTCTTTTACTCAATATTTTTAAAATTCCAGTTGATTGATTTGTGCAATTCAAATTTAATGTCTTATAATAGGATCTACAGAAATTTGGGAAATTTAATTGTTTTTTTTTTCTTTTTAATGATAAAACTAAGCATACAAACAAGCACTTTTCTTTAGAAATATTTAGAAACATTTTTCTTCTAAATTATTGTCTTTTAAAAAGTGCTGAAATATTATAAATACAACTAATGAAATGCATAATATTAATAGCTAACTACAAAAATATCTTTATTAATTTTCATAGTATTTAAAGGATCTATTTATTTTCCATTTTTTCTCATTGTTTCATAATTTTATACTATTTTAGTTTCTGTTATATATATTTAGAAATATGCATTTTATTTTCCTAATGATAATGATTCCCTTTTTAATACTTCCTTTTAATTTCTAAGCATATTTTAAGTTAGGGTTATTTGAGTTACAACTTCTCTATTCTACCATTGGATTTTCATATTATATATATATATATATATATATAATTTTTTTGACTGTCATGCATTTTCCATCAGGTATGCGTACATAATCAAGTACCCAGTATTTCTTTTTTCAAAAACTTCATATTTTTATTTTGTGATTGAAAACATATTTCACTATTTTTTCTCTTAGACTTTTTGATTTTTGATTGAATGATTGATTAACAATACGAACCACTCTCATGAGGTGCCATACTGTGGGACAGCCAAAGTTACTTAACAATACTCAGTGCCAAGGTTTTGTGCTCTCTCACATTATGATTGGGAAAAGGTCTTTAATGATATATCTAAATGTGTAATATCTGTATTGATTCTGTATACCATATTGGCCTTTCCATACAGTACCAAGGTGCTGGATATGTCCACCAATAATGATGAATATGCTCTAGAACTGCTAGATTAAGAACACTGCAAACGTTACTATGTGTGAATGCCAGTTGTTTCAATGTTTCAAGATTTTATATGAGTAGTTTCCGTCTAATTGAGATGGTTTTTTACTTAAATGTAAATTTTTCAAAATGCAATTTTTATTTCATGTGATTTTTAAATGAAATCTTCACGGTAGCATAGGAAAAACTTTTTTAGAACCTGTAAACATGTAATATGAAATAATTTTCAATGTAAAGTAACGGAAACTAATTTTTTTGTTTATAAAGTTCATTATTGGAAAAAAAAAATGGTGTTTTACACATTTTTCTAACTCTATATAGCAAAAATTTAGATGTTTCTCCCAATAAGAACATGAATTTGAAAAATCATTTTGCAGGTGACTTCTACAGTTTTGATCTTAAAGAAGTCCAATATAAATAAGACTAATAAATTCTTTGTTTAAAAAATAATTATATCTGTTTAAAATAAATTATCCTCTGACTATTGGAACTTCTACCATTGTAATTAATAAACACATGCATTCAAAATTTCTCTGTCTTAATTATATTTTTATAATTTTAGGAAGGAGAAAAGTAAATTCTTTAAAATGGTGTTAACTTATAGGTGCTTAAAAATCAACATTTTTACTAGTGAAAACAATTTTATCATATGATTTTTGCTATAAATTAGTATATATTCTGTCACTGAGCCAAATATTTATAAGGTTTTAGAAACATCCTGTTATTTTTAGGAGATGTTTGATTTTTTGCTTGAAGAATTTTTCTCTATTTAAACTCTTACAAAGTCATTCTCTAAGATACAGTATAAAATTATTGAATTATAAAACTGCCAGCGAAATTTCAGTCCTTTATTAACATGGTGCATACAAGAAGTATTTTTATGCATTTCTGGTCTTAGTCACTAGTCAGAGGAATAATTAATATTAGATTATTTTTAAATTGTATTTTGTAAAACTGACTATTTCTGTATTCATATTTTGCTTTTTAAGTAACTTAATTGTGAAATCTAAGTATTAAGAAAATATTAAATGTTGTTGCTCTTTACAGGGAACACGTTTCTTTACTCTCTAAAATATTTTTGAGGGGGTTCCTCTTAAATTTTACGCATTGCCCTTTTGAATGCTGATGAAAGGACCATTTACATATTTTCTTTCATTTATTTAAGACTCAGTTTTGCATCATCTTATTTTATAAGTATTTTTAAGTATTTATAGTTATTTTAAACTATTTTTATATTCATTTTTACAATCTCAATTATGAGAATCTCATTTTTAATTACATCTGTCATGTTTAGTTTTTTAAATAGGATGTTTTGTACTTAAATGTTGTATTGTCTTTATTATATACACCAGGTTTTTAACTTGAGAATTCATGGACCCCTTGTTTCATAAATACTATTCAATGTTTTTTTAAGTGCAAGCTGGTTTTGAAAGTTTTGTTAAACAAGCAAGACTTAAACTTATTAAATTAAGGCTGTTAGTTTAAAAGGTCTGTGTACTCAAAAATTGTTAAGAACTTTATTATATACCTTTTAATATTAGTACTTACATGTACTAGGCCTTGCACTGCTGATAGTCAAATTTACCATTTGCAATTAAAAAGTAGGCACTTGGAATTTTTTTCAAGTGGCAAATCTTGATGGCTAAATTTTTTTTTTCTTTTTTTTTTTCTCTTTTTTTTTTTTTTTTTTTTTTACATTTCATACAAGGTTATTTTTTAATATTTTATTAATTGCACAAAACAAATTAATATAGTGTTAAAATAACTTGAGAAAATTTCATCAG
The DNA here is from genome assembly GCA_951213105.1 of Amaurobius ferox. Taxonomy (NCBI): domain Eukaryota; kingdom Metazoa; phylum Arthropoda; class Arachnida; order Araneae; family Amaurobiidae; genus Amaurobius; species Amaurobius ferox. The sequence continues at coordinate 37,433,184 of OX578134.1, forward strand.
CTTTTTATAAAAAAGAAATAAAAAAGAAAACAATATATATATATATATATATAGCAAAAATTATAAATATAAAATCTACAGCTACAAATTTTAAGAAATGGCTATTAAAAAGTGAAAGTGTGTGTGTGGGGGGGGGGGGACACAGAGCAAGGCTTAGTGTACTGTAACAATGCATTAAAAGTCCAATTTATAAACACTAACATTTATGTATAAACAAACATTTTATAATAAATTTATGTATGTAAAAATGCTAAATTTTAAAATGGTGCTCTTAATTATTTAATTGGTGCTGGTTGTACTAATAATTGGCAAGATGAAAAACTAAATAGAAATTGATGCCTTATTAAGTTTTATATGTGAATATATGAAGGCTTTCTACCTCGATAATATAATACACTGTTTTATTTATACATAAAATATTTTGTTTCCTCACTAATTCAGTTATTGTTGCTTATTTTCTGTGTCACATTCTATTTATTCATCATCATCATTCATCATTAGTTGGCATGACTTCATTAGAATTATGTTCAATGTACTGCATTTAAAAATAGTCATTATTAGAATAGTCATCATTTATCAGACTTATTTAAATGTGATGATAATTCTGGAATATTTTTACCCTTCATAATAACTAAGTGTAAACCTAAATCATTAGCTGGAAAAATTGACTTATGTATGAAATGCTGTATACAATTAATGACATTATCATATGTTTTCCCCAACTTGTGTATTCTCTGCACTGCATCTTTTTGTATAATTCATGTAAATACTATTTATGTTATGCAAAGATATAAAAATATAACTTCTACATTGGTTCTACTCATATTTTGAAGTAGATTGTGATTTGTTTCTAGTATACTGTATCAAAATGTTATTGGTAGAAAAGATAAAAGATGCTTACGAAAACTGCTTCTGCAACTTTTCTGAACTGTCTGAGAAGATAAAATGTAAATTTGTATTGTGAATGCAGCAATTACCATTTTCTGTGATCTTTATCTGTTTAGTCAGCAATCACACTCAAATGGGAATTATTTAATTTTTATTTATCCTTTTCAATTATCTTTCAGTTTGTGTTTTACAATTGGGGCAGTTTTGAGCCTTAAATATGTTTTATCCTCTATTGCAATTAATTCCAACCTTTTCAGTTAGCAGCCTCATTGATAATCATGTATTACAATATTTTGATTATATTTTTGGTGGAGTCTGTAAACAATAAAATACATTCTAAGAATGTGCAATCGGATCTTCTTAAAAATTATAAATTACCTATTTATAAAATGTCAAAAATTGTACAAAATCTTTGCAGAAAGCTTAGAATATAGCAAATCAACCATAAAACAATATTAAATTCAATTTATTTCATCCATTTGGGTTTTAAACTAAATAAACTCTGAAGGTATTCAGTGGGTTTCTAAACATGTTACAACTGATGTATTTATGACATTATTTTTTTTAATTGCAAATGAAGGGTGCACATATAAAGACAAGTATATATTAATCAAAGTAAAATTGCTCTTAAAATGCTTAAAACACAACATTTTCTTAAAATATATTTATTTAGAAAGAATATTTGTTTAACCTTAAAGTTCCTAATAGAGATATCAAGCCATGCAAAAAAGTTATTAAGAAAATTTCTATTTTAATTTATTTTAATTATAAAATGACAACACTGTCAAAGGAAGACCCTCAAATAAATATTGAAGTGATTTTTTTGTGGAACTTTCCAATTACATTCTCACAAACCCTTAGAACCCTTATTGATCTCAGGACTACATGATTTGCATGAAATTCTGAGTAGAAAATCTCCTTGGCTGTGTGGTTAATTTTGATTCATACCGAAAAAGACTTCATTCTCTCAGATTGAAAAAATATTTCTCGAGTATAAATGTGATTTATATTCTGCCTTATTGGAGTACTACAATTTATAGAGTTCTGATTAAAAATTAGAATCATACTTGTAAATATTTAAAATTGAAATCTGTTATATATCTATTATGTTATATTACTTATTATCTTATAACTATTATTTTATAATGTACCACTTTGTCAAATCAAATAATAAAAATATACAAATCAATAATTTGAACTTTTGCTAAATTGGCATTCAAACCTGTCAAAAGTGGCAGAATTGAATCTGTAGCAAATGAAAAGTACCTCACTGATAGCAAAACAAAATTATTATGGAATGAAAAAATATTAATTTACTCAATAATCATTTATTATATTGTTATGTTTTGAAATATACTTATCTCATAAGTCAGCATTGTAATTTTTTAAATCCATTCATTTTTATAGATACCTCGTTAGGCAGTTCTGTTTATGTATCTTGTATTAAATTTAAAGTACCATACAGTACCCATTTAAAGATCACACAATTTGGCAATTGCTATGTTACTGCGATATATATTTTTAAGAGCCCTCAAGCAAAGGGTTTTAATTTTATTTGTGAATATTTGTCTTCCGATTCTTGAAGGCTTATTTATTGACATTCCTGTATCAAAGCTCGCTATACATTCTGTACATTATTGTGTTAGCTGTACAAATTAAAGGTGGACCCCTAGAGTTGTAATTCATACATACAATTTGTGTTTCATTGTATTATTTTCCTGTAAGATGCTTACTAAAGTTTTTCATTTTATTTATAAGTTATCTGTTGTTTATTGCAGTTATATTGCAACAAAGATGTAACTAGTGCAATGAATGTGAAACAGTTTTCCCTCTTTTTTAATAAAATTATAATTTTCGCCAGTTTTTTGTTTTGTTATATTAGTTTTAGAATGCAACAGTCTACTTTACAGTTAACAAATTACTCCTTAAGTTAAATTTAAAATATTGCATTATTACTGCTTTATACTTTCCGTAATTCCATCAAAGCACCTCCCTTCCATTTTTGTCTAAATCTGATATTCTAAAACTGATTCCCCCCCCACCTCTAAACCATTTGATAAATTTTGGAAAAAAATAAAAAAATTTATCATTGAATAAAATAATTATATTGTTTAAAATTGTACTTTGTTTTAGCTGAAACTTGCAGGTAAACATCTCCCTCCCTCCCTTCCTGCTTACTCCACAATTTTCCGTTGCATTTGAGGTGAGGAATCTCTGGAATTTTACTTGTTTCTTTTAGCAGAAAATTTGTAATAAGTGCCCCTTTCCCTACATTTTCCATTCTTTTTGAAGGGGCAGATTGACAAAATTCTAAAGTGATGGTTTATGATTCTGTTTAAATGACTATAATTAAAAGTAAGAAATCGTGCTAGTCAGCCACAATTTATAAACAAGAAAGATCAATCATGCATAAGCATTGATTATGAAACACTTTCCAACTGAAATGTAATTTCATTTAAAAATTTCTAAAATGTGATTCATTCAGTGGTAATATCTTTTACATTATCACAGTACTACAGTAATGTATTATACTTAAATATTTAAAACTGTATCGAAATATAAATCATCTGATTCTTTATGCAAAATCAATGAATATTTCATTCATATAACTTGTATTCCAGACTCCAGAGCTAAATAATTTTGTGTGAAAAAAATTCAGCAATTCTTATGTAATTCATCTTACAATCGCTTGAGATATTTGCATTCTGCATATGTTAAAATTAGGCTTCCTTGAAGAAATAATAAAAGTTTAGGGATCATTTAAAATCACAACTATTGTAATTGCATAGGCACGGAATTTAGATACACAGATAATATATATGTGTATGTGTATGTACTCAAAGTATTGGAATCGTGCCGAAGATCGGAACTCGAATTTTCAAAGGATCTACACGTTTTGGGACTTCTAGAACACGAAAAAACTACTTTTAGGAAGACGTCTGTGTGTGTAAGGGTGTATCTGTGTATGTTTCTGTGTGTCTGTGTGGATATTACATCCACTCTAATTGAAAAACTAATGGACCGAATTTCATACAATTTGGTAGGTATGTTTTTTGTGGGAAATCCTGATGTTCATTAGATTATAGTACGATTCGTAATAAAAGAATCTGCCTTCTTTGCGAAATGGCCGCAGAAATTGCCTTTATCCACTCTAGCTAAAAACTAATGAACCAAATTTAACAAAATTTGGAGTATAATATTTCAATAACCTACAAGTGATTTATATACCAAATTTAACAAAATTTTGTATATAAATCATTTGTAGGTTATTCTACTACGATTCGGGAAAAAGGAACGGGCTATTTTTGCGAAATGGCCAGCAAAAATCGTTATATATAAAAATAAAAGACTACGTGTGCTTAATTATATCAATTAAATTCCTATTTTATATGTGATTTTTGACAACAAAAAGAATAAGACTAACCCCATTACTCTAGGACTAGCCGTTCTTGAGATATTCTAGTTTTTTCGCGTTTTCGCTACGCCACCTTTGACAATAAGTCCAGCTATCAAATGAGAACCAAATTTAAGTTTAACGTGTAAATTCAATGTCATTTAAAATACTTATGTTGTGCAGATAAACTCAAATTATCATTGAATAAATAAAGAGAACGAATATGAGTCTGCAGAGAAAGACATGTGCTGTCCACATCAGAATTTTTAACAATATTACACCAATGATTTATAGAAGTGAACGGGGATTATTTTCAGGCCATTTCGAAAAAAATGTATGATCTATATTTAAAGATCCATCAAATTTTTGTCGAATAAAATGTTCAACAAATTTAAGCTGTGTACCAAATTTTAACTCTCTAGGACGTAGGAAAGTGCATTTAAAATGCCATCAATTAAATTTATCATGAAGAGTTATATAAAATTTAAAAAAAATGAAAAATTGTTATCTACCAAATTTATTTTAAAATATGAAGCCACTCCCATATGCAAAACGTTTAAACAAATGGAGAGATATTTATTATATAATATCTCTCTCTTTTCTTTCTGGAAGATATCCCAAAGTCAGAATTTAATTGAATTTGTTTTTTTCCCTATATTAAATAATTTTTTTAATTAAAAAACTACTTAACATATTTTACTGAATTTTTTTTTATATATTCTATGGGATAATGTGAATATTTCCTAAAAATTTCGAAGCAATTCGTGAATTTTAAATTTACTTAAAAAATGTTTGAAAAATTAGGTCCCATAGGGTTCAATGTATTTCATTTTTTCAACCCGGGTTCAATAAAAAACTAATTGGGTGATATTATTTATTTATATTCCCATAGGTCCTACAGACCGTCTGAACAACATACTAAAATTTCATTTTGATAAACTCATTTTTACGGCAGTTATCGTGCTAACGGACAGACAGACAGACAGACAGACAGAATGAACAAAGTCATAAACACTTTTCAACTTTGTTGTAAAGTGTTAATTATAGAATAACTGGCTGTGGTATACAGAGATCAAAGGAACAGTATTTCAACAAAGTAAGTAAGTTTTGCAGGATAAGTAGTACTTACAGGGAATTTGGAAAAGACAAACTTTTAGATGGAATATCTTGAAAACAGTTGCTGATAAAAGAAAGAATTTTCATGTATGACTGTTGCACATTTTTCAATAATATTAAAACACAATGTATTCAAATAGTTCACCATTTGCAGCAATCACATGTTGCAATTGGTGAGTGAAATTGTCAGCCACTTTTTACTTCCCTACATATATAATATAATATACAAGGAAAGTATTGTGACAAGAGTCGAAAATTTGAATTCCAACTGAAAGAACATTTTTCAATCATAACTGAATTTGAATCACATGTTTTTAAGGTGATGTTTGTGTGTATGTGTGTGTGTGAATGTGTCTGCGGACATGATATCTCATGAATGAAGCATTTCGAAAATAATTTGGCATGATTATTACCGTCACTGAATACTGGAACCCTATTGATTTTAAACGCAATCAAATGTTCACAAGGACACCCCCTCCCACAAATTAAAAAAAAATCAGGACTGATAAATAAATAATCATTTTCGGCATAATATTTCCGTAGAAAATGAATGACACCAATTTTAGAATGCTTGCAAGAACCATTATCAAAATATTGCATTTTTGAAATAAATTTATAAAAAAAATTATCTAAAATTAAAATCGTCAAATATGTTCACTTTTTAAATACAAGTTTGTTAACATCAGTCATTTTCGTGGATCTATTTTTTTCCATTCATAAGAGAAGATACTTTATGTACTAATTTTGTATTTTGATGCCCAACAATTTAGCAAAATTAATAGTAAATTATTTCTTGGAATATTCATTAACAGTTAATTGTATTTTGAGGAGAATTTTGCCCGCCCTGGTGAATACGAATATATCACTTTATTTAGACTCATCAGTTGCCAAAAGCACCTAATTTCAATTTACTTGGTGTTAATTCAGTGCCAGAAGCATTATGCTGTGGATTTCGGTTCTTGTACACTAATAATTAATTCATTGTGAAAGAAGTAAAGTCATATCCCCAACAGCACCGAAACATATCTGGGACATCCCAAGAACATCGCAATGGGGCAATGAGATGTCGCAGGGAGATCTCGTAATGCAACGGCGATATCGCTGTAATGTCCCTGTCACAGCCGAATGTCCGCCTAGTGTAACGTCGCATTGTTACATTCACGGGACATTGCATTGTAATATTCTTTGGATGTACCAATTTTGCATTCATGGGATATCGCATTGCGATGTTCTTTGGATGTACCAATTTTGCATTCATGGGATATCGCATTGCGATATTCTTTGGATGTACCAATTTTGCATTCATGGGACATCGCATTGTGATATTCTTGGGATGTACCAATTTTGCATTCATGGGATATCGCATTGCGATATTCTTTGGATGTACCAATTTTGCATTCATGGGACATTGCATTGTGATATTCTTGGGATGTACCAATTTTGCATTCAAGGGACATCGCCTTGCGATATTCTTTGGATGTACCAATTTTGCATTCACGGGACATCGCCTTGCGATATTCTTTGGATGTACCAATTTTGCATTCACGGGACATCGCATTGCGATATTCTTTGGATGTACCAATTTTGCATTCACGGGACATTTTATTGCGATATTCTTGGGATGTACCAATTTTGCATTCACGGGACATCGCCTTGCGATATTCTTTGGATGTACCAATTTTGCATTCACGGGACATCGCATTGCGATATTCCTTGGATGTACCAATTTTGCATTTACGGGACATTGCATTGTGATATTCTTGGGACGTACCAATTTTATACTCACGGGACATCGCATTGCAATATTCTTTGGATGTACCAATTTTGCATTCACGGGACATTTTATTGTGATATTCTTGGGATGTACCAATTTTGCATTCACGGGACATCGCATTGCGATATTCTTTGGATGTACCAATTTTGCATTTACGGGACATTGCATTGTGATATTCTTGGGACGTACCAATTTTATACTCACGGGATATCGCATTGCAATATTCTTTGGATGTACCAATTTTGCATTCACAGGACATTGCATCGTGATATTCTTGGGATGTATCAATTTCGCATTCGCGGAACATCGCATTGTTACATTCTTGGGATGTACCAGAGTTATATCGCCAGAACATCGTATTGTTTTATGCGTGGTACATACCAAAGTTATATCGCCAGAACATAACTTTGTTACACTCGTAGGACGTACGAAAGTTATATCGCCAGAATATCGCATTGTAATGTTCGTGGGATATACCAAAGAAATATCGCTAGAACATCGTATTGTTATTTTACTTGGATGTATAGGAGTTACCATCGCCAGAACAAAGTATTATTACATTCTTGGAATGTACCAAAGTTACATCCATGTTACATGGTTGGAACGCAGACGGGACAGAAAAAAAAGACCTTGAATATCTCGCGTTATAATCGTCCGATCGATACTCAACTTTTTTTACCAGCTGAAAAGCATCTACTTGGCCAGCACAGTTCACTTGGTCCCATCACCTAATCATGCTGAGTTTTTTCGTGTATCAATCCATTTGTCGCATCAAAATCCTCTAGAAAGAAGTTTTTTGGGTAACAAACATTTTAACAGTTGACATAAAAGTTTCAATCATCTAATGTTAATTTTCAGGATCTTTTAAAACTCCCGAAAATCAACATAGTAATCAACAAAGTAAATTTTTCATTGGATATAGCTTTCAGTTATATCCAATGAAAAATTTACTTTTTTTAAAACCATTTCTGCCTTAAAATGTATAATTTAATAACTTAAAATGCTGTAATGAAAAATTTTTAATCATATAATTTTAATTTAGAAAAGAAAAAATAAGCAAAAAGAGCCATGACAAAAAGTTAACTGCAACATACCAACATCTTTAAAGAACATTAATCTATGGATTTTTAAACCTTTAAATATAAAATTTTAATTTAAAAGCCTACACATTTTAAATTCAATGAAATTTCATATAGAGGTTACTGTTACGTCACACTTAACTTTTCCAATTTTTTGCTAAATAAAATAAAAAATGAGTTTAAAATCTTTTAATACAGCAACTATTTTAGGTTATCAAATTACACATTTTAAGCTACAAATGATTTTAATAGGTGAAGCCAAGATATGGATGAAAATCTTAATCTGATAAAACTTACGAACAATTAAACAGCGAGACAAATTAACATTAGAGGAACAAAACTTTTGTTGCCAATTGCTAATGTAGCAAAAATATGACATTTTCTTGGGACAAATTGATTGAGACACAAAAAATGCTAGTGTTTCTTTTGTCTGAATGGTGACAGTGGATCAGGTATTAAGTAAACTATAAGTAGTCAAGTAGACACCTTTGAGCTACATATAATACAAGTTGAATGTCTCAACCAGACAATTAGAATGTGAAATATTGAAGATATCCTACTTTTTCTCAACTGTACCAAAGCTGCATTGCACAGAGATGTGTCAGTGAAATATTGCTCATTTACATCATTAGAATTTTTTTTAACTTTATTCCCCCCTCCCTCACCATATAACTTAAGAAAAAATGTTTTAAATATTTTTAATTTTCATAAATATTTTGAACCTGAAATTAATATTCAAGACATTGACACACTTCTAGATCTGGAACTTCCTTCAAAATGTTTCTTTGTTGTCTTCTTAACTTTAACAAAAACATTAGTTCAAGGTCAAGAGCAAGGACGTCCCATAAAATTTTCAACCCAGGCATCATGTACACCATTTCAGTATCTTACCCTCATAATCCTCAAATGGAGAATAAGATAGTCATGATACTGCATTAGTACTGTCCTTCTGGCAGCAAACTTCATGCATTTTTTAATCATTGATATATATCGATTTTCAGAAACCTGATTGTGAACTAACTTATGCAGAACTTTTATTACTTATTTGGATTATGTACTAATACGTACTAGAAATTAAAAAAAAATTTCCAGATAAATTATTTTAAATGAAAAAAAAAATCATATTTTTAGTTAAATATTTACTTTGGAAATGTTGTGAATACAAAGATTCATGCCGAAGTAATACAAATCAGACACCACATCTGAAACCATCAGTCTTATATTTGTCATGTCTAAAGGTAATTAAAGGGACATAACGTACTTCAATAGTGCTATTCTTACTATTTTAAAAAGCTATGCATTTATTCTGAAAACTAATTTACAGACGAACAAAATATTTCAATTACACTATAATTGTATTCTATTTCTAATTAAACAAAAATTAATTTAAATCAGATTTCGTATTACTCCCAGTTGCTCTATAAATATATATTTTGAATTTAAAAATATTAAAGCATTTTAACTATTTGCATAGCACTGTTTAACGATACACTATAAAAACTTTTCATTATTATGAAAATCAATAGCCTGAGAAAAAGATTAATAATAAATTTACCATGTAAGTAAAAACAGTTTTTCACAAATTTCAAAAGAAAAATTATGTTAATAAAATATTAATACTACACATTAAAGACCAGGATTTTCACTATTTAAATATAATATAAAATTTGCATTAAAACCATAAATTCTTTTTATAAATCTTTAATGGGAAAATAAGAGTTATGTACTAGTAAATAAAGCAAGGCAAAATACAAAAATAACAGAAAATGTCTAAAGACTTTATTTCTGAAGTTATAAATAGTTCTATTTTTGTTAAATATCACAAATCCAGTCATCTTTGGAAATTCATCAGGAAAATATCTAAAACAAAAAAAGAAAAGAACAATAATAAGCATTTGGGTTTTTTAAATAACTTAAATATGACATTTCAAAGATTTTTGCAAATCATCAAATTATAAAATATTTAGATGGCATTAGGATTTAAACAGGCAAATAAAAAATCTTTAACTTTTTAACTAAAATTTTTGAAATTTTCAGATTTTCTTTAGACAAAGTGCCAATACTGCATTGTTTTAAATATCAGTGTGAAATAAATATAAGATGTTTGTATGAAAAAGAAGTTTATGTTTTACTGTTACTACAAATTTTCCATTCTAATCTTATTTGAGATACAAACTGAACTGAAATGTAAACTGCAAAATCGTACTACTATGGTAAAATTGTTTCAATCATGAATGGTAGACTACTATTTATGACCGTTGGCATTGACAGATAACAAATAAAATCATGGACAAACTTGATACTGTTACTGTAACTTTGCTGTGCTGCTGTAGGACAGGAACTTTATTTTTAATGCTTTTTGTCCTAAAATAAGAGTATTATCTGGAAGCAGGTATATCTTTCTTGTAGTTTAAACATATGGTCCAGCTGCTTCACCCATTTGGCAAAAATATGTGCATCTATGCCTTTTTAGTAGTCATACATCATTGGTAATGTTTTAACAGATTTAAAACACCTTGTCTTTGCTGATTTTTCAATGACTAATATACATAACTTTTCTGTCTCATCCACATCACATGCAACTAAAGTAGTCAATCACTGTTCTTTGTCACCAGAACATTAAACACCTTTTATGGATAAAGTATAATGTTTGAATAAGGAGAAATTCCCTGCCTAATTAGCATTAAATATGTCAGACGCTTGCATAATTCTTAAATATCTAAGGCAATGTCTTTATGATTACAACAGTTTCCTCAAACTTTTTTAAAAATTATTTCATGTCTGTCACTTTTGCAACAATTTAATCTACATAAACATTAAAAAAAGCCTTGGCATCCTAGTGCATAAGTAATTTTTTTTTTTTTTTTGTAAGGTAGCTCCTTATACAGGTACGGTTATCCTTTCTGGCTTCAGTTATCCACAGCAGTAATACTACTTCTACCTCTTCATTATTTGTAACTCTGATAAGTAGAGTCCAGATTGTGTCGTATTTGTCTATTTTTCTGACTACAGAATTGAAGGATTCCAACACATACCATTAAGGAGTCCACTATCCAAATCTTATAGTGCGTAACTATAAATGCCTATTTCATGGATTAGTGCTTTTAAAGGTTTACCTTTTATTGTAATTTACATTCTGTGATTTTCTTGGAGGTAAAAATTTTGCCATACAATTGTTTTAACTAAATTTAGTTTGAAACATTCATTTTTCAGGATCTAATACAAAGTTTAGTAATGACTCATATGGATTCAGCATCAAATTTTGAACGTGGTGGTGGTGGGGGGCGGGGTTCGTTAAAGATTTTCACATACAGTTCTTTTGCCATTTCCTGTTTAAAAAAATTTGTTTCACTTGAAATGTAATTTCTCAAGATTGGCTACAGATAGAGCTTTGATGATAACTGATATAAATTTAACATCAAATTCTGGAGGAGGTGTAGGTGGGTCCACTAAAAACATCCACTTCTAGAGATGACACTTCCAACTTTAAATACTATGGCATCATCATGTGATGTGGAGTGACACTCAAAGTATAAGAACACTTTAACAGTATAAACATGCTTTTACACCTGCAAATATTAAAATGTATATGGTAGTAAATTACCATAAATAAATGAGAATAAAGAATAATTATGCATCAAGTGTTTTATCTTTGTAAGGTAGGTATGTTTTCAGATTTATAAATTTTCAGTAAAGATTGTATGTTAGTGTGAAGATTTGTAAGTAAACTGTTTTATTATCTTCTTTAACAGAACAATATATGAAAATGACTTTATAAACATATGATTGGACTATTTCAGTGTCCATTTTTACTTTAGAGTAGAACCTATTTTACCATCTATTTTGAGTATATTTAAATTGGTTCACTGCACAAGCTGTTTCTAATTTAGTGACACGAATATTGAATGAGACAGTGCTTTGAAATTTGAAGTAATAAGTTTTTGTTACATGTTAAGATGATGCTTCAGTTAACTTTCATGCTTATGTTAACCTATTGGGGAAGTTCTCCGCAAATTACACATTAGCAAATTAATAATTTAAAATTAACTTTTTTGAACTTGATTGTAGACAGTTTAATGCACTAATCTTGTTCATCAATTTTTTAAATTTTATTTTAAATATATCTTGAAATGGTGTTAATCTGTCAAAATTTCTTAAGATAGAAACATCACCTTCTTAATTGCTCTATAAAAAATTAAATATCAAACATTTCAAAATTTGAAACACAACCATCAATAGTTTATACTTCTGGCATCTAATTAAGATTTTTTAAGTTTTAAATTAATTTAGGATTAGTATATTTGCAGAAACAATAAGATCACAACTATAATAGAAGGTCTTTATTTCACTTCTTTAAGGCGTACAAAACTTTAAAAGGCCAGAGCGCTTTCGAGCGTAAATATGCTCTTCATCAGTGGCTACTGATGATATTTATTTACAAACTTGTGGTGCCCCTATGGGTAGCCCTTTATCTGGTATTTTGGCAGAGGCGGTTTTGCAGGAGCTCGAGAATGATATTTTGCCTTTTTTGCCCATCCCCCCCCCTCTCTTTGGTGCCATTTTGTTGACGATGTTTTTATTATTTGGGATGGTGATTTAAATGATCTCCTTCTTTTTTTGTCCAAGGTTAATGATTTTTACCCTTCAATTAATTTTACCGTTGAGCACGAAAATAATTGTTCCTTGCCTTTTCTTGATGTTCTGGTTACCCTTTCTGCTGTTGGTTTTCACACTTCTGTTTACCGTAAACCGTCTTTTACCAATTCCTGTATTCCTGCTAATTCATACCATCCTATTTCCTCTAAAAAAGCTTCTTTTAACGCTTATTTTAATAGTGCTTTTAACATGTGTTCTTCTTTTTCTTCTTAAAGTGACGAAATTGATTTTATTTTCAATCTTGGCTATGAGGCTGCCTATTCCTTTGAATTTATACATAAGGTTTTTTCCCCTATTCGCCGTAAATTTTCTCAAATTGATACTAAACTTATTTCTTTAAAAGATCATTTGAATCATAAATCTAGTTTCCCGTACCATCCTAGGATTTTCCGTCCCTTTATTCAGTTCTGCTCTGAATTTGGTTTCAGGTCTGCTCATTTTAATGTTTCTTCTTTATTTAACCGGATTCGGTCTGATAAGCTGGGTGATAAGGATGACTTTAAAAGCTTTGCTGGGGAGTATGTGGTTCCCCTGTTGTCCATCGATGGTAATTTTAAATTTTATATTTGCAGTACAAAACGTACTATTGGTATCCGTTTGGCAGAACATGCTAGGGATGTCAAAGGTGGTAAACTTTCTACGGCCCTTGCTCATTTTGTTGTTAAAGAAAATTTCCGGCCGATTTTTGAAAGAACTTTCCTTCTTATGCGTTGTAATAACCCTTGTAATATTCTCCTTTTTGAGTCCCTCTTTATTTATGATTACCGCGAGCCGATTTGTAATTTTGACCCCGTTCAGATTTTAAGTTATGCTTGGCGACTCATTCTCGACTCCATGCAATTCAAGTCTCTTCATAGTTGTCTTTGACGTCATCCTCTCGGGGATTGGACCTGATTGCCCCCATTTTTTAATAAGTGAAATAAAGACCTTCTATTATAGTTGTGATCTTGTTGTTTCTGCTGGTTGAAATCAGACGTGATGCCAATTTTATTTATTTATTTAGTATATTTGAATAGTAAATCATGTTTCAACTGCTGAAACTTCCAACTAGCCACACCTCCTATCCGTCCAGGGAAAAAATGGGGGTGAAATTTCTTGTGTGTAGTGATTTAGGAATGGCAATTGACCTCTTGGTATAGGGGAAATGAACAAAGAGCATACTTGTGTTCAGCGGATATCTTTTGACTTGGCTCCAGAGAGAAAAAAGAAAGTGTGCTGCATTCAAGTTTGTCATTTCAGTACAGATAATTCAACTCGCGTTGTTTTGCTGTACTTATTTATATTAAATAAGAATGGCAAATATTGCATATTACATAAGTGTTTCATTGTGGCTGCCTTTCTTTCGAATGTTATTTGAACAATTTATGAGTGCGTAAAGATTAGTCTTTTAGGTCACTCAGGGGCTTCAGGATTGTAAATAATTATGTTTTACTTTTATAGAATGTTCTACTTTTAAATTTGTTGCAAAAAAGTTTAATCTCTTCTGTACTGTGATTGCTTGGCCGGTGGTGAAAATATGAAATCCAATAAACAAGAAAAAGATCAATCATGCATAAAGCTTTGATTATGAAACACTTTCCAACTGAAATACAATTTTATTTAAACATCTCTAAAATGCAATACATTCAGTGCTGATAATTTTAAATTATCACAGTACTACAATAATTTTTTATAATTGAAAACTTAGACTTCATGGAAAAAATTAACTTTATTCAAATGACATCATTGAAATATAAATTGTCTGGCTCTTTGTAAAAGCAATGAATATCCCTTTTATTCCAGACTCCAAAGCATTTTAGGTGAAAAAAATTCAGCATTTCTTATAGAACTCATCTTACAATCACTTCTTTACATTCTGCATCCATTAAAATTAGGCTTTGTTGTAGAAATAATCAAAGTTTGATGATCATTTAAACTCAAAAATATTGTAATGGCATAAGCACAGAATATATGCAAAAATAAAGCGGTTTTAAGGCAGATGCAGCACTGAATATGAGTTAAAAAGAACTTTAAAAAAATCATGATTTTGACACTGAGAAAAAAATATGCATGCCATATTTTATTTTGAAGTGGTTTACGTGATCTCTTCATATAATAAAGGTTGTTGTTGCAATCCAGACCGTCCGACCTACCAGAAAGGTGTAAGGGAACTGTTTGGACGGCCGGGAAGTGCCACCCAATTTAGACCGGAATCCAGTGGAGGAGGCATCCACAGGGACCGTACCCTCCTTCTCCTACCACCAACCTCTCGGAAGGACTTAAGGAACCACATGTTTAAAGTGATCGTACTCCGCATGAACACGGCGACAGTTGTAGCAGCGTGCAAATCCAGTCATATAATATAGGTATAATTATTATCTTAATTTTTATTTAAAAACTCCCAAACATATTTTGCTGAAATTTTTTTTATATATTTTATGGGATAGTTTGAATATTTAAAAATTTTTTTCAGCAATTTGTAAATTTTTAACTATGCTTAAAAAATATTTGAAAAATGAGGTCCCATATAGTTCAATGTATTTCACTTTTTCAACTCAGGTTCAATCCAAAACTAATTGAATGATATTATTCATTTACATTCCCATATGCCCCACAGACCGTCTCAACAACATACTAAAATTTGATTTTGATAAAGCGATTTTTATGGCAGTTATCGTGGGAATGGACAAAGAGACAAAATGAACAAAGTCATAAACACTTTAACTACAGTGTTGGAAAATAAGAAATCGATCCAAGGTACTGTTTACTTTAAAATTTATCACTGATATTTTATTTTCAATTTCTTCTGTGATTTTTATTGCAATTCTTAAGATTCTGAACGTTTTTAAATTATCAAAATTAAGCAAATTATATTCTTAAATTAAAACACAGTTCTGGTGATTTCTTTTCGATAACAAATATTGAATAAAACTTTATCTGTTATAATTTGAAATTAATAAATGAATAAGACGAACTATTGTCCTTCATTGTATTTATATTTGTATTCTGAACATTTTACACTTTTACTAAAATAATTAAATTTTAAGGAAAATATTATTTATGTATATGTATATAGTTTAATCACATTGAAATGTTTTTAATAACACTAACAATTGTAGCATATGACATGTTTGTTTTGCTACTACTGCAATGCATATTTAATGCTGATAAGTTATAACTTGAGAAACATTGCACTTGTTCACTGATAAATGAGAGAAAAAAGCATTTTTAACACGTTACAACATAGTGGAACAAATAATTGAAATAATTTATAAGAAAAATCTCAAGAACTTTTAATGTCTATATTAAATAAGAACAATTTAAATAGGACATACATTATTCATGGTTTAGCCTTAATTGATTGCTTTGTGTACCCTTTGGTTTTGATTTTTAACACTTTCCAACTTAGTTGAAAAGTGTACACTTAAAAAAAGTACAAAGTAATAAACTTATTACTTTGTTCATTCTGTCTGTCTGCCAGTTCGAAAGATAACTGCCGGTAAATGAATAATATCACCCTATTATTTTGGATTGAACCTGGATTGAAAAAATGAAATACATGGAACCCTATGGGACCTCATTTTTCAAACATTTTTTAAGCGAAGTTAAAATTCGTAAATTGCTTCGAAAATGTTAGGAAATATTCAAATTATGCCATAGACTAAAAAAAAAAAAAAAAAAATTCAGCACAATATGTTCAGAAGTTTTTAAAATAAAAATTAAAATAATAATTACACCCATATAATATGAAGAAATTATGTGACCCACTTCAAAATAAAATAGGGCATCCATCTTTTTTCCCAGTGTCAAAATCATAATTTTTTTTTCCTTCTTTGACCCCGATCGTCCGATCTATCATAAGATGTAAAGTAGCTGTTTGGATGGCCAGCAAGTGCCACCCAATTTAGACCGGAACCTAGTGGGGGTAGTATCCACAAGGACCGTACCCTCCTTCCCCCACCACCAACCTCTCGGAAAGACTTACGGACCCACATGTGTAATGTGATCGTTTTCCGCATGAACACAGAGTTTGGGGCACAGGCAGGAATCGAACTCGGGTCGTCTGAGTGCAATCCCGAGCAAACACTGGTCTGTCGTATCCCAAATCATTATTTTTAAAGTTCTTTTAAATTTATATTTAATCTTGCATCCATTTTAAAATGGCTTCATTTTTGCATATTTTCTGTGCATCTCATTCACAAAACGAATATTTTTGAGGTGATGTCTGTGTGTGTGTATGAAAGTGTGCGCGTGTATAAAAGTGTATGTCAGTGAGTCTGTGGAGACGATATCTCACGAACAAATGCAGTGATTCGAATGAAATTTGGTACAAAAATTACAATCCATGAATACTGGAAGAAGTTTATCAAAAAATGCCATAAATTAAAAACAAATATTAACTGTTGAAATACATGTTTACTTTTCATATGTAATATCATGCTATAAATTTGGTGATATCATTCTCATGGATCTAACTCGTTCCATTCAGGAGAAAAGATACTTTGAGTAATACTTTTGCATTTGAACACCAATAATCATTTATCTGCTATAACTTATTTCTCCATCCATAACGCTTGGTGAGATTTTGGCGGAATGTCGCCAACTTGGAGACTTTTTTAAATGTTGCCAAATTAACGAAAATCTCGCCAAATGGATAAAAATGATGCTAAATCAATGAAAATGACGACTAATTGATGAGAATTCAATATCTTGAAATGAATATAAGTATCTACTATAAGAATAAACTATTTTTTTTAGTGTAAAAGTAGTAAATTCATAGCATTATATAAGGAAAGTCATCTGTTGCCCACATAAGATTTTTATTTTTGCATATTTGCTTTTATTGTCCATTACAATTTCCTTATGTCTTCTGGGAAGCCAAGAAAATATTATTATGTAAGAAAATATTATTACATATTACGTAAGCCATGCAGATACGCACATACACTTTGTAAATTAAGCAATGCAAATTTTTATGGTTTTTTTTTTTCAAGATACATACAATATACTGCTTGTGAAAATTGCAACACCATGAAGGAATTATCGGAATTGAATGAAATTTTTTGCATAAATGACCTGTATTGATACAAACAAAACAAATTTTAGAAAGCAAAAAAATATGTATGTCAAAAATCAGTATTTGGTGAAGCCAGCATGTGCTGCTATAAGTGCTTTTATATGACGTGGCATCAAATCAAACAAATTTTGAATTTGTACCTGAGGAATAACATACCAGGTTGCTTCTATCCGAACCCAAAGTCCGCTGCATTAGCTATGGGACAAGTGAGACGCCAACAGACGAAATCCCAGACATGTTCAATAGCTGACATATCCAGTGAATAGGCAGGCCAAGAAAGAGGCTCTAACTATTGTGCTGAATAGAAATCTTGGAACATTCCTAGCAACATGTGGACAGCATTGCCCTGTCGAATTACAGCTCCAGGAATTCGCTGAAGGAAGGGTATGACTTCGGGCTCCAGAACTTTTCTGATGTACTGGTTGCTGTTGAGATTATCCACAATTCTTAGCAGCTGACATTGTCCAAGATACCCAATGGCACCCCAGACTATCACACTTGGCATTCGCCCAGTATGACGCACTACTTACATACTCCTTAAGGTGGTGTTCACTGCTATAGTGTCTAATATGTATGCAGCCATCACTGCACCCCAAATTAAAGCAATATTCATCGGAAAAGACGACTTGTTGCTAATCGGCATGCCAGTGTCTATATTGATGAGCCCATTGTAGCCATAGGTATCAATGGTGTTGAATCAGGGGAATTCTGTGCAAAGGAATTCTTGTACACAGTCCACTGTAAAGTAGATGTCGACGAATTGTTGGAGCAGACAATGACACATCTGTAGCAATGCTCAAACATTCTGCCAACTGTCAAGATAAAGCTGTATGGTCCATCACTGCCACGAGGATGAGGTGTCTATCATCCTGTGTTGACGTAACATTTCATCATCCACTGTTGGATTTGTGACGTGTCTGGTGCTCTTTAGTTCACTGCTTCTACACTCACATCTCTGTCATGACATTGCGCTGCATACAAGCTGCTATTGTACGATACAATAACTCTTCATGAAGGCCAAATATTTGTCCTGATTCAAACTCCGGAACTTGCTCATATGGCACTCTCTGTCGTCATAGAGACATAGTAACTTCTCATGAAGTGTTTACCACTGGAACGTCCCGCTACAGCTCTATTTATACAGCAGTTCAGCCCACACATGCGTGGTGACTCTAAAATTCGGATCATTTGCATAGTACACTCTAATTTGCATTTGCTGTAGGTTTCAGCTTCTTCATAGTGTTGCAATTTTTACAAATAGGAATATGGTGCTTCATAAGATTATGAAATCTTACCTTTAGTTGGAGGAGATCCATGGCCTCTAGCTGCTGTGGTTGGTGCACCTCCAGATTACGTTAAAATTCCTCCACCAACAGAGAAACCAATCTGGATATCTAAATAAAATATTAAAAATAAAAAATATTCAACAACATTTCATGTCAAATAAATGTTAGTTTACATGTTACCTTTATATGTTACAGTTACACAACAGTCAAACTAATTTAATGGCTAATTGTAACTTGAACTTTAACAACTGTTACTTGCTGAAATATTGCTAAATATTTTTTAAAAGTAGAGTATTTTTTTTATTATGCTTATTTCAAATATCCCTATACCATTAAAGCATGTTCAACTATACCTATGCAAATGGGTCCTGCGGTTTAAAACAAATTATCAGCTGAGAATGTCTAAGTTTGTCTTAAATGTGAAGTACATATCTATATAAAATTTTAATATTAAAAAAATATTTAATTTGCAGAATTCTTTAAAATTTCGGTACAGATTTGATATAAAGAATTTTGATTTTTCAACTTTTTTTCGGGAGCCAGATGTGGCGCGCCTGATTTGCGCGCGCGAAATGTTCCATGACGTGTGTTTCTGGAAATTCTGGCAACCCCATCCCTTTTAGCTTTTTGATATCGTCGGCTGCGGCCATTTTATTTTTGTTTTGTTGTTGTTGTGTGTGTAAAAACGTGTCTGTGTGTGTTAAAAACGTAAATATCATACAGGAAATAGATAAAATAATGTAGAAGCAGAAAATTTACATAGAAATAATGAGAGTTCTTTGATGACTGCAATATGGAAACAATTATTTGTGCAATTTGGATATTTACACGTGTTTTTCTTTGAAAAGTTTTCGATTTCATTAAACCAGGTACTGTGTTTTGATTTTGTATCGTTTTTTCTTAAATTTAGTTAAAGTACAAACTTTTTCTAAGTATTGTTTTTTCTTAAATTTAGTTAAAGTACAAACTTTTTTATAAAATTTCGTATTTTTTCTAAGTTTTGTTAATTACTGTTAATTATCGGCATTTTTAATTATATATGTTTATATTTGTTACGCGCAATGTTCAAGATGGCGTCCGTTAAGACTTTCAAACAAACGTTTTTATAAAATTTCGTATTTTTGTATTGTTAAATCGGCATTTTTATGCATTTTTAATTATATATGTTTATATTTCTTACGCGCAATGTTCAAGATGGCGTTCGTTAGGACTTTTCAAACACCGTACGTGTTGGCGCCATTCTTGGCGACAAAAAAAAAATGGCGGATTTAGCCAAATTCTTTATATCAAATCTGTTCCAAAATTTCAATAAAGTTTTAAAGATACATTTGGAGTTAGTTAAGCTTAATTAGGAGTAAAATAGCTGGGATTGTACATAAACTATTCCAGAAACTGTTAAATTAATAGATTTGCAAATGTTCAACAAAATTTCTTCCCGATACTAAAGCAGATGAGATCTCAAATTGGGATTTGAATATTAAAATTCTAAATTTGCCAATTTCTGACTTTCGGATTTGGGGTGGGGTGGGGGGAGGTTTTCAATACAGCCACAACTTAGGAAATTAAAATCTGCTTGAAAGGAAAGGTATTCTTGTCAGGCAGGGGTAGATCTAATTATTTCGGGCCCTATAGCTTATTGAAGTCCAATGGGACCCCAGTTTTTGTCAGATTACGAATCTTTAAATTGGGGTTTAAAATTCATTTTTAATAATATCAAAATCAGAGTTGAAATATACTTATTTATGAAATGGTGTTGAATGACAAGCATTATATCTTATATAAGAAAACATAAGAAATAAAGAATATTATTAACAAAAACGTATAAACAAACAAAATTTTTAATGAAATAAAATAAATATACCATCACGCACGCCATTTACCTATTGCTGGGTGTGGCATTCTGACAATATTTAATTAATATTTAATTTTTCTACATTTTTTACTTGCGTATGCGTAGTCTTTTATAACATTGTCGTATGTGAGCGATCTGGTAATATCATTTTCTATTGATAATATGCATAAGTCTGCCAATCTTTCATTATTCGTAATGTTATGATATTGTTTTTTATGTAGCTCATCCTGGAGAAAGATCTTTTCACCTCACAATTTGCAATTGGGAAGATTAGGAAAAATTTTTAAATTGTGTATAAATTTGAAAATGTACCTATTAACAGTTTTTCATATATTATTTTTAGCGTTTTGGCACAGTCCCGATATTGTACGTGTACCTCTAAATGACCAGCAGTTTCCAAATACTTTTTAAAATATATACTTTCATTTTTTAATAAATCTGTAATATCCTGATCATAAAATTTAGTTATTTCTTTAATATTTTCAGTGTCAATATTCTCACATTCCATGTTACCAATATCAAACAGAAATTAAAATTTTTTACTGGTTTCTTCAGATATTTGACCTCTTTTTTTGTAATTCTGTCGTAAATTTATCAAAAATTACATTCATAATTTCAATTCTAAATTTATCTCTCCCAATTAATAATTCATAACTGGTTTCACTGTCAGCAAACTTTTTTCTGGGGTTGAACCAACAATTAGGGAAAAGTATTTAGTGTCGTCATCATTAATTTCTTCTGCAATTTTTCTCAATACCTGTTTTGCCATAAGTGCTATTATTTCCTCATATACTGTCTGACAAGAAAGTTATAGAATTTTTGGCATTATTTTGAATGTGTTCCTTAAGAAATGGATCAAATTCTGAAATTAATTCTAAACATCCCATAAAATTTCCTTTATCTGAAACTCCAAATTTTTCATTATGACCGTGAAATTGTAAACCTCGCTCACTTAGAAATTTAATTACAGCAACGACACACTTCAAAACATTATAAAAGTATTCCATTTCTCTTTGAATTTAGTCTCTTAATTGTTCATCTATAACATTTTTATTTTTCTTTCATGTCAACCAAACAATCATAGAGTCTATATGTATTTTATTTGCTTCATGACTTTCAATGTATTTAGCATGTTTCCAATCAGAATACCCTTTTACAAAATAATCAAAAGTTGAAAAAAGGCTGCACATCAAACAGTATATATTTCCAGTACTTGGAGAGTAACAAAGCCAAGATCTGTGAACTTTCTATCCATTTTGAAGAGTTTTTTCAAAATATTTGTCCGACAAATACTGTGACTGATTTTGTCCAATTCTAGCTGAAGCAACATTAATTTGACCCTGGTGGATTTCTATTTTGGAAAAATCTATTTTTTTTTTGTTAAACAATGATTAATTAAATCAGTATTTAAAACATTTGGCCATAATCCCAAATCGTTATATTCAGTTAAAGTCATAATATCAACTAATTCACTTGTCTCACTTTCATATCATTGTTCATTTTAAAAAGATTTACATTTAGGTCATCTTTAGTTTCATTTAAATTTTCTGGATCTGCAATAACCATTTCTTCATTGTTTTTTCACATGGAACTTTTATAATATTAAGATGAAGCTTATATAGACTTTTATAAGATGAAGATAGGTTTAAAAATGTGCTGCTGTTTTAAACGGCAGGGCTGGTCGATAAAAATATACTTACTCCTAAATAAAACTATATAAAATTTTATATTGGAATACTTTATTTTTTAATAGTTTCCAAATAGTTTAGGCAATAAATTTAAGAACATCAAATGTTTACCACTTAAAAAATATAAATCGCTATTTATTTCGACATATTACAGTCAGAATGTAAAAAATAAAAATAAGTCTGAATCGAAGAATTGAGATAATAACTATATACCCCCACCCCCTATGTGTACTGCTTTTCTTAAGCATAGTTTCAGCTACTTTAGAAGCAACTTACAGAAATAGACTAAAAGCACCAAATTTATATTTATGAACAATTTTTGGGATAGACACATTTTATCGCGGCAATAAACGCTTTCACCTTCTCCGACGATGTTTTACCGTTGTAGGATACCGTACCGTATACTAGGATTTTACCATGATTCGATTGGGATACCATGGCTGTCAAGATCGCACACAGCTATGGAGATGTACTAACTAAAAAATCAGATTATATTTAAAAAATCATTTTACTTACTTGCTTACAGATAGATCTTCATGTAGCTACATCTTTTTCCCGCTCAATCTAAACAAGGGCGGGAACTGGAAGCAGCCATTCTTCGTCCAAGATTCCTTCGCAGCGTTGCCAGATATTTTTGACGCTTATAATTATGTTCCTTATTAATTATTAAAAGCTTGATTAAAATCTTCTAAAATATACTAAAATCTACATATTGAAATTTAGAAATTACTGTAGAAAGTATTAATTATTTTAATTGTTATACGTAAGATCAGCGACAAAGTTAGTAACATATTTTGGGCTATGGGTACACCACGATTATTTT
Source organism: Amaurobius ferox (assembly GCA_951213105.1). Lineage (NCBI taxonomy): Eukaryota > Metazoa > Arthropoda > Arachnida > Araneae > Amaurobiidae > Amaurobius > Amaurobius ferox. The sequence goes on from OX578134.1 coordinate 37,456,796, forward strand.
TCAGACGGCGTCAAAAGCCCAAAATAAAATAGTAAAAAAATGGTACATTATCATAGAAGGTACATTTATCACAGAAGATAGGTAGTAGGGTTTCGCAGAGCACCAAAATTTGCCTACTTTGCTTATGGTAAAAAGCGGCCTTGCATTAGACAAATAGGTCTCGATCCTAACTGTTGCTCTTCTACGCAGGCACGCTTGACAAATATATAGAATTACATGAATAAATGCATAAAAATGCTTATAAATTAGTAACAAAATTTATCAGCTAGTATGTTTCCGTGTAATTTTACTCGGAGCACCAGGTATTTGGTGCAAAAGCTAATACCCGGTAATTTCCAAATTAACTAGAATGCTGAAAATTGCTTGCTATACATATCCAAGTACTATCAAGAAAATTTCGATATGATATGCCCACATTTATATTTTTTCACGTGGAGGATTTTAGGAGTCGTTGTATATCCGGAAAATCTAAGTAACAGCCAAATAATCTAGAATTCTAAAAATTGCTACAAATATAGCTTGTGTACTGAAACCACAGAGAAAAATAGAAATCCATCAAATTGCTTGAGGGATTTTGTTCTTTTAGGTACAATCAAGCCAGGATGCCAAAAATTACTACACATATAATTCAGTCCGGCCGTCCAACTGGTTACTCTAAGTCCTCTGGACGAGTCGGACGGTCTGGGTCTTCTACATATAATTCAGGTCCGGCCACTCAAACTGCTACTGATGCCTTATAGAGTAAGTCGGTCCGTCTGGATATTCAGCATAAATTTTAGACATGTCACTAATTTGCTTATATCTCAACTTCTAATTGTGCGAGCTTAGCCTGAGCTACCAAAAGCAACCTTTGACAGATTTCATGCTTCACCTGAGCACGGGGACAGAGCTGTTTGACAGAGAAGAGGTCGAAGACGTGTTTATGCACTTTTGTTAGACTAAGAGATTGTCAACATATTTCTTTCAGTTTTTAATGTATGTGTTCCTTTGCCAAATGTGTAGGATTTACATTCACCTATTTCTATTTAAACCGTGCGAAAAGCGAATATTCGCCTCTAGTTTATAATAAAATAAATCATATTTTATTTTTCAAAAGATTAATTTTGAAATTAAGGGAGATACATTCATGTATATTTTGAAAATCAATGGGGAAAACTAATACGTAACTTTTATATAAATTGCATAAACCAATTTACATAAATTGTTAAAAATATCAAACTTTGTGATTGATGATTAAGAATAGCATGAAATGTAATCTGCGTTAATTTATTCCGTGTCTTGCAAAAGAATTCTTAAGTAAAAATTTAAACTGGTGTAGAGTAAACTAACTTAGATTCAGAATTATTGATAAGTTGTTGAAAGGAACAGATCCCATTGTGAAGTACTAAAATGAAAAGAGCATTTAAACAATAAATTTCTTTTGACAAGGTCCAATAATTATGATCATGACTTGATAAAAATTCAAAATTATATTCATGGTTTTCCACATTTCAATGAAAAAGTATTCTAAATTCAAAGTAAATTCTGTTACTATAAAACCATCTAGTAATTATACACATAATATGCGTATGAAGACAAAATAGACTAAATAGTTACTCAGTTACTCTGACCGAAGTATCATAATTTTATTACTATAAAAAATATATGAAAATTAAATATAATTTTAAATTTTTGTCAATTTAATATTTTGGGCCTCCAGCATTTACTATACCTTTGACGCACGTGCTTAGATTGTATGTATCATTCTTGTAAACTGTTAATTTAATTCTCATATTTTATTACTTAAATTACCTTTGAGTATAAAATTAAGATCGATTTTAATTCTCTGATATCAATGTTTATCTTTTGTTATATATTATATTTCAAATCCTCTTTGGAAGATATCTTCAATCCTTAAACTTTACTGCCTTAACTTTATCCTTGCGCATGATAGACACATTTGTATTCGGACAAAGTTGATATTGGCTAGAATCCACGTTATAACGGATTTTTCTCGTTCTGTCTTATATGTTGAAAGTAATATAAAATCAGGCATTAAATTTCAATTCATCTTTTGAGCATTCATTTTCAACTAATTATAAATATTTAGCAGAATTAAATTTATACATTTTTAATAGATATTTTGTTGGAGACTTGACGCATAAGTATAATTTTGAAAAACTTTAAAAATTTATATGAAATGTAATATTTTTTAATTATTAACCACCGTTTATTGCAAGAACATACAGAAATGGGCGTCGATCAATGATCTTAAATTTTTAAGCCTTCTACATCCAGAAAAATTCAGCAATTTAGTTAAGGACATGTCCAGAACTCCATTTTTGCTCCGCGGTCTGAAAGAATACCAAATAAGAAAAAAAAATTAAATAAAATTATCTTTCTTTTTCCTATTTCTTTGTGGCTGTTGTGTGTCTTTTCAACCTCTTGTTTGTCTTTTGGGTGGGTTTCAGATATTGGTGACGTTCATAATTGTACTTCCATCTAAATGTGTTTATCATTCGCACGCATAAAGTTGTTGTTGTTGTTGAGACCCAGACCGTCCGACCTACCAGAAAGGTGTAAGGTAACTGTTTGGACGGCCGGGAAGTGCCACCCAATTTAGACCGGAACCCAGTGGGGGAGGCATCCACAGGGACCGTACCCTCCTTCCCCTACCACCAACCTCTCGGAAGGACTTACGGACCCACATGTTTAACGTGATCGTACTCCGCATGAACACGGCATGAACAGCATATTTTTTACTAAAAGAATAAGTCGGCAAATTAGGATATTGCACTTTATTTCTGGGATTGACTAAGGGTCTATGAAGAATTCGACAATAATAAAAAAAAAATTAATGAAATGATGTACATATATTTGTTCTACATATCAGATGTTGCAAAGAAATGCAGCCTCTCAAATACTTTTAAAAAAATTTCTCTTCTTCACACTTTGACAAAAAATCGTCATATTTTTCCGGATGAGAACAGGAATTTCACTCCCTGTCATGGGGAAAATAAAAATAATCCCATCCGATTTGTAAAGTAAGGATGAACAACGTGTTGTGTACTAAAAGAATAAGTCGGCAAATTAGGATAAAGTAGTTTATTTCTGGGATTGACTAGGGGTCTAAAATGCGACAAAACGCGATTGAAAAGAAAAAATTCGACAATAATAAAAAAAAAATAAAAAAAAAAATGAAGTACATGAATTTGTTCTACTTATCGGATCTTGCAAGAAGCATCATATACTTTTAAGAAATAAATTTTCTCTTTGTCGCACTTCGTCAAAAAATCGTCACAATAAATTGTCATAATTTTTCGGATTAACTCTATAGTAATTATTTTGGGATGTCGCATGAATGTTTCTGTGATTTTTGAAAGAAGAAACTTTCTTTGTGAATATCTTTAAAAGGTTCTTATGCAGAGCGATCTGGTAATATCATTTTCTATTGATAATATGCATAAGTCTGCCAATCTTTCATTATTCGTAGTGTTACGATATTTGTGTTTTGTGTAGCTCATCCTGGAGAAAGTTCGTTCCACCTCACAATTTGCAATTGGGAGGGTTGGGAAATTTTTTTAAATTGTTTGCAGTGCAGTAGTCTGAAAGTGTGTTGGGGAGGGGGGCGATGGATATAACCCCTCCATTGACTTCACAATAAGCCCTCCATACAATCCATACTGGAATTTCTCTTCCAGTCATCGCCCCTCCCCTCCCCTCCCCCCTCCCTCCACACACACACACCACCACTTTTGGAGATCCACTTTACGTTATTGTTTCGGTGATCTGAGAAAATAATTGAATTTTAGTTGTTTATAACTGACGACTTTACTCTTAAAAATACTAATAGCGAGTGATAGAATAAAAACTAAACACAAATATTTAATGACATTCTGTCTAACTGAAATATGTTTTGTGTAATATTCTAAAAGAAGAAGAATTCCATATTTTGGCCCCGGTAGCAGAAATTGCTAGAGTGGAGACGGACGTCGCATTTTTCAGCAACCTGCAGATTATTTTACATAAAAAAAAACGATCTTCGAATCCGATTTGCCAAGAACAAAGAAAAGAAGCGCGTTTGTGAGCGACATTTTGCTTTGACTCCTCTTCCGACTTTTCGTCCACACTCCGTTTTTTTCCCGCTCTCACCCGTCACCTACTATCGGAGGTGACTTCCGACCTCCCCCTAAAAACCATAAACATTGCAAAGTGGGCGGTTCCGATGGTACGGGGAGAATTCCATTTTATTATCCTTTATCTTTACCGGTCATCAACCGAAGTAAACATGTTTCTAGTCGAGTAAAGTTAGCATTTTCACTGTTCCATCAAAATGGTGGCGCAGCCAGGGGCGTAGGCTGGAGTAGGCTGTAGCCTACTCGGACTTTTTGGGTGTTAGTACTCAATTATTCCACAAAACCCCCAAAATTGTGTTATAATAATCTATCACTAAAAATGGTGAATTAATTAAAAAAAAAAATTAATTAGAATTCCCATTTCGGTAGAAATGGGAATTCTGATGTGGCTGCTTCCACATACGGCTGCTTTTCTCGGCTAGCTACATCGGCTAGATTTACAGCTAGTTCTATAGCGTACCATCTGCGCCGCGCAGCTGGAAAAAGTTTCTTGTTTGGAGTGTAAAATGTTGCCAAACCATATCTGCAGAACAAATACCTATCAACTATCCCATCCCCAGATAATCTGTCAAATAAATAATTAACTGTTGTACTTTTTGTTTACCTCCCCCAAATTTTATGCTTTTCCTTTTGGCCCATAGTTTAGGAAGCGACCTCCCCCTCACTTCGCGGAAACAGGATCTTCTCTCAAAAGCTCTTATTAGTTCCGAATTTCTTCTCAATGTTCTCCTCTCCTTAGTGAAATCTCTTTAGCACCTACAAGCTTAGATTTCATTAAAAAATTCGCGATCTTCAATTAAAATATCACGAAAAATCATGTTGTATCACAAAATATCACGAAAAATTAAGTTCGCAGATTGATAAACGTGCAGATGCACACTGATTGCAGATGACATAGGCGCAGGCCCCCACATCCAATTTTGGGCCCGGGAACCAAGTCGAGCCGCGGGCCCTAGATAAAAAAATAAAAGGGGGGAGGGTATCCCCTTTTTTCTGTATTATTTAGGGGTAGAGTTGAATTGCATAAAATATATCTAGTACAAGGTTTTCAACAATATAACACTGGTTTTACACAATATAACACTGCTGGCCGCCCACCTTGCTGCTCCATGTCTTCGGACGGTCTGGGCTTTCGACAATATAACACTGTGCCCAAATTGCCGCCATGTTCACGCGGAGTACGATCACGTTAAACATGTGGGTCCGTAAGTCCTTTCGAGAGGTTGGTGATTGGGGAAGGAGGGTACGGTCCCTGTGGATGGCTCCCCCACTGGTTTCCGGTCTAAATTGGGTGGCACTTCTCGGCCGTTCAAACAGTTATCTTACATCATTCTGGTAGGTCGGACGGTCTGGGTCTCAGCAACAACAACAACAATATAACACTGAAAAATAAGAAATTCTTGAAGGATATTTCATATGATGGCAAGTGGTTGTTGTTGTTGAAACCCAGACCGTCCGACCTACCAGAAAGGTGTAAGGTAACTGTTTGGACGGTCGGGAAGTGCCATCCAACTTAGACCGGAACACAGTGGGGGAGGAATCCACAGGGACCGTACCCTCCTTCCCTTCCACCAACCTTTTTCAAGAACTTACGAACCTCCCTTTTTGAATTTCAATAAATGCTCCGCGGCTGCTCGGTGTCCGTGGTGGACGATCTCCGTTAACAAAAATTTTTCCCGGCCATCCACCCAGCTGCTCTAAGTCCTCGGACGAGTCGGATGGTCAGGGCTTTCGGACCCACATGTTTAACGTGATCGTACTCTGCGTGAACACGGCGGCAGTTTTGGCAGTGGCGGATGGCAAGTGGTGTGTACATTTCATTTTAGAAGAAATATTTTTATACTTTTTTGCTTGCGTATTTCGCATGTTTGGAACAATCGGAGGTGACATTTCCAGAACTAGAAGTGTAAACCATTAGTCACCACCTACAAAGTTCGATGCTGAATCAGTCATTATATAAGCCATTCCTATAGCCAACCCTGAGAAATAGATATTGTAAAAAACTAATTTTTTAACCGAAAGTGACATCTATAGAACCAGAAGTAGAAATCCTTAATGAATTTTTAACCTCTATAATATTTGATACTGAATCTGTAATATATCAGTCATCATAAGCTCTATCTATAACCGATTCTAAGAAATAAATGTTTAAAGAAAAATGGATTTTTCTTACCTAGAATTGGAAAAAGAACTGAAAGTAGAATTCCTTAGTGAATCCCCACTCTCCCTGAAATTCGATGCTAAATTCATATCAGTCATCACCTAAACTATATCTATAGTCAATCGAAATATACATTTAATGGAAATGTTTTGAACCATAAAATACAAGTCCGCAAGCAGAAATCCTTAGAAAACCAAATTCCAGAGAAGGTTCCCTACTTCCTTTGGAATTTGATGCTGAATCCATATCAGTAATTATCTAAGGTCATAAAAAAAAATATTAATAATAATAATAATAAAAGATGTTGCAAGGAAAATGGAAATATTTTAAATGAAAGTCATATTTCCACAATCGGAAGTTGAAATTCTTAGTGATTTCCTCTAACCTCTTCGAAATGTGACTGCATCAATCATTGTCTAAACTTTATCTGTAACCAAATTCCAAGAAATAGATACTGCAAGAGAAATTTTTTGAACCGGAAATAGAAAAAAATCCAAATTAAAATTTTTTCCTCAATCCCTCTACTTTCCACCCAAAGCTCTATTTATAGCCAATCTTAGAAATTGGATGCTTCAAGGAAAAAGGAAAATTTTGAACTAGAAAGTTTAAAAAGAAGCAGATATGAAAATCTTTAGTGAACCACCCTCTGCCTCATTCAGAATTTAATGCTCGATCCATATCAAGCCTTGTCTAAGCATAATCTATAATATATCCTGAGAAATTGATACTTCAAACAATTTTTTTGTAAAAACAATGACATTGCAACATTTCTGTGGCCAACAACCACACATACAAAAAAATATCAGTGTTATAGTCGAATTATCCCCAATCAATATGCATATGCAGCTTTTAAATAAAATAAAATATGTCCGAAATATCTCGGGATTTTATCAGACAATCAACTTTCATTTGTTTCCTAACATTTTAGATGGAAACAGCACATGTTCAGGTACATGCCATTTTTGTGCCTCAATCGTTTTGACTCACTGAAAAATCCCAAGAAGCAATGTTCTCTGCTTTTGACAAAAACCGTTTTTTAACAATTAGCAGTAAATGTTTGTATCTTCCAAATGCTCTACTAAAATTATCCTAAGAGATTTTAATCGGCATATTTTTGAAAACTTTACCGACGAAGCTCATTTTTGATTTAATGCATTATATCAGTCTATTACAAAATTAAATTTTCTAAATTATTTGAATACCAATTCGTATTGACACAATTGACACAAAGTATTGACACAAAGTATTGACACAATTGAAACAAATGATAGTGTTGAGAACAGTTTATACCAGCATAGCGGGAGCAGTAACATTTTATTTTATTTTGTAGCACTACAACTACTTTACAGAGTACATAGTTTAATAGAACCTTTTTATTTTTCGGATTTTTAAGTACCACTATTATTATTTGATTTTCTCCAAAAATCAAATCAGCATCAGGGTCATGCCTAACCAACATAGTTACTAAATTTCAAGCGAATTTAGTGAATATCTTTTGAATTACAGTGCCTAGTGCATTAGCTACCGCCTAGATACTTCCAGATTTGGATAATCTGCCAATATAACGTTAATAAAATGAAGATCATAGAAAATGTTTTTGTTTCATAACTAATTATTTTATTCTAATTCATTTTTATAATTGCATTAAGAGAATGGAAACATGAAGTTATTTCAAAATTATATTGCCATGTATTCTCTAAACTCATTTATTATGTTCATAAAATATTTCTTCCAAAATGTATCAATTCTGATATTTATGAGATAAAATCTCAAATGAGTATGTACAAAAGAACCCATATAATAAAAAAATCCTTTTCTAATTGGGATTTCGGGAGAGGGGGTAGACCCCCAAATCTTCCCCTTCCTCCCCAGGATACGTCTTGGCAAAATGTAATATATAATAAAGAATGTGTGAATTTTTTCTTTCAATGGTTTTTCTCTACCAATTACAAAATTCAACATAAAATCATACAATATAAAGTGAAAGTTTAAACACGCATTATTATAAACACCAAAGTATTCATATTCCTTTAATAATGCAGTATTTTGACTGATGTATTGTACATATTTAACTATAGTTATTTTAAAGCAATACATTTACAAAGCAGTATAGAAATGTGATAAAATAAATTTAATTTATTTTAAGATTAACTTTGTTTCAAGATTAAGATATCTAAAAATAATGACGCATTAGCGCTGATTACAAAACTTGCTTCTTGCACTTTGTTTAAAGTAATATAGACTATTACATCAATGTGGGAAGCAAGTTCATACCTTCAAGGAAGGAGCGATTTAATCTACTTTGGTTCGTGCCATGCCAAACCAAACCAGTAGCAAGAAACTAGAATTTTTCCTTTCTACAGCTCTGCATTCAGCCATTCTTTGATTCAGTGGGACCAAAGAGAGTCCGACACCTTGTTTAAAGTATCTTGGGGCACCGTATGGATACCCCGTCGCGTTAATTGGTTTACGAGGAGGGAAGATTAGATCGCCCCTTCCCATCCCTATCATTTTACAAAAGAAACCTGTTGACAAGGGTCGCTTTAGTAATAGATGGATACGTTTCGCCCTGGATGTGATTGACATGAGCTGTAAACTTGAATGAATGAAACTTACCCGTGAGTGTTATGAACGTAGCTATTTTAGCAGTGCAATTCTAGAAAATTGCTCCCTGCTTCCCTGTAGGGATCCCGTTTTTTTTTTTTTTTTTTTTTCCTTGTCGACATCGCCTTTCTTAACAACAAATCATGACAAATTCTGCCGTTAAATACAAAGACATTGTGAAGCTATCGTTACCCAGACGACTTGTATTAAACCAAGGAGACCTTCTTTCAGCCTTTTTTTACTATTTCGGAAATCGGACAATCTTCAAGTAATTTAGGAAAAAAATTATGAATTCATACACAGATGTTCTATAATATTTTATCTATGTTCACGGGCCACTAACAGTCACCGGGCTCCAGTAACGTGGTCCCAACTGACGCCCCTCCCCCCCTTTGTGGGGGCCCTATACGTGTACAAACAAAAAACATATATCATGCATGATTTACACGATGCAAAGAAATAGGATTAAAAACTCATTGCATGCGTTTTGTTTAGTAATAGACCGGAGTTTCAGATTGCGTGCGCATTTCGAACAAACTGAATGCATATCGCGTACAAAAATTTTCGGATTGCCAAAGTAGTTTTATTTGTTTAGATATGCATAATAACATATTTTGTTTCGTAATAAATAAAAAAATAAGAATAAATCGTATACAAGGAAGAATTTCTGGAATACGTTGCGAATATGAGGTGAGCGAGCCCGCAACTTATTCGAAAAGTCCCACGTACCGTGTTCGCTGAGAAGAGGGCATCGGAGACTAAACTTTTGCGAGTTAAAGGCCCAACATCATTACATTATGCATTGTTATTCCATTTTCACCTTGAGAAACAATAACTTACGAAACTATATTCATAATGTCTGATAAAATGATGAGAGAAAAGTGATAGGAATATCTCGATCGAAATGATTGAAAAAGTTATGCAATATGTAATAAAAAAATATAAATTTTAAAAAATCGAGAATTATTAGCAGTAAATATTAATTTAAACAGAAATTTTAGTAGTCAAAAACTGACGGTTTTACTCTTAAAAATACTAATAGCGAATGATAGAATAAAAATTAAACACCAATATGTAATGGCATTCTGTCTAAATGAAATATGTTTTGTGTAATGTTCCAAAAGAAGAAGAATTCCATATTTTGACAATGTATAAAATAATTTTTTCCGTGAATGTAACAGAGCGATGTCCTGGCAATGACGTTTTGTGATGTTCTATGGATGCATCAATGCGATGTGCAAAGACAGGCCCCCCACATTCAATTTTGGGGCCGGGTACTATGTCGAGCTGCGGGCCCTAGATAAAAACAAGGGGGAGGGGGGTACCTTTTTTTCTTTTATGTATTATTTAGGGGTAGAGTTGAATTTAATAAAATATATCAAGTACGAAGTTTACACAATATAACGTTACACAATATTACGTTAGTTAACACAATATAACACAGAAAAGTAACCGTTTATACAATCTAATATATCAAGTACGAAATATAACACAATACACCACAGTTTATGAAAGATTGTTCATATAATGGCAAGTGGTGTTGAAGACCCAGACCACACGACCGACCCAAAGGTTAACGGTAGCAGTATGTGTGGCCGTACATTTCATTTTATATGAAATATTTTTATACTCAATTGCACACTTATTTCGCATAGTCAAAGGAATTTTGGGAAAAATCGGAAGTGACATCTCCAGAACCGGAAATGTAAATCATTAGTGATCCCAACTCTCTGCAAAATTCGTTGATGGTACATATCAGTCATTAACTAAGCTATTCCTGCAGACAGTCCTGAGAAATAGGTATTGTAAAGAAAATTATAATTATTTTAATCGGAAGTGACATCTGTTGAACCAGAAGTGGAAATCCTTAATGAATTCTCCCAACCCCTAAGCAATTTTATACTGAATCCATATCAGTCATCATTTAGCTCTATCTATAGCCGATTTTGAGAAATAAATGTTTGAAGAAGAATGATTTTTTTTTTCAAATTAAAAAGAACTTTAAAAATCACGATTTTGACACAAGATGGATGCAATATTTTATTTTGAAGTGGGTCACGTGATCTCTTTATATAAAAGGTGTAATGATTATTTTAATTTTCATTTAAAAAACTACGGAATATATTTTTCTGAAATGTTTTTTATATATTTTATGGATAATTTAAATATTTCCTAAAATTTTCGAAGCAATTTGTAAATTTTAAATTTGCTTAAAAATATTTGAAGAATTAGGTCCCATAGGGTTTAATGTATTTCATTTTTTCAGTCCGGTTTCAATCCAAAACTAATTGGGTGATATTATTTATTTATATTCTCATAGGTCCCACAGAACGTCTGAACAACATACTAAAATTTCATTTTGATAAAGTCATTTTTACGGCAGTTATCGTGCTAAAGGGACAGACAGACATAATGTACAAAGTCATAAACACTTTTCAACTATGTTGTAATGTGTTAAGAAATTGATGTTGCAAGGAAAATATAAATTTTTTTAATTGAATTAACACCTCCCCACAACCAAAAGTCGAAATTCTTAGTGAATTCCCCTACCCCCCCCCCCCCCCTCTTCGAAATTTGATACTGCATAAATCATCGCCTAAGCTCCATCCTTAGCCAATTCCAAAAAATAGATGACGCAAGTTAAATTTTTGAATATTTCTAGTAATTACCAAGTTCAACATAAAATCATACAATATAAAGTGAAAGTTTAAACAAGAAAGATCAATCATGCTTAAAGCATTGATTATGAAACACTTTCCAACTTCAATGCAATTTTATTTAAACAAGTCTAAAATGCAATACATTCCTCGCTAATATTTTGAAACTTATCACAATACTGCATGATTTATTATATTTGAAAACTTAAACCTTCATCGAAAAAAATGAGCTTCATTCAAATGACGGCATTGAAATATAAATTGCCTGGTTTAAACATCTCTGAAATGTCATACATTCCTCGGTAATAGTTTTAGAATTATCATAATACTACGATAATTTATTATATTTGAAAACTTCATCGAAAACAACTGAAATTAATTCAAATGACGTCATAGAAAAAATAACACGCCTGGATCTCTCTATAAAAACAGGATTTCATTCATAACTTTCTCCCATTCATTTCATTCATCACAATACTATAATAATTTATTTTATTTAAACATTTTATTTAAGACCATGGAGCTACAAATAATTAAACTCTATGATTAAAACTTCATCGAAAAAAATCGTCCTTCTCTTTATAAAATCAATTAATATTTCATTCATATCAACCATGCAGACTCCATGGACTGAATTATTTTGTGTTAAAGAAATACAGTAATTCTAATACAACTCATTCCACATATTTTGCTGTTTACATTTTACATAGGTGAAAAATAGGCTTAGTTGTAGAAATAATCAAATTTGAATGAGAATTTAAACTCAAATATATTGCCATTGTGTTGTTTTAGTATGTAGATGCACAGAATTTAAGCAGGAATAAAGTAGTTTTAAGATGGATACAACACTCAATATGAATTAAAAGGAACTTTAAAAAATCACGAATTTGAAACAAGATGGATGCCATATATCATTTTGAAGAGGGTCATGTGATCGTTTCATATCATGGTCACGTGATCGTTTCATATAAGATGTGTAATTATTATTTTAATTTTTATTTAAAAAACTACTGAATATATTTAGCTGAATTTTTTTTCATATATTTTATGGAACAATTTGACTATTACCTAAAATTTTCGAAGCAATTTGTGAATTTTAAATCCGCTTAAAAAATGTTAGAAAAATTAGGTCCCTTAGGGCTCAATGTATTTCATTTTTTCAACCCGGGTTCAATCCAAAACTAATTGTGTGATATTATTCATTTATATTCCCATAGGTCCTACAGACCGTCTGAACAACATACTAAAATTTCATTTTGATTAAGTCATTTTTACGGCAGTTATCGTGCTAACGGACAGACAGACAGACAGACAGACAGACAGACAGAATGAACAAAGTCATAAACACTTTTCAACTTTGTTGTAAAGTGTTAAAAAGCATTATAAACACAAAATAATCCATTTTCCTATCATAATGCAATATTTTCTCAGAGATTTTTGTACATATTTAATTATAGTTATTTTAGACGATTGAATTTACAAAACAGCATAGAAATTTGATAAAATAAATTTTAATTAAATCTAAAATTAGCTTTGTTTAAGATTAATAAATCTGAAAATAAAATTTCAAAACTGTAAGAAAATGATTTTGAACATACCTTAAATCTTAGATGGTAGCATTGGGGTTTGTTTCAGCGAATCATTTTTTTACAAGATTTAATCATGTGTTGAGAGTTGCACTAGCAACTAGCACTGAAAACGCACATGAGATTACAATATAATTGCATGAGAAATTAAAATAAACTTGCTTTTTGTGCTTTCTAATATCGGCTATCTCGGAAATCAAAATGGGAAGCAAGTTCATGCCAGGAGGGAGAAACAAGGATTTTTCTTGCAAGGTAGGTGTTTAAAAGGGGTGCCTAATCCGGGTTAACAACCAGACTTTAATCCCCTATCTAAAAAGAGAAGAAAAACGAAGAAAAGGGATTTTAATAAAGGGAGTTTACAAAAGTCAATAGGTTGCTCGGAGAATTTATGATCATCCGAGTCTTTAGAAAGAAATTTAGAAAAAAATAGGATTTAATTCATTTTTACTGAAAAATTTTTAAGTTTAAATTAAAATTTAAAGGAGAATCCAGAAATAGGAGAAGAGAGGAATTTTGAACGTTTGGGTGCGCATAGAAATGCGCGGACCTTGCAAAGAAACGCAGAGATGCCAGCTGCCCAGAAGGGCGGGGGGGGGGGGGGGAGAAGATGGTCGAATGCAGATAAATTATCCCAAATGCGAGGGTGTTAAATGTTCAGAGGAAAGACGTTTGAAGGTTGGAAAACTGGGTTAAGATTGAAGCTATTCAATGCGTCGGCGTTTAGGATTAAACGGGACGTCTTCACGGCGCCCGAGCAGGGCCCGAGGTCGCTTCCTGCCAAGGATTTTTCTTTCTACATCATTCAGTCCGACACAACGTCGCGTTAATTGGTCGCAACACCCCGTCGCGTTAATTGGTTTACGACCTCAAAGAGCAGGAAGATAAGATCACCCCTTCCAAGCTAGCTCTTTGGATCGCCCCCTTCCCAAACTGATAATTTCACAAAAGAAACTTCTAGACGGGTGGTCTCAGTAGTTAGCTGGACGTGATTGATATGAGCTGTAAACATGAATGAATGAGCAAGAGAAAACTTACCCATTAGGGTCATAAACGTATCTGTTTTGGTGCAATTCTAGAAAATTTCTTCCGGATCGGTTTTTATTGCCTCACATTCTGAACACAATGACACTGAAGTTACCCAGACGGTTCTTTTATCAAAGAGCTAGAATCACTAGAGGTAGCCTTTCCTTTCTTTAGCTATCGAAAGCATGGCCACCTTCCGTTCTACAAATGATTGATTACTCTTCAAAGGTTAGTATTGAACTAGGGGCCCTTCTTTGAGACTCTTTTGACTATTTCAAAAATGAGACACAGAATCCAAACAGATGTTTACAAAACGTTTTGTACTTTTCTTTCATTCAAACGTACAGATTGTGTTTAGGCTTTATATATAATTTATATTTGTAATTTTATAATTACACATAATACGTAAATTTCAAAACCTTCAATTAATTTTTAAAAAAAATTATATATTCATACACAATTGTATAAAAATTTTATCCACAGCAATATTCACGGGCCCCTAACAATCGCCGGGCCCCAGTACTGTAGTACCAACTGACCCCCCCTTTGTGGGGGCCCTGTGCAAAGAACATCACATGCGACGTCTCAAAAGGCGGACATTCGGCTGTTGCTGGGACATACATGGAACATCGCCGTACCATAACGCGACATTCCTGGGACATGATCAATAAACTGTATTGTAATTGTTTTGGGATGTCGTATGCATGTTTCTTTTATTTTTGAAAGAAGAAACTTGAATATATTTAAAAGGTTCATATGCATTGGCGTAGTCTGAAAGTGTGTTGAGGAGGGGAGAATGACCATAACTCCTCCATTGTCTCACAATAAGCTCTCCATACAATCCCTCTTTCGGTCATCGCCCCCCCCCCCCCCTTTTTCCAGATCCATTTCACTTTATTGTTTCGGTGACCTGAGGAAATAATTCAATTTTAGTAGTTTATAACTGGCGATTTTACTCTTAAAAATACTGATAGGGAATGATAGAATAAAAATTAAACACGAATATGTAATGACATTCTGTCTAAATGAAATATGTTTTGTGTAATGTTCCAAAAGAAGAAGAATTCCATATTTTGACAATGCATAAAATAATTTTTTCCGTGAATGTAACAGAGCGATGTCCTGGCAATGACGTTTTGTGATGTTCTATGGATGCATCAATGCGATGTGCAAAGAACATCACATGCGACGTCTCGAAAGGCGGACATTCGGCTGTTGCTGGGACATACATGGAACATCGCCGTACCATAACGCGACATTCCTGGGACATGATCAATAAACTGTATTGTAATTGTTTTGGGATGTCGTATGCATGTTTCTTTTATTTTTGAAAGAAGAAACTTGAATATATTTAAAAGGTTCATATGCATTGGCGTAGTCTGAAAGTGTGTTGAGGAGGGGAGAATGAACATAACTCCTCCATTGTCTCACAATAAGCTCTCCATACAATCCCTCTTTCGGTCATCGCCCCCCCCTCTTTTCGAGATCCATTTCACTTTATTGTTTCGGTGACCTGAGGAAATAATTCAATTTTAGTAGTTTATAACTGGCGATTTTACTCTTAAAAATACTGATAGGGAATGATAGAATAAAAATTAAACACGAATATGTAATGACATTCTGTCTAAATGAAATATGTTTTGTGTAATGTTCCAAAAGAAGAAGAATTCCATATTTTGACAATGCATAAAATAATTTTTTCCGTGAATGTAACAGAGCGATGTCCTGGCAATGACGTTTTGTGATGTTCTATGGATGCATCAATGCGATGTGCAAAGAACATCACTTGCGACGTCTCGAAAGGCGGACATTCGGCTGTTGCTGGGACATACATGGAACATCGCCGTACCATAACGCGACATTCCTGGGACATGATCAATAAACTGTATTGTAATTGTTGTGGGATGTCGTATTCATGTTTCTTTTATTTTTGAAAGAAGAAACTTGAATATATTTAAAAGGTTCATATGCGTTGGCGTAGTCTGAAAGTGTGTTGAGGAGGGGAGAATGACCATAACTCCTCCATTGTCTCACAATAAGCTCTCCATACAATCCCTCTTTCAGTCATCGCCCCCCCCCCTTTTCGAGATCCATTTCACTTTATTGTTTCGGTGACCTGAGGAAATAATTCAATTTTAGTAGTTTATAACTGGCGATTTTACTCTTAAAAATACTGTGATAGGGAATGATAGAATAAAAATTAAACACGAATATGTAATGACATTCTGTCTAAATGAAATATGTTTTGTGTAATGTTCCAAAAGAAGAAGAATTCCATATTTTGACAATGTATAAAATAATTTTTTCCGTGAATGTAACAGAGCGATGTCCTGGCAATGACGTTTTGTGATGTTCTATGGATGCATCAATGCGATGTGCAAAGAACATCACATGCGACGTCTCGAAAGGCGGACATTCGGCTGTTGCTGGGACATACATAGAACATCGCCGTACCATAACGCGACATTCCTGGGACATGATCAACAAACTGTATTGTAATTGTTGTGGGATGTCGTATTCATGTTTTTTTTTATTTTTGAAAGAAGAAACTTGAATATATTTAAAAGGTTCATATGCGTTGGCGTAGTCTGAAAGTGTGTTGAGGAGGGGAGAATGACCATAACTCCTCCATTGTCTCACAATAAGCTCTCCATACAATCCCTCTTTCGGTCATCGCCCCCCCCCCCCTTTTCGAGATCCATTTCACTTTATTGTTTCGGTGACCTGAGGAAATAATTCAATTTTAGTAGTTTATAACTGGCGATTTTACTCTTAAAAATACTGTGATAGGGAATGATAGAATAAAAATTAAACACGAATATGTAATGACATTCTGTCTAAATGAAATATGTTTTGTGTAATGTTCCAAAAGAAGAAGAATTCCATATTTTGACAATGTATAAAATAATTTTTTCCGTGAATGTAACAGAGCGATGTCCTGGCAATGACGTTTTGTGATGTTCTATGGATGCATCAATGCGATGTGCAAAGAACATCACATGCGACGTCTCGAAAGGCGGACATTCGGCTGTTGCTGGGACATACATAGAACATCGCCGAACCGTAACGCGACATTCCTGGGACATGATCAATAAACTGTATTGTAATTGTTGTGGGATGTCGTATTCATGTTTTTTTTATTTTTGAAAGAAGAAACTTGAATATATTTAAAAGGTTCATATGCGTTGGCGTAGTCTGAAAGTGTGTTGAGGAGGGGAGAATGACCATAACTCCTCCATTGTCTCACAATAAGCTCTCCATACAATCCCTCTTTCGGTCATCGCCCCCCCCCCCTTTTCGAGATCCATTTCACTTTATTGTTTCGGTGACCTGAGGAAATAATTCAATTTTAGTAGTTTATAACTGGCGATTTTACTCTTAAAAATACTGATAGGGAATGATAGAATAAAAATTAAACACGAATATGTAATGACATTCTGTCTAAATGAAATATGTTTTGTGTAATGTTCCAAAAGAAGAAGAATTCCATATTTTGACAATGCATAAAATAATTTTTTCCGTGAATGTAACAGAGCGATGTCCTGGCAATGACGTTTTGTGATGTTCTATGGATGCATCAATGCGATGTGCAAAGAACATCACATGCGACGTCTCGAAAGGCGGACATTCGGCTGTTGCTGGGACATACATAGAACATCGCCGTACCATAACGCGACATTCCTGGGACATGATCAATAAACTGTATTGTAATTGTTGTGGGATGTCGTATTCATGTTTCTTTTATTTTTGAAAGAAGAAACTTGAATATATTTAAAAGGTTCATATGCGTTGGCGTAGTCTGAAAGTGTGTTGAGGAGGGGAGAATGACCATAACTCCTCCATTGTCTCACAATAAGCTCTCCATACAATCCCTCTTTCGGTCATCGCCCCCCCCCCCCCTTTTCGAGATCCATTTCACTTTATTGTTTCGGTGACCTGAGGAAATAATTCAATTTTAGTAGTTTATAACTGGCGATTTTACTCTTAAAAATACTGATAGGGAATGATAGAATAAAAATTAAACACGAATATGTAATGACATTCTGTCTAAATGAAATATGTTTTGTGTAATGTTCCAAAAGAAGAAGAATTCCATATTTTGACAATGTATAAAATAATTTTTTCCGTGAATGTAACAGAGCGATGTCCTGGCAATGACGTTTTGTGATGTTCTATGGATGCATCAATGCGATGTGCAAAGAACATCACATGCGACGTCTCGAAAGGCGGACATTCGGCTGTTGCTGGGACATACATGGAACATCGACGTACCATAACGCGACATTCTTGGGACATGATCAATAAACTGTATTGTAATTGTTTTGGGATGTCGTATGCATGTTTCTTTTATTTTTGAAAGAAGAAACTTGAATATATTTAAAAGGTTCATATGCATTGGCGTAGTCTGAAAGTGTGTTGAGGAGGGGAGAATGACCATAACTCCTCCATTGTCTCACAATAAGCTCTCCATACAATCCCTCTTTCGGTCATCGCCCCCCCCCCCCTTTTCGAGATCCATTTCACTTTATTGTTTCGGTGACCTGAGGAAATAATTCAATTTTAGTAGTTTATAACTGGCGATTTTACTCTTAAAAATACTGATAGGGAATGATAGAATAAAAATTAAACACGAATATGTAATGACATTCTGTCTAAATGAAATATGTTTTGTGTAATGTTCCAAAAGAAGAAGAATTCCATATTTTGACAATGCATAAAATAATTTTTTCCGTGAATGTAACAGAGCGATGTCCTGGCAATGACGTTTTGTGATATTCTATGGATGCATCAATGCGATGTGCAAAGAACATCACATGCTACGTCTCGAAAGGCGGACATTCGGCTGTTGCTGGGACATACATATAACATCGCCGTACCATAACGCGACATTCTTGGGACATGATCAATAAACTGTATTGTAATTGTTGTGGGATGTCGTATTCATGTTTCTTTTATTTTTGAAAGAAGAAACTTGTCTTTGTGAATATTTTTATAAGGTTCATATGCATTGGCGTAGTCTGAAAGTGTGTTGAGGAGGGGAGAATGACCATAACTCCTCCATTGTCTCACAATAAGCTCTCCATACAATCCCTCTTTCGGTCATCGCCCCCCCCCCCTTTTCGAGATCCATTTCACTTTATTGTTTCGGTGACCTGAGGAAATAATTCAATTTTAGTAGTTTATAACTGGCGATTTTACTCTTAAAAATACTGATCGGGAATGATAGAATAAAAATTAAACACGAATATGTAATGACATTCTGTCTAAATGAAATATGTTTTGTGTAATGTTCCAAAAGAAGAAGAGTTCCATATTTTGACAATGTATAAAATAATGTAACAAAAAGACAAACATGCAATATCGCAGCAGCACGAAAAAAATGTACGTCTCAATGGGACTATACGGCGACAACCCATAAACGTTCCAAATGTGACCGCCCTTTAATGTACAAAGAGACAAACATGTGATATCGCAGCAGCACGAAAAAAATGTACGTCTCAATGGGACTATACTGCGACAGCCCATAAACGTTCCAAATGTGACCGCCCTTTAATGTAACAAAGAGACAAACATGTGATATCGCAGCAGCACGAAAAAAATGTACGTCTCAATGGGACTATACCGCCACATCCCATAAACGTTCCAAATGTGACCGCCCTTTAATGTAACAAAGAGACAAACATGTGATATCGCAGCAGCACGAAAAAAATGTACGTCTCAATGGGACTATACGGCGACAGCCCATAAACGTTCCAAATGTGACCGCCCTTTAATGTACAAAGAGACAAACATGTGATATCGCAGCAGCACGAAAAAAATGTACGTCTCAATGGGACTATACTGCGACAGCCCATAAACGTCCCAAATGTGACCGCCCTTTAATGTAACAAAGAGACAAACATGCGATATCGCAGCAGCGCGAAAAAAATGTACGTCTCAATGGGACTATACTGCGACAGCCCATAAACGTTCCAAATGTGACCGCCCTTTAATGTAACAAAGAGACAAACATGTGATATCGCAGCAGCACGAAAAAAATGTACGTCTCAATGGGACTATACTGCGACAGCCCATAAACGTCCCAAATGTGACCGCCCTTTAATGTAACAAAGAGACAAACATGCGATATCGCAGCAGCGCGAAAAAAATGTACGTCTCAATGGGACTATACTGCGACAGCCCATAAACGTTCCAAATGTGACCGCCCTTTAATGTAACAAAGAGACAAACATGCGATATCGCAGCAGCACGAAAAAAATGTACGTCTCAATGGGACTATACTGCGACAGCCCATAAACGTTCCAAATGTGACCGCCCTTTAATGTAACAAAGAGACAAACATGCGATATCGCAGCAGCACGAAAAAAATGTACGTCTCAATGGGACTATACTGCGACAGCCTATAAATGTTCCAAATGTGACCGCCCTTTAATGTAACAAAGAGACAAACATGCGATATCGCAGCAGCACGAAAAAAATGTACGTCTCAATGGGACTATACTGCGACAGCCCATAAACGTCCCAAATGTGACCGCCCTTTAATGTAACAAAGAGACAAACATGCGATATCGCAGCAGCACGAAAAAAGTGTACGTCTCAATGGGACTATACTGCGACAGCCCATAAACGTTCCAAATGTGACCGCCCTTTAATGTAACAAAGAGACAAACATGCGATATCGCAGCAGCACGAAAAAAATGTACGTCTCAATGGGACTATACTGCGACAGCCCATAAACGTTCCAAATGTGACCGCCCTTTAATGTAACAAAGAGACAAACATGCAATATCGCAGCAGCACGAAAAAAATGTACGTCTCAATGGGACTATACTGCGACAGCCCATAAACGTTCCAAATGTGACCGTCCTTTAATGTAACAAAGAGACAAACATGCGATATCGCAGCAGCACGAAAAAATGAACGTCTCAATGGGACTATACCGCCACAGCCCATAAACGTTCCAAATGTGACGGGACGTTAATGGATCATTGCGACGTCCACAGAACATTTGTGGTACCATGTGTGCTGTATATGCTGCGCACATCAGATTTTTTTTATAATGCATCTACTGAACTACACACAAATGCTTCAGTAATGAATTGATCTGTGATGAGCAGTTCTTAATTGCTTTTAGATTTTTATTAAACCCTGTCTTTTATGTAACCAGAGTTCTTGTGGGCCTTTAAAAAAATCGTTAATTCCTGATTTTAATTTATAGGGACCATAAAACTGCTTAGAATTGTACCAAAGTGCATAAAAAATGCTTAATATACTTACATATATCACAATTCAAAAATTAGAATAAAAGTAGGAAGAATTTTCTCCTTTCCAAGAGTGACTATCAAATTGCAAACTGCAACATTTTCCCCCATTACCATATGTAGGTCAATATTAAAAGTTCATTGATGAATTCAAAGACCACGCAAGACCATTGAAAATGAGCACTATTTTGCATGAATCAGAATGTTTGTCTTGTTTCCTTAAAAGTGCAATCTATGAATTAGAAAATTAATTTCAAAGTTGGGGAGTAATTTTTGCGGATATTCTGTGTAAAGCATATTTTATACATCATCTCAAGGGATCAGAAAAAAATATGTAAAATTACAAAGATGTGTGATTGAAATTTGTGCCAAAATCTGCTACAAAGAGATAAAGACCAGAAATTATGACAATGCCATTATATTATACACTTTTATTTTTATTTTTTAATCCTTTATATATACATTTAAATAGTGATATATAGTCTGTTACAAAAGTATAAGACCACAAGACTTTTTGTTATTTAGGTAATTAATGAAATATTTTTTTTATTTAAAATCAAAACTACTCCATGTCAGAATAAGTTTTAAATAAAATTTAGCAACTTGCATGTACGAAATTCATTTAGAAAAAAATATAACAGCAATATAACAAAAAGTGGCATGAATACCTGTTACAAAATTATAAGACCACATGGGGAAAAAATAAGTTTTAGGAAATTTAGTAAGTTGTTGCTCCACCATTTTTCTGAATAACTTGAAACACACAATTTGGCATCGATTTAATTAAATTTTTAAAGCCAGATTCCGGAATATTGTCCCATTTCTCCATAATGGCGACTTCCAATTCATATGCCGAATGATATTGTTTGTTGTTTGCATATACTTGGCCAGACAAATAACTCCACAGGTTTTCTATCCAGTTACCTTACATCTTTCTGGTAGG
This sequence comes from Amaurobius ferox, assembly GCA_951213105.1. Taxonomy (NCBI): domain Eukaryota; kingdom Metazoa; phylum Arthropoda; class Arachnida; order Araneae; family Amaurobiidae; genus Amaurobius; species Amaurobius ferox. The sequence continues at coordinate 37,479,147 of OX578134.1, forward strand.
TCGGACGGTCTGGGTCTCAACAACAACAGGTTTTCTATGAGGTTTAGGTCAGGGCTAAGGCTCGGCCAAGATATAACATCAATCTTTTCTCTTTTGAGCCATGCTTTTGTTGATTTAGATGCATGACTGGGAGCATTATCTTGTTGGAACTTCCATTTCGGCCCTCCTAAAAGTGGCCCAAAGGGTATCAGACTTCCGTATAACATTTGTTGATAACTGTCGGAGTTCATTTTGCCATAAACTCTTTGCAGATCGCATTTTCCTGCATATGAGAAAGCACCCCACACCATAACAGAACCGCCTTCCATCTGCCTACCGAAGAACTCGCAAGATTCTTGCCTTAAGTCATGCCAGTAGTAGTTATTGCCGTCCGGACCATCCAAGTTAAATTTTTTCTCATTCGAAAATATTATATTTTTTCATGTAGAGTTCCAGGACATGACATTCTTTGCACACTTCAGACGTGCTTCTTTATGATGTTTAAGTAGTCGTGGTTTGCTTCTTAGTTTCCAAAGTTTAACATCAACATTCGACTTCAAACTTCACCACACAGTTACATGAGGGCGCGGTAGCCCATTGGTTAGCGCGCTGGAGTTGCACTCGGTAGGCCCGGGTTCGATTCCAGCCACTGCCAAAACTGCCGCCGTGTTCATGCGGAGTACGATCACGTTAAACATGTGGGTCCGAAAGTCCTTCCGAGAGGTTGGTGGTTGGGGAAGGAGGGTACGGTCCCTGTGGATGCCTCCCCCACTGGGTTCCGGTCTAAATTGAGTGGCACTTCCCGACCGTCCAAACAGTTACCTTACACCTTTCTGGTAGGTCGGACGGTCTGGGTTTTAACAACAACACAGTTACATGAGACGCCAACGGCCGTACCGTGCTGATAACACCGGTTCTCGTTAGATCACCGAAGTCAAGCAGCATCGGGCGCGGTTAGTACTTGGGTGGGTGACCACCTGGGAACACCGCGTGCTGTTGGCACATTTCGGGTGCGGTAGCCCGGTGGTTTGCGCGCTGGATTTGCACTCTGCCACAACTGCCGCTGTGTTCATGCGGAGTACGATCACGTTAAACATGAGGGTCCGTAAGTCCTACTGAGAGGTTGGTGGTAGGGGAAGGAGGGTACGGTCCCTGTGGATGCCTCCCCCACTGGGTTCCGGTCTAAATTGGGTTGCACTTCCCGGCCGTCCAAACAGTTACCTTGCACCTTTCTGGTAGGTCGGACGGTCTGGGTCTCAACAACAACACAGTTACATGAGACACTTGTTTACTTGTCTGCTGTGCTATTTTATAAGTGGACTGGTAGTTTTTTTGTTGCAAGCTGGAAAATTTGTCTATTATCATGAGCTGATAACTGCTTTTTGCGGTCAGATCTTTTCTGCTTTCCGTACAATTCTTTATTACACAAAAAATTGTAAATAGCCGTTTTAGAACGATTAAGAATCTTACTTATTTCACGTTCCGAATTTCCTTTTCCATTGTAGAACCAAACTTTTCGCACTTCTACTTCAGACAAATCACTTCCATGAGGCATTTTGATAATCCAACGAATCAAACAGTTCAATTCTGAATTTCTGCCATTTTTCCTTCTTTCCAGCCTTTCCAGATGGTTTAGGTTACAGTTAAACTTCGAAGTTAAACAAAAATCAAATGCATTATTAAAAAATCTAAAGTTGTCTTATATTTATGTAATGCCGTGATTTCGAAAAATCGTTTGGCACGAAAATAATATTCGATCTGTTTTTTTTCTAAGCTAAATCAACACTGCAAAATTGTTTCATTTCATACACCTTCTTTGAAATTCACATTCAATGTTGTCTGTTGAGAAAGGGTGGAATTTTGAGTGGTCTTATAATTTTGAAACAGACTGTACTTTTGTGTGAAATGTATAATTATTATTGAAAACATTATAATAATTATATAGTAAAATCCCTGCAATCTGAACTAATTGGGATCAATGTATGTTTGGATTAGATAATTGTTCAGATTAAGGGGGGGGGGGGGGGTATTGAGATTTTACAAATTCTCCCACATCATTAATGAGACATTTTTGAGGAAAATGAACCTAACAAGCAATCTGTTCATGTTATAAAAAATTAATATATCTGTGTAGAACATAATGAAACTTTTTTTCAGTTATTCAGATGTTGATGAGCTACATAGAGTTAGAATAGGCTATTTATAACTAATTGCTACCCAGAGACTAATGGGCTGCATGAGGAAGCCTGATTGGTTATTGGCAATGTTCCATCACATACTCTTGAATCAAAACATGCAAATAATAACAGAATAGTAATTCTGTCTCCGAGTGTGACCCCCTTATTCCATCCTATAGATCGGAAATTTTTGTAGAGTATGAAAACTTTCTACAGAATTTTTTTTTTTAACAGAACAGAATGGATAACTTCTGATGAAAATATAACCATGGCCATTAAAATTATACCGATAGTCACATTATGTTTTTAGAGACCAGAAAAATCAATGTGAAATTGGTAGTGATGTCTCATACAGAAGGAACAGCTGCTTGAAATAGTGCTAAAATATGTGGAGCAATACAGTGTTGAAGGCCCAGACCACACGACCAACCCAAGGGTTTAAGGTAGCAAATTGTGTGGCCGGGAGCAATACAGTGTGGCCACTTTCAGTGATGTATGTTTTGCTTATGAAGCGCGGGTGAGATATAGCAGCTTCATCTTGAATTTCAGAAAAAAAGTATGGGGTATTTTGGTAAAATAAATAATTCCAGTGAAATTTGGTTAGTACAATGTTTTCTTTTCATTCTTTTACATTTTTTCTGTGCAGTATTATTTAATTATATAATTCATTAGAAATACATAGAAAAACTGGATTGATTCAGTTGTCCTGTATCTCCAGATATCTGCAAAAAAGTTTTTTTTTTTTTTTTTTTTTTTTTTTTGTGCTGTTGAATAGTTTGGACTATCTGAAATTTTGAAACACTGGGCTCAAATTAGAGTGGTTTTACTGCATTTAATAAACAAGAAAGATCAATCATGCATAAGCATTGATTATGAAACACTTTCCAACTGAAATGTAATTTCATTTAAAAAATTTCTAAAATGTGATTCATTCAGTGGTAATATCTTTTACATTATCACAGTACTACAGTAATTTATTATACTTAAATATTTAAAACTGTATCGAAATATAAATCATCTGATTCTTTATGCAAAATCAATGAATATTTCATTCATATAACTTGTATTCCAGACTCCAGAGCTAAATAATTTTGTGTGAAAAAAATTCAGCAATTCTTATGTAATTCATCTTACAATCGCTTGAGATATTTGCATTCTGCATATGTTAAAATTAGGCTTCCTTGAAGAAATAATAAAAGTTTAGGGATCATTTAAAATCACAACTATTGTAATTGCATAGGCACGGAATTTAGATACACAGATAATACACAGATAATATATATGTGTATGTGTATGTACTCAAAGTATTGGAATCGTGCCGAAGATCGGAACTCGAATTTTCAAAGGATCTACACGTTTTGGGACTTCTAGAACACGAAAAAACTACTTTTAGGAAGACGTCTGTGTGTGTAAGGGTGTATCTGTGTATGTTTCTGTGTGTCTGTGTGGATATTACATCCACTCTAATTGAAAAACTAATGGACCGAATTTCATACAATTTGGTAGGTATGTTTTTTGTGGGAAATCCTGATGTTCATTAGATTATAGTACGATTCGTAATAAAAGAATCTGCCTTCTTTGCGAAATGGCCGCAGAAATTGCCTTTATCCACTCTAGCTAAAAACTAATGAACCAAATTTAACAAAATTTGGAGTATAATATTTCAATAACCTACAAGTGATTTATATACCAAATTTAACAAAATTTTGTATATAAATCATTTGTAGGTTATTCTACTACGATACGGGAAAAAGGAACGGGCTATTTTTGCGAAATGGCCAGCAAAAATCGTTATATATAAAAATAAAAGACTACGTGTGCTCAATTATATCAATTAAATTCCTATTTTATATGTGATTTTTGACAACAAAAAGAATAAGACTAACCCCATTACTCTAGGACTAGCCGTTCTTGAGATATTCTAGTTTTTTCGCGTTTTCGCTACGCCACCTTTGACAATAAGTCCAGCTATCAAATGAGAACCAAATTTAAGTTTAACGTGTAAATTCAATGTCATTTAAAATACTTATGTTGTGCAGATAAACTCAAATTATCATTGAATAAATAAAGAGAACGAATATGAGTCTGCAGAGAAAGACATGTGCTGTCCACATCAGAATTTTTAACAATATTACACCAATGATTTATAGAAGTGAACGGGGATTATTTTCAGGCCATTTCGAAAAAAATGTATGATCTATATTTAAAGATCCATCAAATTTTTGTCGAATAAAATGTTAAACAAATTTAAGCTGTGTACCAAATTTTAACTCTCTAGGACGTAGGAAAGTGCATTTAAAATGCCATCAATTAAATTTATCATGAAGAGTTATATAAAATTTTAAAAAAATGAAAAATTGTTATCTACCAAATTTATTTTAAAATATGAAGCCACTCCCATATGCAAAACGTTTAAACAAATGGAGAGATATTTATTATATAATATCTCTCTCTTTTCTTTCTGGAAGATATCCCAAAGTCAGAATTTAATTGAATTTGTTTTTTTCCCTATATTAAATAATTTTTTTAATTAAAAAACTACTTAACATATTTTACTGAATTTTTTTTTATATATTCTATGGGATAATGTGAATATTTCCTAAAAATTTCGAAGCAATTCGTGAATTTTAAATTTACTTAAAAAATGTTTGAAAAATTAGGTCCCATAGGGTTCAATGTATTTCATTTTTTCAACCCGGGTTCAATAAAAAACTAATTGGGTGATATTATTTATTTATATTCCCATAGGTCCTACAGACCGTCTGAACAACATACTAAAATTTTATTTTGATAAACTCATTTTTACGGCAGTTATCGTGCTAACGGACAGACAGACAGACAGACAGACAGACAGAATGAACAAAGTCATAAACACTTTTCAACTTTGTTGTAAAGTGTTAACAAAGTCATAAACACTTTTCAACTTTGTTGTAAAGTGTTAAAAAGTATGTAAAAGAGAGTAATTTTTTTATCTCTCAAAAATCTTTGTTTTCTGCTGTATTCTTTTGCTCAAATTATAATCAAAATATTTTAATGTGATTTAATTAATGAAACAGTTTCACCTCCATCCATGTGTGCTCATAGAACTTTTCCCAGAAGGGGGCAAGTCACTGAAGTCAATGGGACAAACTTAAGATGTACAACATCAACTAGTTTGATACCCACGTTTGCGATCTTGAATGTCCAGGGGAGGGCAAGTGTCCCCTCTTACCCTCCCCTTTGGGTGCCCATGCTTCAATTTGGTGATAAACAAAAACTTTAGAAATTTTTATTTGCTATTGCTAGGGGTAATGTTTGAGAAAGGTCATAACATTATGAATTCAAAGCCTTATCAAAATGATATAAGAACTCAAAGCATCCCAGCCTTATATAAACTCTTTTGCAATGATTTCTTGAAGTTAATCTTTGAGGGCAAGATCAACTAACTCATGTGACAGGAGTGTGAGCCGAAAAATAGGAATTTTTTAATTTCGAGAGAATTCTCACATATGCCGAGTCTTGATCCTATATGTCCCAGAGCACTCATCACATTAGGTAAAAATCAAGCATTAGATTACTGGAGGTGTTTAAGAGCCAGATAAATCTACCAATAAAGCAAGCCACAGTGTAGCAAACCACAATCCCAAACCTAAATTTCACATCTAAATTAAATTGCTCAAACTATTGTAAAAATAATTGTAAATGAAATCCAGCATATAACAAATAACTAATGGTATCCGATTTTTTTGCCTTCAAAACCAGTTGATACTGTTACTTATTTGTTAAATGCAGTCGATACTGAAACCTAGTTCAATTACTACTGCAAGTGTGTATTTAAGTAACTTTCACTACATCTAAATTCCTCACGCGTATATTCTTATTGTTATATAAAGAAGTTTACACAAGTTGAAATCAAATATGAAATGGCCTTTTTTAACTTTTAATTAACTATAATTAATTAAAAGTACACCTACCGTGATAGAGTTTAATTTTAAATAATGAAAAAAGATGTTTGTGTGTATGTCATCCATAGCGAGAAATTTAAACTTCTGCTGCAAAATTTGTACAGAAGTACTTCAGGTATTAGGACAGTATGGCTCGGCAAGAATTCTTTAAAATTCGAATTGGTTTTTTTAGTTATGTTAAGCCTAATTTTGAGCGATATTCACAATCCTTCCTAAGAATCGTATGTATCTTCTTCCTCAATTTGCGATCTCGAACATTTTTTAAACGGCTACTGAAAGTTTTTCGAAAGCCGTCGATAAGATTCGGAATTTTGAAAGATTCGATAGTTTTTTTTTTTTTTTTTCTACAGATTTTTAAAGGCTGACAAATTCAAAAAAATTCCGACAACAATGTGCCCCAAATTTAACGCACACTTCAATTTTTGCGCTACGATCACCATTTTTACTTTCCCTGCAATACATGGTAATGTATAGGAAAAGTATTGGAATCATGCCGAAAATCACAACTCGAGTTTTCGACGGATCTACACGTTTCATGACCTCTAGAATACGAAAAAACCATTTTTAGCTTGACGTCTGTGTGTGTGTGTCTGTCTGTCTGTGCAGATATTGTATCCATTCTAACTAAAGAAGTAATTGACCGAATTTCATAAAATTTGGTAGGTAAGTCACTTGTGGGCGAATCTGGTGCTGATTAGTTTTGGGTACGATTCGGGATAAAAGAACCCGCCTTTTTTTGCGAAATGGCCCGCAAAAGCTTGTATACACTCTAACTGAAAAACAAATTTACCGAATTTCACAAAATTGAGTTGATGAGTCACTTGTGGGTTACCCTGGTGCTGATTAGATTTTGGTACGATTCGGAAAATACTAACCTGCCTTTTTTTGCATAATGGCCTACAAAAATCGTCAAAATCTAAACTAAAAAACTAGGTATACTCAAATATATCCATTAAATGCTAGTTTAATACGTAATTTTTAACGACGAAAAGAATAAGACCAAGCCCATTACACTAGGGCTAGCCGTTCTCGAGATATTTTAGTTTTTCTTATTTTCTCTATGCCACCTTTGAAAATAAGTCCGGTTACCGAATGAGAACGAAAATTGAATTAAAAGTGAAATAAATTTAATTAAAATAAAGAGAACGTGAATATAAGTCTGCAGGGAAAGTCATGTGCTGCCCACATCAGATTTTTTATATTTCTCAAGTGTTGAAAATTTTAAGAGATCGATCGATTCTTGGTTACCGAATTTTTAATTTCGGACCAACGTTTACGATCTCCATTTTTTATTTTCCTACCTACAGCTCTATGTATATATACATATAGCTGTAGCTAGGCGGACATCAATATATATTGATATAATATTTTGGGTTGCAGTCCATTCGCCACTGAGAGCCTGGGCTGTATGTATTCGTATTCGAGTAGATTCGAGTGTGGGGGAAAGCTGGCGACAGTGAGGGTCTCGATATTTTTCATGAAAGATTTATAAGGAGACAGAGGAGTGGAAAATCAATTATGAAAGGAGGTCCGCCGTGGTTATTGTTCGTAGGTGGCCTATAATATGTACAGGCGGGATGCAATTTCTAGTAGTTGGTCATAGAGCAACCAATACAATTTTCTATAAGAAGCACAGGTTTTCAAAACTTCTGATTTAAACAAAATATTGTATTTGGAACAATTCTGGAATGATACACTGTGAATATCTGTTTTCTTCATACTGAATCCAATAATACTAACTATTGTGTACATTTCTGCCCTATTTCTTGGTATTTCAAACTGTACACGGTCGGTACAAAAATTACTGCACATTTTAGTTTAATTCAGTGCATCTCACTTTTAGTCACGTTAAAAAGAATTTAGACAGTGCATTTTTCATGATAAACTAATTCTTTTGAAAAAGTCAATAAATTAATTTATGCAAATTTTTAACTCGTAAAAACAAATTTAGTAGATAGTTTTAAAATGAATCTTTTTTAACTCTTGTTTTAAACTGAGCAAAAATAAACCACCTTATTTCTGTGCCCGGATAGCTCAGTCGGTAGAGCGTTAGGCTTTTAACCTAACGGTCCAGGGTTCGAGTCCCTGTTCGGGCGGTATCGTTTTGCCTCAAAAAAGACAATTTTTATTTGCCCCAAATTCTTGTCATATTTTTTTGAATATTATATTCAACTGAGGAAATCATAAGTTTAACAAGGAAATTGCTGAATAGATTTTGAATTTTTTTATTTGGTGTGCTGTGATGATTGTGGTGAAAAGTAGTACTAATGCATTTTAATCCATCTTTTTTTTTTTTTTTTTTTTAGGCGAATTATTCCACCAAAAGTAAATATATAATATTTTTTTTTATTAAAATCCTGTTGCGAATTCGATGTTTATAGTGTTATTGTAATGGATCAATATAAGACTGATATCATACATGCATTTATTTTTCTCAATTATGATTTTTATCAGTACAAGATTTAGATTAAAACTGATTCCTAATATATAGAAAATACTGTCATAACATTAGATCTGAAGCTAAACTAGTCGGATCTAAAGAAATTCGTATTGCATTGTGTTCCATGATTTTAGTATTAAAATTAAATACGAAGTGAATAAATTTTACAGAGAAGGTTGTCACAATTTAAAAAATGAAATATGCATTTGTTAAAAAAATATTACTAATGTGTTAATTCAAACTGATGAAAGGTGTGTCTAAATATTTTATATTATTTGTATTTTTTCATATTCTTCTTATATATGTTTTTTTATTTGCAGTCTTATATTTTTTTCTCGAGAGACTAGAGATATTATTTTCAAATTACCAGACCAAGGCTAAACTCAATTCGCTGGCAACCTCTCTGTCTCTATATCTCAGGGTTACTGGAGAAATCGAGTTCAGCCTTGTTCATGAAAGATATATATGGAATCATACGCTCAGACATATAGGGAATCATACTCTCACTGAAGTAACCAAACCAGACTCGATGAACAGGTTTTGCTCTTGATATTACTCATCAGTAATGAATCGTCGTGGCTGTAGAAGGAGTCACACCTTTGCAAATATATGTAGTAACTAATTTAAGAAGTCGGTCATACTATGTAATTGACATCAATTTACAACAGAGCTCGAACTGTATGAGTTCAGAAAACAGTCTGCGATTGCGATCTCGGGGCAGAACTCGTGTTAAATATGACTGCAGACTGCGTGGTATGACTATTTCGTCAGTTAGCCACAACACAGATGCTTAAATTTGGGTAGTAACGAATATTCTTTTCATTGCTGATGAACGCTGAAATGAGGGAAATCGATCCACCGATGCTAGTTACCGTTGCGGGAATGGGAATATGATTCTAATTTATTAGGAACGCCTTCTGTCTGCCGTTTTACGTAAATAAAATTTTGGAATCTACCGTAGAATTTATTGTAAATCTAATTAATCGCTAAAACTTTTCTTAAAAATCTTAATTTCAGCGGATAGGAAATAAATGCATCCAAAAGCTTTATTTAACTCATATGAACTAATTGTCTCTAGATGGCGCCACTACTGAAGCAGACATGAAGAGAATAAATTGTCTTTTGTCGGATCTAGGCAAAAGTAAATTTTAGACACCCTTTTCCATATTATACTTTTATTTATCAAAAGATATATTGAGCATGGAAGACGGGCACCAAAACTAGCTTATGGTAAAAAAAACAAAAAACACTCGACTTTTAAATACAACGGTGCTGCCATCTACACTATTCGTAAGGTATATAAAATTGTGGAATTTACCTTAAAATTTATTGTAAATATAATTAATTAATCGTTAAAACTTATTTTTAAATTTTTAATTTGGGCGTATGAAGAATAAATGTAACAAAAAAGTCTTATTTTACCGATATGAACTAATTGTCTCTAGATTGCGCCATTACTGAAACATACATCAAGAGGAGAAATTAATAATTTGTAAAAGGCACATTGAGCATGGGAGATGGATTTCCAGAGCATCGTGAGTTCTCAGCATTTGCTTACTTGCTTATGGTTATAAACGGCCTTGCTCAATATAAGAGCCTAGTCCCACAAATATGTACCACTTTTAAACGCAACGGTGCTGCCATCTATATTTTTTCCTTGAACTAATTTCTCTAGACGTAATATATAGTATTTCTACGGCAAAAAGACAAATTCAATTTTAGATGAAAAAGAATTAACATTTCTAAATTGGGACTACTGACAGTTTTGTTAATTATAAACTAATTTCAATTTCTAAAAGTCGATGGTAATAGTATAAACATTTGTTTTTTAAAACCAGTTTGCGATTAAAAACCTTTTCTGCCAGGATAGATAAGACAGAGCCATCATTACAGCTAAGGTCCGGAAATTTTTGTCAAAAAGCTGTGTTCAGCACTGACGACGAGGATTCATTGTATCTTCGAAAGAGTTGTATGCGACATTGTCATTACATGCGTATATCGTAGGCGTAAATTTGTAGAAAAAGTTGAGTGGGGGAGGGTCAGAGTCAGTGCTGTACTTAGGTAGTTATTCAGAGTCAGTGCAGTACTTAAGTACAGCACTGACTCTGAATAACTACCTAACTGATAACTACCGAACTGAAAATAATCTACTGCACTGACCTATTTAAGGGGGGTGTAACAGGTTCGATACCTCCTCCTTCCTGAAATTTTGTTCGTACTCTTTATATGATTTATATGATAAGCAATATATTGTAGGGGGGGGGGGTGTAGGGTTACAGAAGCTCTTCTTGACCCCCAAACCTGGATAATTCCAAGTTTGCGTAGAATAACGTTAACATGTGTGGATATATACCATGATAAATATGTACAACCTAAGCAAAGCATTAATTTACATGGTAAAAAAATGAGGCCGAAGTCCACTGGGACTTGCATTTAGTTCTGTTTATAGATAAATATCACAGTTTTGTTTCAATAGAAAATAGGTTTACAACTAGGAAAAGAAAGAAAACATCTGAGATTAAGAATGTTCTATTGCACTCTCCTTTGGGACTAGGAAAGAGAATCTTACTTTTACACCGTGGACACCCATGTATGTATGTATGTCCCCCTTATTCCAAAACTAATAATTGGCCTAGCATCTCCTCCCGGTATTTTTAAAATGTAGAATTCGATCCGAGTAGTTACAGAAAATTTAAAAAATTCTAACGATTCAATTGATTTTTAAATATTTTCGAAAAACTTCTAAAAAATGGGGGAAATTGACATTATCCAAATGTCTTCATCTTCTACCTCATTGAATCTACGATTTCGATTTCTTTTTAAACAGCAGTAAAGGCATTTTAAAGAGAGCTTAGGAATCAATATTTACAAAAAGTGGATAGTTCTTTTTTTTCCCCCACACATTTATAAAAGGCAGAAAAATTTTAAAAATCTCCCCAAAAGGACATGAAGCTAACTCATACCTCAATTTTAGCACTGCGTTCACCATTTTTAACACTTTACAACAAAGTTGAAAAGTGTTTATAACTTTGTTCATTCTGTCTGTCTGTCTGTGCGTTAGCACGATAACTGCCGTAAAAATGACTTAATCAAAATGAAATTTTAGTATGTTGTTCAGACGGTCTGTAGAACCTATGGGAATATAAATGAATAATATCACCCAATTAGTTTTGGATTGAACCCGGGTCGAAAAAATGAAAATACATTGAGCCCTATGGGACCTAATTTTTCAAACATTTTTTAAGCGGATTTAAAATTCACAAATTGCTTAGAAAATTTTAGGTAATATTCAAATTGTTCCATAAAATATATAAAAAAAAAATTCAGCGAAATATACTCAGTAGTTTTTTAAATAAAAATTAAAATAATAATTACACCTCTTATATGAAGCGATCACGTGACCATGATATGAAACGATCACATGACCCACTTCAAAATGATATATGGCATCCATCTTGTTTCAAAATCGTGATTTTTTTTTCTTTTTAATTCATATTGAGTGTTGTATCCGTCCTAAAACTACTTTATTTTTACTTAAATTCTGTGCATCTACATACTGAAACAACGCAATGACAATATATTTGAGTTTAAATGCTCATCTAAATTTGATAATTTCTACAACTAAGCCTATTTTTCACCTATGTAAAATGTAAACAGCAAAATATATAGAATGAGTTGTATTAGAATTCCTGTATTTTTTTAACACAAAATAATTTAGTCCATGGAGTCTGCATGGCTGATATGAATGAAATATCAATTGATTTCATAAAGAGAAGGACGATTTTTTTCGATGAAGTTTCAAGCATAGAGTTTAATTTTTTGTAGCTCCATGGTCTTAAATAAAATAAATTATTATAGTACAGTGACCGCCGCTTATAAGAAACACGTTCGTTTCGCTCGTTTTGTTTCTTATAAGCAGTTGTTTCTTAAATCCGGAAATTTTTTTAATATCGTTCTTCCATTGTAAATACTAACTATTGAACACAGTTTTACAGAATTTAAAAGATAAATGTATATAAGTAAAATATTAGTACGTACATAATACATTTGTAAATTGAGTTTTGCATTCAAAAATATTTCTTATTTTACGAATTAAGCCTTACAACTTAAAATATTATATATATATCTATATGCATATAGTATGTAGTTAAATAAGAATAAAAAGTAAAACTCATAGATCGTTCATTTATGTATAAGAACATAGTACATTTTCATACATTCCGTAATCTATTACTGAGGAATAGCAAAATATTTATCCAGTGTTATTTGTGCTAACGAGTCTGAGATTAGTTTACGTACATCCATTTCTAAATCATAAAATAGTCCATAAACTTTTTCTGATGCCCCTCTGTGTTCAAGAGTTTTTCTAGTTATAGTTAGGGCTTCTCGCGACTGTTTGGCTGTAGGAAAATTTTCTTCTTGTGGAACGTCGTCTTCATTTTCTTCTTCATTGCAAACATTCTGAATTTCCGCCACTATGTCATCATCACTTTTTTCTTCAGATGTTTGTAAATTTTCGTCGATGTGAATCCATTCTTCGAAAGGTGCTTCTAATTCTTCTTCATCTTCTGCTGGTATGTGAACATTATTTTTAAAAAATTCTGCTTTACGGAAGCAATTAAAAATGCATATGTCAGAAACATTTTTCCATGCGCCTGCGATCATACGGATAGCATCAAGCAAGGTTATTTTCTTGCTTATTTCGGAAGTCGATCCTTTCTCTTCATCAATTGCATCCACTATTTTATGTCGCAAATTTGACCGATACAGAGTTTTAAATGCTTTAATAATTCCTTGGTCAAGAGGCTGTATGATGGAAGTTGTATTGGGTGGCAAAAAACAAAGTTCAATGTTTGCCAGCTGTACTACAGGATGAGCCGAACAGTTGTCAAGGATTAAAAGATTTTTTTTCTTTTCCCATCAGTTCCCTGTCCCACTTTAACAAAAAGTCTTCAAAAATTCTACTTGTCATCCAGGCATTCTTTGAATTTTCGTAGATCACTGGCAATTTTTTTATTCCACTTAAACAGCTCGGACGTTTGCTTTTGCCAATAACTAAAGGGCTTTTTTTTACAGTTCCCGTCATATTTGTTGTTAACAGAACTGTAACTCGATCTTTTTGTTTTTTTCCAACGGAGGATAGATCATTTTTGAACATTATTGTATACTCGGGCATCGCTCTAAAATAGAGCCCAGTCTTGTCAGTGTTAAAAATTTGATGAGGAGCGTTTTTTTCTAATAGAGGTGGTAAGCTTTGCGTAATCCATGAAGATGCCGACTCGGAGTTCGCGTCCTGCTTCTCTCCATATTTTTTTTTGTACACAATGTTATTTCGTTCTTTCCAGCGGCTTAACCAACCATCAGTCGCACGGAATTCTTTTTCTCCTAATTTTTCCGCAAAATTTTCTGCTTTTTTCAATAAAATTGCCCTACTGATAGGAGCGTTCTTTAATCTGGCGTTAGAAAACCAGTGTAAGAGTGCTTCTTCTATAGCAGCTGCCTTTCCTTCTCGTTTCCGTTTTCTTTGAAGATTACAATTTAGCGGCAAAATTTCATTTCTGCCTTTCAGGATTTTACATAATGTTGAGTGCGGAATTTCTAATGCAGAAGCAGCTTCTCTTTGACTACACGGAGGTAGAGAATCATACTTTTTAAGTAAACTTTGCTTTTCAGGCAAAATAAGGGTTTTTCTCTTTTGCGACATGCTTCCACTAGCAAAACATAAAATGACTAACTAAAGCTGTACGAATCTTATTTGGGTGCATAAGCAAAGATGCCTTTCCTTATCAGTACGTTTCCTTAACTGCCAAAAGATTAAAACTCGTTTCTTACTGGTTTGGGGTTGTTCCCCCTAAGCCTTTCTACGGAGAAATTCGCTGTCATCCTTTGTTACATAGCAAACTCCCACCCCCTCCCCGTACGCCCAGAGACAAGAGATAACAACTCGTCCTTCAGTTAACCTTAAACAAATTGATTTTTTTTTTTTTACACCCGCGTCGCAAGGAAATTAACAAATTTTCTGTAGAAAACTGTTTCTTATAAGCGGAATCGTGTTTCTTATAAGCGACACAATTTTAATGTTAAAACGAAGTTTGTATTTGTTTCTGTCGTTTTGGGTCTTATAAGCAACTGTTTCTTATAACCACTGAATCTTATAACCGGCGGTCACTGTATTGTGATGAATGACATGAATGGGAAATTATTCATGAATGAAATGCTGCTTTTTTAGAGAGAGCCAGGCGTGTTATTTTTTCTATGACGTTATTTGAATGAATTTCAGTTGTTTTCGATGAAGTTCTTAAATGTAATAAATTATCGTGGTATTATGATAATTCTAAAATTATTACCGAGTAATATATCACATTCTAGAGATGTTTAAACCAGGCAATTTATATTTCAATTCCGTCATTTGAATGAAGTAATTTTTTTCGATGAAGGTTTAAGTTTTCAAATATAATAAATCAATGTAGTATTGTGAGAAGTTTTAAAATATTACCGAGGAATGTATTGCATATTAGACATGTTTAAATAAAATTGCATTGAAGTTGGAAAGTGTTTCATAATCAATGCTTTAAGCATGATTGATCTTTCTTGTTTTCTTCTTCTTTTTTTAAAATAAAGCTAAAAGTTTCCATTTTGTTGTTCAAGTGTCGAAAATTTCAAAAAATCCATAGTTATTTTGTTACAGAATTTTTATTTCCTGAACGATGAAAAAACGTCTTTAAAGGGAAAGGAGCTAAATAGATATCCATCTAATAGATACTTTAATAGATAAGGTAATAGATGCCCACCTAATACAATTTTCATAATAGGATCTCCATTCTTTGTCAATCTACAAATAAATGTATTTCAAAGGACCTCACGTGCAAAAATTTTGAAATTTTAATTTTGAAGTTAAAATTTTATTACTTGCACCATTTATCTTTAAAATCTAGCATTTCGTTGTTGCAAACACTTTTGCCATTTCAAAAGAAGTAATAAGCGGGGGTGAGGGTCAGAGTCACCTTAAGGGTGAGCGTCAGTAAATCTTCTGCCCTCTCCGCGCTTTGTTAACTTTCGCGGCACACATATTTCGCCGAAATTCTGCTCAAACAGCTGCGAAATATTTTCTGAAAGATAAAATGTAGTCCTTAGATTATATTAAAACTAAATTTAATGCCCCAAAAAACATAGAAAATATTTTTTATTTTACTCCAAAATATTTTTGGTTCTGCCATCTGTTGTCGTAATTTAATTTATACCGATTATTTTTATTTTTTGATGAACATTTTTAAATATCTATTCCTTCTAATACAGTGTTAAATACAACAACAGATCATATATAATAATGCCACAATCACGGAAAGGTAATTTATCATTCTATAAATTTAATAAAGGATCTGAATGTACATCACTGAGGACTGCAGTTTTATCTTCAAGTTCCTTTGTCTTCAAGTCCAAGTTCAATTACGTTTCCGTGATTATGGCATTATATATGATCTGTTGTTGTATTTAATAGCGTATTAGAAGGAATAGACATTTAAAAATGTTCATTAAAAAATAAAAATAGTCTGTATGAATTAAATTACGACAACAGATGGCAGCACCAAAAATATTTTAAATTGAAATAAAACATATATTCTATGTTTTATTGGGTATTAAATTTAGTTTTAATATAATCTAAGCATAGCATTTTATCTATAAGAAAATATTTCGCAACTGTTTGAGCAGAATTTTGGCGAAATATGTGTGCCGCGAAAGTTAACAAAACGCGGATAGGGCAGAAAATTTACTGACGCTCACCCTTAATGCCCCAAAAAACATAGAAAATATTTTTTATTTTACTCCTAAATATTTTTGGTGCTTCCATCTGTTGCCGTAATTTAATTTATACCGATTATTTTTATTTTTTAATGAACATTTTTAAATATCTATTCCTTCTAATACAGTGTTAAATACAACAACAGACCATATATAATAATGCCACAATCACGGAAAGGTAATTTATCATTCTATAAATTTAATAAAGGATCTGAATGTACATCACTGAGGACTGCAGTTTTATCTTCAAGTTCCTTTGTCTTCAAGTCCAAGTTCAATTACGTTTCCGTGATTATGGCATTATATATGATCTGTTGTTGTATTTAATAGCGTATTAGAAGGAATAGACATTTAAAAATGTTCATTAAAAAATAAAAATAGTCGGTATGAATTAAATTACGACAACAGATGGCAGCACCAAAAATATTTTAAATTGAAATAAAACATATATTCTATGTTTTATTGGGTATTAAATTTAGTTTTAATATAATCTAAGCATAGCATTTTATCTATAAGAAAATATTTCGCAACTGTTTGAGCAGAATTTCGGCGAAATATGTGTCCCGCGAAAGTTAACAAGCGCGGATAGGGCAGAAAATTTACTGACGCTCACCCTTAATGCAATTTTCGCGTTGTATTTTCTACTCTATAATGGATCCACTCAACCTGTTCAAGCTGAACTCTTTTTAGTGAAATGAATGAAGTCTAAAAAGGGATGCAGGGACAGAAAACTTATCTTTGTATTTGCTGTTTCTATAGAGGAACATTTTATTTTTTCGTTTTCATCAGCATCAGTATCTACACCTTTTCTTTTAGTTTTTATCAAAAATATGTCCATTGTTCGGTTCTCAATGCAATGTATTAGTAATGCATGGACGGATATTCTATCCTTTAAATATAGTCAAATGTAAATTCATCCTCTTATTAGCGATGATAACTTTATGCACCAATCGGAAGTCACTGATGCGTCAGTCAAAATTTCTAACCTTGTTAGATACTAAAGGTGGGTTCGTCAGATATTGAAAAGCTGTATCCGCCAAGGAAAAAGTGCCAAACTGAAGCATGGTATCACCCCTTTGATGCCCTTTAAAATTTCCCCATTCTAGGTTACCTAGATTAGTTTGTCAACAGTGTTAACTCTATCAATTTCTAAACGAGATTCCAAAAACGAGATTTCATAGATCTTTTGGTATTTAAGGTATATATAAGGTTTATAAGGTATTGACCTTCAAGTATATATAAGGTTTATGGGGTCATTGACCGGGAAATATTTCCATGGGAGTAAATCTTTCCCAGCCAACTTCTCTCTAGGGTGTTTTGTTTAGTTGTCGACAGAAACCTAAGACATATATCTTTTACTATATACATAGATGGTCATATAGGTACACATCGATGAGGGGCACCAGAAATAAGCAATAGGTTAAAGAAAATAGTAAAGACAGTAAATGTATTTTGAGACATCCATGATAAAGACTTTTTTGGAGTAAGGTTGTAGACAAGGACCAATTTATTAATTTTTTGTGGCTACTGGTCATTAATCGGTCTGAATGAGTTTACTTTCTTCCCACGTCTTCAAGTTCTCCCATATCATCTCATGATCTGAGTCACCGTATCCGTAAGGTCATCCAGCAAGCGTTTTACTTAACGTATTAAAAAAAAATTAGCATTTGTTTTTAGTTTTGTAAGAAAAATCGTAAATTGAAAGCTCTGAAACTTGGAGGATTTCCCCCCTCCCGGTTTCTAAGTCCGTGGTGTATATTGATATACGCATATAACAATGTTGACCATAATCTTTGTATCGTTTGTACCTTTATTTATCTTTTTATTTTCTTAATATATACTTACTGCAAAAATATATATGCACCCATAAGCAACAACCGCGAAACTCGACATGTATGAATCGTTTGAGGAGATATGCAAATCGTTAGAATTTGGGAGAAGGAAAAAACATTTTATTAAGAAATGGGGGCAACAAAAAGTAGCATTTTAATAAGTGGTAAATCCTCCCCTGACAACTATACAAGCCGATATTCGGCGCGGCATAGAGCCGATACGCGACATTGATGTCAATCTCTCAACGAGTTGTTGTTGTTGTTGAGACCCAGATCTTCCGAACTACCAGAAAAGTGTTGTTGAGACCCGACCGTTCGACCTACCAGAAAGGTGTAAGGTAACTGTTTGGATGGCCGGAAAGAGCGACCCAATTTAGACCGGAACCCAGTGGGGGAGGCATCCACAGGGACCGTACCCTCCGATCTTTTAACGAGGGAGCCACTTGCAGAAAGTGACACAGTGGGAAATGTCAAATCCTTTCTGGATACTGCTGAAGAAGCAGAAGATGCTGAAGAAGAAGTTGCTGAAGAAGAAGTTGCTGAAGAAGAAGATGGCGAAAATTATCGAGTCATTTCATATCAAGCACAAGAGGAAGCTATTAGTAAAATAGAAAAATTTTCTGAGGCAAAAGTTGGAGATCCAAAAGTGCTTGCGAATGGTGCGGCAGTAGGAAATAAGCTAAACGAACTTTACATAAACTCAAAATCTTAAAAGAAAATTATTGATTACTTTTCACAAAATTTGGTACGTATGAAAATTTTATTGTCATATATAAGCATTTGATTTTTTGTTGTATTAGTCCACATTTTCCCCCGAAATACAGAAGATGTTAAAAAAATTACTACATGCAAATATACCACTACATGCCACTTGACCCTTGAATGCTATGCTGTTATAACCGAGTTCGACTGTAGTTTTTCACTGTTAGGATTCCTTTTTCGAAAACGAAGCAAGATGGATGAATATTTCAATTGAAGAGATTCTTCAATTGAAGAGATATTTCAATTCAAGATAAATAGAATATTTTCAATTGAAAGTTTTTTAATGTTTTCTATTTGGTATGGAATGATATGTGGTGTACACATAACACGTGCATAGACGATAAATATATATTTATCGCTTATAAGACATTACAGAAGATCAACTGAAAAGTTCATAATTGTACTGCATCATTTGTGCTGTCTGCATTTTTTATACAATATTTATTGTTTACTGCAAAAAGGTTAAATCTAAATAAATTAAAATTAGCTTATTACACTGATTTTTTTCACTTTATATGTTTTTTTCATTTTTCAAATTATCGTTTTCTGTTGACCCCCATTTTTTACTTTCCTTATATACATAATGTATAAGGAAAGTATTGTGACGGGGTCGAAAATTCGAATTAGAGTTTTCGACGGGAGAGCACGTTTCAAGCATCTCTGATCACGAATCAAACATTTTTGAGGTGATGTCTGTGTGTGTGTGCAAGTATGTGTGTGTGCGTGTGTGAAAGCATGTGTGTGTGTGTCAGTGAGTCTGTGGAGACGATAACTGACGAACGAATGGACCGATTCGAATGAAATTTGGTACGAAAATCACAATTCGTGAATACTGGAAGCCTATTGTTTTCAAACGCAATCGAATGTTCAGAATCCCCCTAAATTTTCGAGTTAAATTTTGAAAAATTCATCAAAAAATCAAAACCGCTAATAAAGTTACGCAAATAGACATTTCTTATGCAATTTTTCATTAAAAAACGATTAACATAAATTTTAGAAAGACCCGTTTTCGAGGTATTGCACATTTTTCAAAAAAATTATATAAAATAAAAAAAAATATTTCCTATTGAGAAACATGTTCACTTTTCATATGTAATATTATGCGATAAATTGGGTGACATTATTCTAGTGGATTCTAGTTCGTTCCATTCATGAAAAAAGATACTTTGAGTAATACTTTTGTATTTGAACGCCAATAGTCATTTATCTGCTATTAGAATAAATTATTTCTCTGTCCATAGACCTTGGCGAGATATTGGCGAAGAATTCGGCGGAATGTCGCCAAATTGGCGATTTTTTTAAATGTTACCAAATCAAAGAAAATCTCGTCAAATGGATAAAAATGACGCTAAATCAATGAAAATAACGACTATTTGACGAAAGTTCAATATCTTGGAAAAAATATAAGTATCTATTATAAGAATAACCTATTTTGTTTTTATTGTAAAAGTAGTAAATACATTGCATTATATAAGGAAAGTCATGTGCTGCCCAAATCAGATTTTTTGTATTTGTGTATGTTATTGTGAAAACCGCACGTATTTATATATTTAGCACAGAACGCTCTATGCTCGTTTCGTTTTTTATTTACTTCAGTTGTGTTAGAGCTAACGAAGGAGATCCGGTGTATTCTCGAAACAGGCGTATGCTGCATTATTATTTTGTGCTTTAATACGTTGGTTAAGTTTTCCTTCCACTTAATGCGCTACAACTTTGTAATTAAAATTTTCCTCCTATCTTGCTTCATTTTCAAGATAAGAATTATAACTTCATCAATTCGCCACTAGAGACACTGCAAACTCTCTCAATGATTAGTGCATAGTCGCTTTTCTATGAACACTTCAATCGAAAGTTAAAGGGTTGCATAAGGGCATAAGAGGGACCTTATATACTATGCATTGTAGGAAAAATGAAAACAATTCAGACAAAGTACATACATAACAACTTTATTTCTCAGATATTTCACATTTACATCCATAATACGCGACAACGAATTCTGAAATCACTAGTTGTGGACTGTTTCAGAGTCAAATGGAGGGACGCACAGCAATAAATTCACAATCTTAAAAAGAAGAAAATAAGATAATACAGGATCGTTTTCAGCCGCTGGAAGAGTTCGTTACACACATTTGTCACGATTGTCCAGGTTTGGATGAAGAGAGTCTCAAAAGTTCTTGGAGGGTTACTTGCAGACTTTTTTATTTTGGTTATTTTTGCTTCTTACTTTCACAGAGAAATACACATTTAAAAATTAGAACATATGTTACAAGTCATATATTTCTCATTGGTGTGGCATAACTGTATAAGAAGTGTACCATGGCTAAGATATGTGCAATGGGTATATTGTGTGTCAGTTACACTCAAGTCCACATGGACACTATATATAATTTCGGTATCATACATAAACACACACACACACAAAAAGGAATTTTAAAATATTTTGCTTTTGGATTATAAAATAGTTCATAAATTATGTTAATTATGATTTAAAATACTTTTCACATATTATAAAGTTAATACATTTTAATATCTTTAAATAGTTAATGCGTATGATAATTTTTTTCCCTCTCATTAAGGTCGGTCTTTCCGGAAATGTTCAAAAGATCTTTCCATCCTGGTTAAATTTTGAATATATTTAATTTTAAGCCTTTTTTCAAACGGTTAAGCGCCAGCAGGGGCAATAGGCTCAGCTTTAATTGCCAGTTGAAAATGAAATCTAATTATAAGATTTTAACTCGTCGACATATCTGTATCCGTAGAAAAAAAAGAAAAGAATATAAAATATTTTATCAAAAAGTCATATTTTAAAATAGAAGACCAAGGTATATATATATATATATGTATGTATATATATATATATATATACTTTTATATATATATGTATATATATATATATATATATATATATATATATATATATATATATATATATATATATATATATATATATATATATATATATATATATATATATATATATACTTTTATATATATATATATATATATATGTGTATATATATAGTATATATAGACGTTAAACTAAGTTCAATTGAGCATGTAATTATGTAGTGAAAATAATAGAAAATTGTGTGTTATTTCAATATTTATGTAAAATTAACTTTCTGTCACCAGATGAATTCTTTTTAGTCGTGATCCTCAAATCTTGGGAGCCCTTTCAGTGTAAAATATCGCTTCTGAGAAGTTCAATGCTTTTACTTGTTCTGAATTTATTCAGAACAAGTAAAAGTAAAAATCACAGTTTTTTAAAGTACACCCCTTTTATTATTTGTATATGTAACCTAAATATGGAAAACATTTATGCATTAAAATGCATGTAATTTAAACGTATGAAAGGTAACGATATGCCAAATTTGAACTTTCTATCTGCTCCAGCTTTCCAGCTATTTCCCCAAAACGAGTATATTTCGTAGTTTATTCAAAGCCAAAAAAGTTTAAATGTATCATGAAAGACAATAATATACAGCATTTCATGTTACTATGATTAATAGTAAGGGCCTCAAATATTTGAATCACACTGACAAACAAATAGATCGAGTAAAAAATGGGTATAATAAAAAGAAAGATGGCTCTGATCGATAAATATTATGAATGTGTATTGAACACGCATGTGTGATTCTAATTCTTTTGAAATATCTACCGATGAAAATAATTTGAGTTACAATGCAAACCACATAATATAGAATCCTTCGCAGGTTTGTATGATAAGGATCAAGTGGTGTGCCTCCACAGTTCAATATTGCTGAGAGAAAAAGATGAGTTATTATTATTGGTACAGAATTAATTAATGTTACAGAAAATCTGCACTAGAAATACATTCAACAAAGAAATAAGCTATGACACAAATTCTATCAGGGAAAAAGAAGTCATCAATTAAAGAATATATTATCTGGAATTCTTAGGGTCCCATGATATTTTTAGAAGAGCCCATTGAGAAATATTTTTTTGTAAAAAATTCCAGCTATCTTTCATTTTCCCAACTATTTATTTAAATACTGTTTAAAATTAATTTTTCATTTCAATCAGTACATGATGTTTACATTTTAAAAATTTAACAAAGTTTTAGGTTGATAAAAATATGAATTTCTTGACTCAATCCGCTCGAAAATTGGTATTAATACAGAATATAATAAAATTAAAAGTTGTATGGTCCTATATCAAATAATTGACTTCATAACTCGTTCAATTTTTCTCCATGATACATCTTTCAATAGATACGTTTAAAATAAGTAATAGTGATAACGAAATTTGGAGGTATTTCCCATATTCTTTTTACGGTTATAATTTGCAGGCTCTAGAAATCACAATTCATATAATATAATTCTATTAAGACGTAACTTCTTATCATTTGATATAAATCGATTGCAAATTAATGATTTTGTTTAAAAAAAAACCTGTTATAAACTACAGATATACGTCAATACTATATACGTTCAGTCCATTAAAAGAAGACTCTTGAAATTCGGTTTTTCTCATTTTATTTGTATTTGATATGCATTCTGTTGTTTGACATAACAATGCGAGTCATTGTAAATTATTTTTTGCGTGACTTTTTAGGCGACTTTTCTCCGATTATTGGAAAGATATGTTTAACCAGAACTCAGGAGATTTACTTTTTCGAAATTTATGTTTTGTTCAATTAATCGTGGATGGTAATTAAATATAAGATTTTATTTGCCGTTTTCCAATTAGCAATTTTAATTTTTTACATTCATAAAGTTTAAGTTATCAGTTTATATCAAAATCTCAAGTATATTTGTTTGGCACAAGGCGCCCCAAGTTCCCCCTTCTTTACGTGTACTGTGCTATACAGTTCTTGTGTTGTCTTATGTCTGTTTTAGAATAAGAAACATTGTTGAATGCTAATAGGTAATTTATAACAAGCTACTTATTCAATTTAATATGTGATACGCTTTTGCAACATATCTTATCTGGTCTAATCAAATGCCTTTCTAGCCATCCATTTTAAAATAAAAGTTTATATACGTTTTTGCGATATTTTAAAACGAATTCCAACTACAATGCTATGAATGCTGAATAAAATTGCATATTAGATACAGAACGCCACTTTGTATCCAAACACTGAATTAACAGATTAAGATGTAAAATGCAGTTTCAAAAACTATTGTTAACGTGTATTCAAAACGATCGTAACACGTTATTGTTAACATGCTTTCGTTACGGTCATAACACGTTATTGTTAACATGCTTTCGAAACGGTCGTAACACATTATAGTTAACGTGTTTTTGAAACTATCGTCTGCATTTTACATTTTATTTGCGCAGCATTTTACTTCATGTTCTAGTCATATTTTGCATATAAGATTGATTTAAAAGTATAAAAATGAATTAGAAATAAATAACTGATAATAAAATTTTGCTTTCTATCAATTTAAGAAAGTGGTTCCCAAACTTTTTTCTCATGATACAAAATTAGGAGACACGTTTGCCTGACGCACTAACGTATTATTAAGCTAAGTCATTTCCACCCGCTTCGAGAGTTCGAAATGACTATCGGTCGTTAAATGTGCCTACGCTCTTAGTAAAAGTTGCTAATTACTTTTCTGAACATCAATAACCTTTTCAAATTAAAACATAAAAATAATGCACATTTTATAATTCTGTTAAGATGTTAAATTGGAAAGTATGTTGAATCTTATTTCCGCGCACAACATAATAATTTCATTGCAACAATTAGACAAATTATATCGCGGTATATTTATAAAATTGCTTCTTTTCTAGTTTAGATTGTTCACAGCGAATGGATTTTAAATTGCGTTTTTATAAATTCTGAGAGGCAAAGTGGTGTAAGTGTTTTGAAAATTATTTTGTATCGTTACCGCTAATACAAATTTTCAATTTTTCTGTTGATCTGGGAAGCTGAGAAGGATCGAATGAGATGAAAATTGAGATTCAAGCTAGTATGGAAGCACCAAATCATTTTGATATCTTTTAAATATCCTTTAACATCGGCCCCTTTAATTCGAATTTTCGAAATATTCGATTTTTCCGTTGATTTGACAGTTGAGACGGATTGAATGAGTTCAAAACCAAGATTTTAGCTGGAATGGAAGTGCTTAATAATTAATCAATGGGGCTTTGAGTTTTTTGATTATTTTTTCGAATCGTCCCCCCCTAATTAGAATTTTTCGAAATATTAGAATTTATTTTCATTGACATAGAAGATGAGATTGATCAATTGACACCAAAACCAAGTTTTGGGCTCGAGTGGAAGTGCTCAATCATTTTGGAAAGTGGGTTTGAGACTTTTAATTATTTCTTCGTATCGTCACCTCTAATTCGAATTTTCGAAATTCTCGATTTTTTTCATTGGTCTCGAAATCGAGACGGATCGAATGACACCAAAATCTAGATACTAGCTATAGTGGAAGCGTTCGATAATTTTGATATGTCACTCAATAAGACAGTCAATCAGTCAGTTCAGTGCATATTATATAAACGTCGAAAATTAACAAGTGCCATTTGTCGATTAAACTTTAGATCGTGACCCAGAGGTTGGTAATTAATGATTTAAGTTTACACATTAAGTTATGCGGCCATATTTCACACTTTTGAAAATAAAATATAAATGTGTTATATCAATTCATAAAAATATCCATAAAAATATAAACTTCATGAACATTACAATAATAAGTTATATCGTAGATAGCATATATTATCTAAATAAATATCGTGCAATTAAAATTTATTAAATTGGCATGTTTTTACATATATGTGCTTTAAACATGAGCATTCTAATCTAATCTTTACATTTCACTCATAATCTGTATTTTAATGTCTGTCTAAAAAAGTTCTAAAGCAAATTTCTTATTACTGAAATTGAGATATTAAGAAACAAGTAAATTTTATAGAGAGTAGAATTTTTTAAAATGGACCATTTTTTTAAAACGTTTACGAACTTTGTGCGTTAAGCATCAAACGCTATAAGTATTGACGGGTAACTCAAGTATCAATCAGGCGATTTCTAAATCCCGCTCCATAACAATTTGAACCTACTGTTAAGTGGTTGAAAATCCATTTAGGAAATTTCCAAAGATTTTGCCACATCCGGAATAAAGACAATAATATGGATTTTACTTCTGTGGCGTATAACTAGTATTAAGCGCGTTTGAACGACGCTTAAGAACCATAAGGGCCCAAAGCGAAATGGAATAATTGTGACGCCCAGAATAAAACAATATTTCCCCCCAAAAATTTATTGGAAAATAAAAGTATTTTATAGTTATTATAACAAAAAATTGTTATTAAACATGGTCTTATGATAAATGCAAAAACAGTTTTACATACAATATCCATTACTAGTTAAATATAAATGGAAATGTTTCTCAAAGTTTGAAAAACGTGGTGCCCTATCAAACGTGAGGCGGGAGCCAGGACGAAACGAAATGCCTGCGCATGCTTTTAAGGATGACTTCACTTCGCAATAGCATTTACTTCACAGCGGGGTAGAACTAGAAGTGTAAATGGTCTAAAGTTCTAACGGGACTTTATTATAAGCTAAAGCAGTAAAAAGTTTCTTAAATTTTTTAACACATTTGAAAATCCTTTTCATTCAGTTACCTATGGTTGGCGATAATTTAAGTAAAATTAATAAAGCCAAAAAAAAAAAAAAAAAAAAAAGACTAAAAGGAAAAGAAGGAAAAAGTAAATACCAAAAAGTTCAACTTTTTTCACTTGTAAAAATGGCTTCCCCCGCTAAAAATGTATTTTCTTAAATGGGATGGGAGGGAGGGGAGGGGAGGGGGGGGGGAGTGCAAAACTTAAATGTTGTGCGCCTAAAATAAAATCATTTTTTAAATGCTGTTTTTTTTTGGTGGGGGATCAAAACTAACATTTTGGACCTCAAATTTTAGTTTCAGAAAAATTAATTTCTTTTTTGGGTGGAAGTGGTGGTTTGTCATATATTTTGCTTAAGGGAGTAAAAATCCTAGTTACGCTTCTACTTTTGGTGGATGTAAAAACTATGGATTTAGTGAAAGAAACTGGATGAATATCGCGATGTTTAAATGAGTTTTCGCGCTAGAAGACAATTTTTGTGCCCTGAACGTAAAATTTCTCATTCACTGTATTTTATTTTCGAGGTCGGGATTTTCATTGCATTTTCTTTCTATTTTGATATCTCAACTGGAAAATTATGGCCAAAATTAAAAATTGTTAGTAGAAACGTATCATATGGGCATAACTTATCGCAACTTATACGCTTATACGATATACTTATCGTAACTTATACGCTTGCCTTTTATAGTCATATGCACCCCTAGCATCTCCGTGTGTGTTGTTTGCGCCCAAGTGCAATATAAGGATCTGTACGGATAACGCATGGTAGGCGAATGTTGAAATGGGTAACAGACTGTTCGGTGTATTTTTAAAGCTGGAGTATATTTTGTTCCCATTAATAAAAACCCTTAAAATATGCTTTCGTGTCGGACAGTTCTGACACCATCGACCAGTACAACTTTCCATGTGAATGACATCTCGAATTCGATAGTCGAACTCAAAGATATTTTTTGTTCTAAATGCTTAGTTTTGGGCTTGTAACATATAGGCCATGGATTCAGTCTCCCCCCCCCCCCCCCCCCCCCATGACAGATGGAATTATATCCATAACTGGTGATCAGGGCGTTAGATGACAACATTGCCACTTACCAAATGGAATCTTCACCATACACGACAAAGACTTCATATTTTCTTTTTCCCTGTCGACCTACGTTGCAAAACATGACAAGCACTTGTCTAGCCTCGTATTATCGGGGCTAATTTTCATAGGTTCGAGCAAACATGCTTTCCACCATGGATTTTACAATATACAAAAGATCTTGCAATCGATTGTATGCGGATATTGAGGAAGCTGCAAGCACCTGATCTTTTTTCTCACAGTAATGGATGTGTTCCTTCTTGAACCCCCCCCCCCCCCTGCTGAAGAGAATCTAACCAAGCTTACTTTTCCAAGCGTAGTCACATGATCACCTCCATCATGATACATAGTTTGAATACGAAGCCTACTTAAAGTAAAAGGTTTATGCTTTAGATAACAGAAGGAGTGTTTGGAGTCGACAGCTCTCACGCCAATTCAGCCGGCGATCGACATCTTTCTACGCGAATAATATCTTGAATTAGACAGTTGCACGTAAAGATATCTTCTATGTTTAGCCTCGTACTCGTAATAAATAGGCTGTGAGTTCGTGGCCGCCAGAGCTGCCTCCACGCTTTTTACAAGTGTGACAGATAACATAACCAATTTTTTCATAGATGGATGAAAGATGAAGAAATACAGGCAAACGTCGATAATGATTGTAAATGTAAATGTAAATTTATAAAAAAAATATTTAAACATTTGTCTATGATCAGGAACACCAGTGGCAAAGGGTTAATTTATTTTTAAAACTATATTAGACAGTCTCAAAAATAGATGTTAATAGGATAAGTTTTCGCATTTATATTAAACTGAAAGAGAAATTTTGAACTTTGATTCTAATCGTCATCCTGGGACATAAAGTTCTTATTTAAAACAAAACGTTATTATTATGAGGGAAGATAAGAATATTTCATTGTATGCAAGGATCAAATATGTCCATACTGCCATGGGGTATAAACCTTTATTGGGATACTTCTTAACATTATCAATTTGATATGAGTTACCCGTTAACACAAGAAGATATCTTTTACAGGCTTGCCTACTACTATACTACAATGACTCTACAGCAGAGGCTCTAAATTAACAGCTAAAATCATTAAATGTAACTACTCCAGTTTTAGTAAGCTTCTAAACAAAGTTTAATCGACAATTTTTTATTACTGGACAATACAAGATATGTTAAAAAAGCTCATATTTTGGCCTCCATTAGTTTGGCTAATATGTAAAAGCTCTGCGCAATGTAACTGTTGTACGCTGCACCCCCAGTTACTGACCACAAAGCAAATATACCAACATCAATATGACGTCGATTCTTAACAGCTGGCATTTCGCATTTTCTTGGAAGTGTATAGAAAAGTCCTATACATCTTTCTCTATCGGCGTAAATCACTTGTCAATTTATCTGTGAATGAAGGAATCTATTAAGATATATTTTTAAAGGGAATTTTGCTAAAGTTGCACCTAATATTGATATGTCATGAATTCAAGAAATAATAAAATCTTCATCGAAATATCTCATGTAAAAGTAAAAATGGCATATTCTACTGTATTTTAAAATTTGCCATCGGCTAATATTAGATTTAGATTACAAAATTTGTTTTGATAAAAGTTTGCCTATTTTATCCAGTAAAATATGCTACAATCAATTTGATTTTTTTCCAGAATCTAAGTTGACCATATTATTTGTAAAATCATTCACAAATTTGGTATTAGATCAAAGTTTGAATTGGATGAAATTTTTACTTTAAAATGTCAGTTGATATGTCGTGTAAGCCCGTGAATTCTGAAGCTTTTCGCGAATTTGAAGAACCTAACTTTAGAAAAGTTTGATTTTGCAATGTTTATTTTTCTAAATTATTATTATTATTATTTCTTATTAAGTTTAATTTTCTTAAATATTCTTAATCAGAGAATAAGATATTATTATCTTTATGTGATAGTGATTTAGTAGGAGTAGGAGTTAGTAGAACTTTCGATGATGCTTTAAATAATCAGAAATGTGTGCAAAATAAGTATATCTACAGTGCATATATTGTAAATTTTGTCTAACTGTTACGATGCTCTCAGAGTTTTAAACTCTGATGTTATGTTTTAGAAATGAAAGCAAATGTTACAAAGATTTATCTTCTCAAAACTAAATATGGAAATTTAAAAGATAATTACATTCTATCGACCAAAGACATTATTTGAGACCTTTAAACTTATTTTACACCAAGAAAACACATATCTCCAGTTGTTTTCAAGAATAACGAGCACCGAGATCTTTCGTTTTCAAACCGGAATTGCGATATATATTTTCTTTGGCCTATTTTTTCTTCTTAATAAATACTAGCTCTGTATCAGGCTTGAAGTTTAAGCAATCGAATCAGGAATCACAGTGTAGGTTGCAGGAGTTGGTTTGCCGGAATCATAGCCAAGTGAATCTGGAATAGCTGTGTAGCGAACAGACGGCGGATCTCTCAACAAGAGTGCTTCTTTCGGGAAGTGAACGCACTTCCTGACGCACCAGAAGAAGCCAACCAAGCCAAATATCGTTAAGGACGTTCCAAAAAATATAACTGATCCAAACACGCTGGTATGTTGATGCCATCGAGAGCTTAGCCCTCTAGATGGCTTAATAGAAACAACGTCATGAACTTTTTCTGTGGGCTTCCTCGTTGTTTTGGGCGCATGTTTTGTGATAATGGGCTTCATAGCATTTGATGTCTCTGGAACGTCATTTTTTGGCAAAGTAGTAGGATTTTCCGTAGTGACTGGTGGGGATATTACTCTGGCTGTTGAGGTATAATTGGTGCCCAATTCTGTTTTTTCAGGTTTTAGGGTGGCATCGGTTGTTTGGATAGTTGTCAACTGCACAGAGGATATAGCTTTGTCACTTTCTGACTCATTACCGATCATTTCATCTTCTGACCAGCACACAGTATCACTTGTAGTATACTGAGCTGTGCATTCAGAGCTTCGTTTTAAAATGCAGTATTTGTCTTCCTCTTCCCATGCGGTGAGAATACTATCAAGGGGTGGCAACCTTTTAGAAAATTCTTCATTGCCTTGTTTCCATTCAGTGGTGTTATAGTTGAAATACCATAACTTTGACTTTCCATTTTCAACATTTAGCCATATCCACATTCTGTCTGAACCTAGGTTCCACGCAAGAGATCGAACGCTTTTATCTAAATCTGGCCATAGTTTAGAAGACGAATCTTCGTTCATTGTTACCCAAGCAATTCCTGATGAATTTGTGTACATAACATGCCTGTATTCACCAAACCTTTCCACCAATATTAGTTCTCCTTCAAATCCTACCCAAGTATTAACAACTCCAAGAGGAGTTGACCAGTTTACATTATTCATCACTGGCAAATCCTGTCTAACTGTCCAGTGAGCTTCCTCTGGATCCAGAAGATATAATGTTTCCCTTAATGGATCGATGCCGAATAGGAACCCCATGACACACCAAGTAGCATCTTTATCAACGTATCCTATACTGACATCATCCGTGTCAACAAATTGCCAGTGTTGCCATGGTAAATGTAGAACTAGAGTTGCATTTCTTCCTACAACGGCAATATACTTTCTAGGATCTCCACATGCTACTCTCCAAGGCTCTGATGAACTAGTTCCATTCGGTAGAGGCAGAAGAGACCAAGAGAGATTTGTGGCATTAAACCACCATAAATTTCCCTCTCCAACGCCCCATATATTTCCCTGGTTGTCTTTGTAAGCTGACAGAGCTCGAAGTTCACATGGAGATTCGGAATACAAGTCGTTGGCAGATGAAACTAGAAAAGAAAAAAAAATATATACATATATCTATTTGTAGACATAACATAATGATGAATAAACAATTGCACATTTAAAATATGATTTTTGAAACTTTTTAACATGTATCTTACTTTGAACTTTTATAAAAATTGGTTTGTAATACATTATATTGGGTGAGACAAAAGTAACTTTTGTCTCACACAGGAGACAGATAAACTCATGTTTGTAAAAATTGCAACACCATGAAGGAATCACGGGATTGAGCTGAAACTTACACAGAATGCAAATTAGGGTGTGCTATGCAAATGATTAGAATTTCAGAGTCACCGCGCATGCATGGGCTGAGCAGAGTCCTCTGAACTGCTGTTTCAGCCATATAAATAGAGAGTTGTAGTGAGACGTTGAAAATAGTCTATGGTTGTCTGCCAGCGGTAAATGTTTCATAAGTAGTCCTATGACTCTACGATGACAGAGGACGCCATATTAGCAAGTTACGGAGTTTGAACGGGGACGAATGATCGGCCTTCGTAAAGAGAGGGGTGGGGCTCTTATTGTCCCACAGAAACCGTGTCACACAAGAAAATTAGTGTGTGACGGAAATAAACAATTCTATTTATGTTCACCAGAATGTGTATCCAAGGACAGGAGGGTGGAAAGGAGTTATGAAATTAAGCCCCCTTCCAAGGATCACACAAACAGAAAGAAATTAGATATTAAGCACGTTTACTTACATTAGCGTTGTGTAGCAATAACCTCAGGTACGGCTGCCCAGGCTTACAAAATGCAAACTGGACACACAGGCACTCAGTAAAATAACAAGATCAGGTTGGGAAAACATGAGTCAAAAATAATCATAAAAACTCTTTTATTTTAAATATATAAATATATATTTATGAAGATATAGAAACATTGAAGATAATTCTGGCCATTTTCTGTATTAAATATTGAAAAATAACATTTAGCCTTTGCACTTACAAGGAAGAAGTATTGAACCGATCTCTCGATGTAAAAATATATTTTCACACAAACCAACACGACATTTTCATAGAAATTAATTTGAAAACCATTTATCTCGAGAAATTTAAATATTGAATAGGATTATACTTCATGTAATCTTTCAAAACCCAGAACCAGATATCGGTTCCAGACACTTTTCAAGACCATAAATGCTCTCATTTAGAGCGACGCGGCTAACTCTGAATACCTGAATTCAACATCACTGTAAAGGATGATCACAAACACACACCGGTTGATTTCTAGTCGAGAATCTCACTCAACGATCTTGGTGGAAATAATCCAAACACTTTGACTGTATTCACTCATCTTTATTGTAGAACAACCAAATAAATCTCGAGACTTAGCAAACTTGATTGGGGTAACCTATGATCTCTTCGAAACTGCTAGTCATACCGGATATCATCGCGCTCGACTTCTTTGTCAACTATTCAGAATTTTCCGAAATTAGATCTGAAATAAATAAATGAGAGATTAGTAATTTTGAAATAAAAGAAATTGTCTTGGCCCACACGGATTATAAGATTATCTTCTGAATCAAAGTTATAATCCGAAACACAAAAATGACCGTTGGGTCATAAATTCTTTTGTGTCCGACTTTTCAGAGTGAGAAATACCAGCTTCTTCTCCAACGAAAACTCAGGGCCAAGAGAGCCCCTTTACTGTGAAAAATGGTAATATCGGTCGCCTCGACCTTCAACTCCTTGCACGACATTAAATGTAGCATCCAACGGTTTGTGCGGCAACCTCGCGCCACCGTCTGCAGAAACGAAACCGCTGCTCCGGGCATTAAATAAAGTAATAAGAAATTAGCTTCGGAACATCTGCCGGAGCGAGATCTCACACTTTCTGAATTAAAAGTGCTAATGCATTCAGAATTAAAACCTCGGAATAAAAATGGCTTCCGAAAGAGAACGATTTCGAGAAGACATGAAAAATGTCGTGCTTCACACACATATCGTCATATATCACTATGACATTATCATGCAATAGCAGCTTGTATGGAGTGCAATGCCACGATAGTGATGCAAGTGTGGAAGCAATGTAGACTGAAGAGAAACGGATGAGTCGCAAATCCAGCAGTAGACGACGAAATGTTACGTCAGCAAGGGATGATAAACATGTCATCCGCATGGCAGTAATGGACCGTACAACTTCATCTCGACAGTTTTCAATTCAAAACGTTGGAGTACTGCTACAGGTGTGTCATTGTCTGCTCCAACAATTCGTCGACGTCTGCTGCACCGTGGACAGCGTGGAAGAATTCCTTTGTACAGGATTCCCCTGATGCAAAACTATCGACGCCTGCGGCTACAATGGGCTCATTAACATAGATACTGGCTTGCCGATTGGCAACAAGTCGTCTTTTCCGATGAACCCTGCTTTAATTTGGGGTACAGTGATGGCTGCATCCACGTTAGATGTTATAGCGGTGAATGTCACCTTCCGGAGTGCGTTATCTAACGGCATACTGGACGAACGCCAAGCGTGATGGTCTGGGGCGCCATTGGGTGTCTTGGACGATTTCAGTTGCTAAGAATTGTGGGTAATCTTAACAGCAAGCGGTACATCAGAGAAGTTCTGGAGCCCAAAGTAGCATCCTTCCTTCGACGCATTCCTGGAGCTGTATTTCAACAGGACAATGCCCGTACACACGTTGCTAGAAATGTTTAAGATTTCTTTTCAGCACAACAGATACAGCTTTTCCCTCAGCCTGCCTATTCACCGGATATGTCGCCTATTGAACATATCTGGAATTTCGTCGGTCGGCGTCTCGCTCATGACAATCGTCCCGTAGCTACTACAGCTGAACTTTGAGTTCTCATGGAAGCAATCTGGAGTGCGTTTCCTCAGGTACAAATTCAAAACCTGTTTGATTCGATGCCACGTCGTATAGAAACACTTATTGCAGCGCGTGGTGGCTTCACCAAATACTGATTTTCGACATGTAATATTGTTTTTTTTTTGCTTTGTAAATGTAATGGTTTATTTGTATCAATACAGGTTGTTTGTGGAATAAATTTCATTCAATTCTGATGATTCCTTCATGGTGTTTCAATTTTTATAAACAGGAACATATTTATTCTTATTTGATATTTAATATACATTTAGCGGTCAAATTATTAGGAATACCATGCCATCTACACTATTAAAACGCATCAGATCATGTGTGTCTGTCTGTACGGGGATTTACAACGCGAATACTGGGTCTAGAAAGAAAAATTTTGTTTTAAATGAGAAATACGGATCTTGGAATGAAAGTTCACAAAGCTCGAATTTATAAACCTCTTGATCTTAAGACAAAGTTCTCTACCGATTGAAGTACTGGTGTGAGAGAAGTTCATAAGAAAAAATAGGCAACAGTTTCGTGGGTTTGGGCAAACAATGGTTTTGAGAGAATAGCGTCTTTCTTCACGGCTGGTTTGTCTCCTTCAAAACAATTCAAAATACTAAAACATCGAGATTATACCACAATATTTCAAAACCTTAAAACCTGATCTGAATATATATCTCTGTAATAGCTGACACGCGTAAATATAACAACCGCATTCGTAAACAATTTGAATCAAGAAAAATGTTCTCTTCAAATAAAATGTAAATTGAAAATAAATGAAGGTACAAATCTTTCTGGTAGAAAAGAAAAAGACATTGACAAAATCTGTCAATTTGCGAATTTTATTTTTATTCGGTAGATGGAAAAATAAATAAATAAATAAATAAAGTGGTCGCAAAGAAGAAAACTGTTCCATTATGATCCACGCTTGCAGAAAACTCCAAATTTCCTTTCGTTGATTGCTCCTTTTTGTGGCTGGAATGTCCCGTCTTTACGTACAAGTTGATCTAATAAAGGTTCTCGGCTGCCGATTTGTATTTATGTCAACGCTTTAAGTTCGAAGCATAAGCGACAAATTCTAAAGTAACATGTTTTTAGTGGTTTATGCTTTGAGTTACTAGAGTGAATGAAGGCTTTGTGTGGAAATCAGTATAGCAGGTTAGAAGTGTTCTAGCCCTCATTTTTTAAATAAAGTTAAAGTTAATTTTAATTAATCTATAATAATAAAGAAAGATAAATGTTTGTTCATTTGTTCGTCTGTTTGTGTTGTCTGTAGCGAAAAATCTAAACGTCGTACGGCTATAAAATTTGATACACAGATACTTCAAGACTCAGGACGATGCATCTCGGGGAGATTTTTCAGAAATTGGAATTAGTTTCTTAGTAATTTATGTTTTAGCAGGATTTAGCTCTATTTTGAGCGATTTTCACTTAAATCGGTTCCTTAGCGACCCAAAATATTATCACATTGTTTTTATTTTAACACCATTGAAAAGAAAAACTTGAGGAACGTATATAATCTTAAATAAAATGATAATGCAGCATACAGCTGTTTCGAGGATACGCTGGATCTCCTTCGTCAGTGCAAGAGAACCAACAAACCCGAAGTCCAAAGGAGGAATGGGTCCGTTACTTTTAAGCAAGTATTTAATTAATATGGATCAAAGCTTCAAATAAGGGTGAAAAGAACAGTTTTTTCCTGCTTCAGTTTTCCGCAGATTATGTATCTATGTTATTCTCTAAATTGCGCGGGAAACTTAATTTTATATAAGTCGTTTAGATGACACTACATTAATATATAGAACAAACAAAACGCGTGCTCAAAGCTTGTGAAATAGGGTTTAAAACACACTTTTGGTGGACTTCGTGAGGCTGCAGGTTTTCTGCTTTTATGCGAATGGAATCCTTATTCAACACTAAGTGGAAAAGGACCTAATGCACAGGCGAGGCCGATTTTTTACTCAGAACATACACTGGCGGAAAATAAAATCCCAACGCCAAGAATAAATTAGTTTAGAGGAATGAAATTTAGGCAAAGCAATTGTGTAAGTAATATATTTATTTAATTAAAATTTAAAGGTCACAGATTAAAGTGTGCGCGAGAAAAGTCATTTCAAATGTGAAATGGTTGTACATTAATAATAGCTGTAGTCGCCACGATTTTGAATGCAAGCATGCAAACGTGCATGCATTGTGTCGTACATATGCCGTATGTCATTTTGTGGGATGGAGTTCCATGCCTGTTGCACTTGGTCAGTCAAATCAACAACGGTTAATGCTGGTTGTGGATGATGCTGGATTTCTCTTTCAATAATGTCCCATACATTCTCGATGGGAGAAAGATCTGGTGATCTCGCAGGCCCAGGCACCATGTCGACACTCTGTAGAGCAAGTTGGGTGACAGCAGAGCTATGAGGATAAGCGTTATCCTGTTGGAAAACATCCTCTTGAATACTGCTCATGAATGGCAGCACAACCGGTTCAATCACCAGTCTGATGTACAATTTGCTGTCAAGGTGCTTGGGATAATGACAAGAGTGCTCCTGCTGTCATAGAAAATAGCTCCCCAGACCATAACTCCTGGTGTTGGTCCAGTGTGTCTACGGCGCAGACAGCTTGGTTCCAAGCGCTCACCTAGCCGCCTTCTTACCAACATACGGCCATCGTTGGCACCAATACAGAAACGGCTCTCATCTGAGAATACAACATATCTCCACTCCGCCCTCCAATGAGCTCTAGCTTGACACCACTGACGTCGCAGATGGCAGTAATTCGGAGTTAGTGGCATAAACGCTGAAGGCCGTCTGGCTCGGAGCTGTCCCTCAAGTAATCAATTTCTTACAGTTCACTGTGTCACTCTGGGGCCAACAGAAGCTGTAATTGCTGCTGCAGATGCAGTACGATCCGCCACAGCCATGCGGCGATCTTCCCTCTCAGTAGTGGCCCGTGTGCGGCCGGACCCCGGCCTTCTTGAGACAGTGCCTTCCCGTGACCACTGCTGCCAACAATCATGCACAGTGGATACATCCCTGCCAAGTCTTTCTGCAATATCGTGGAAAGAAAATCTACCTTCTCGTAGCCCCATTGTACGGTCTTGTTCAAACTCACTAAGCTGCTGATACTGTCTTCTTTGTCTCCTTAAAGGCATTCTTGACTCAAACCTAGCTCACAACTTCCAATCCGGACGATAAATAACGCTCACGAAGTTTACATCGAGTATTTAAAGCTAATGTGATTTGCATGATCATAGTGGCCTACTAGCGCCATTCTTATTCGTCTAGCGCGAAATTTGAATAGGCGTCATGTGTTGTTGTTACTAATGGCCTCCTGTTTCGGCAGAAATCAGGACCAGTGACGCAGAAAAGAACCAAGAAAGACACAAGACGAGAGAACAAAGTTTATTACAAGTAAGCATCACTGACGAAGGTCGGAGGGGATGCAGCTTCACTTTGGACCCAGAACGACGAGGACCCAGAAGGCGGAAGATTGACTTTATCCTCAAGAAACATCCATGCCTTATTTGGGATTCGAACCCGAGCCCACAAGGCAGCAGCCGAAGACGCTATCCACTTCACCACCTGGGCGGCGAATAGGCGTCATATTTCATATGTGCAAAAACGCGCCTCCCAAATTTCGTTTATCTATCACAACTCCTTCTTGGTGTTGGGATTTTATTTTCCGCCAGTGTATAATGCTCCTTTATCAATTTTCTCGACATTTGTTTCAGGGGTGCCCAATCAGTCGATCGTGGCATCATTTTGAGTAGATCCTCTCCATTCCATGTGTTTAAAACATTTCATTAATTAGTTTCAAAGAGAAATCTTCAAAATATTGGATGCAAATCAAGGTAAACTGAAATTGGAAATAATAAAGTCTTCTAATGATTTATATTTGAAATACAAATATTTTATTTGGAAATACACGAATGATAAATACCCAATCCTGATAAATGCGGCACAAACACTGACGTTTCGTTGCGGCTTTATGTAGTTGGAGGAATATGCGTCTTCAGATATGAATATTTTAAAATCAGAAAAAATAAATTATTTAAGTGAGCCAGCCTCTTGGTTAATGTTGAAGATTATCTCTTTCATCGTATAATTCTAACTTTGAAAATCTTGCCAATTGGGAAATGTCAACGATCTCCTTCATATTATTTTATGTTAGTATTTACTATGTTCTTAATTTTGTTTCTTTTATGATATGATTATATTATAAAGTATATAATGTTTGTTTTCACAAAGTGTTTCATTAACGTTATTGGGATACCAAATACAGCAATGGCTGCTGAAAATAGCAGGGGGCCACAGGGTAGGTTTGTTTATCCGGAGTATGGAAAAGATTACATTACCTAACAAATAAGTGAAACAAGATGAATATATAGAAAAGAGAAAATGAAAAGAGAACTCGGATGGTGAACGTAGTCACATGAAGAAATAGCCCTTCAGATGTTGTTGAGACTCAGACCGTCCGACCTACCAGAAAGGTGTAAGGAACTGTTTGGACGGCCGGAGCCCTTCAGATGTTGTTGTTGAGACCCAGACCGTCCGACCTACCAGTAAGGTGTAAGGTAACTGTATGGACGGCCGGGAAGTGCCACCCAATTTAGACCGGAACCCAGTGGGGGTGGCATCCACAGGGACCGTACCCTCCTTCCCCTACCACCAACCTCTCGGAAGGACTTACGGACCCACATGTTTAACGTGATCGTACTCCGCATGAAGCCCTTCAGATGTGTAAAAGTTGACAAGTATTAGCCGTGGTGTTTGCCCGATAAAATGCGTGCTCAGACAAAGTCGAGCCCTTGTATCCAGTACCACAATATATCAGTCAGCTATAGTTCGCCAACGCATCCCACATGCAATCTAGGTATGTGCCATCCATATTTAAATAACAAGGTCGAGTTAAAAGTAAATAACATTTTGATATGTAGTTAAGCGGGCTCACATTTCCTCCTAGATCTTTATCATAAAAGAATAAATACATTTTTGTGAAGAATTAATTGTAATTGTCATGTTGCTGTGAATCCTACTTTTGATAAATATTATAAATTTTAGAGCTAACTATCGCATTCAATGTTTAATGATTTACATTTCAGATTAACTTTGATGACTCTCGCTACATAAAATTAATGGGCGGGTGGTTGCGGTCACAAAAGTTAATGTACTTACGGTCTCTGCCAAATAATTTATCAAAATTAAATACTGCGTTCAACGCATAAGTAATAAAGGGTGATACACTCCTAAATACTAACGTTATATATCAGATTATTATTTTTTCCCATAGGAATGTCGATCGCAATGACGCTATATAAAATGGAAAGTAGGTCGAAAATAGTAAAAGATTGGGCAGCCCTGTTATAGACCTTTGTTTTTTATTCATTCTAGAGGATATATTTTTTATTTCAGTTTTTGTCAATTTTGGGGGAAAGAAAAGTTTTCTCCCATTAAGGTGCAAAAGTGTTACCACATTTCATTAAATTTGATGGAGTAGCTTTCAAGCTAGAATGCACCTGCACTGCACCTGCACTGCACAGATAGGCAGACAGACATGGAAATACACACGCACACACAGACATCATGCTTAAAATAGTGGATTCGTGTTTTAGAACACTCAAATCGTATAAATCCATTAAAATCTCTAATTCAAATTTTTGTCATTATTCCGATACTTTCCCTGTACATACAGGAATGTATAACTAGGATCTTTGAAAGGAGAGGAGGGGGTTACGGACGAAAGGGGGTTACGGACAAAAAGGGGTTACGGACGAAAGGGGGTTACGGACGAAAAGGGGTTACGGACGAAAGGGGGTCTACAATACTAAATTTAGTTTTCTAACACGGGCTCTATAGAGAATTAATGTCATTTTTTCATCAATGGGGGGAGGGGGATATGCCCCCTGTTAACGCCCAATGCAATTTTTTTCATCAATGATCTACTTGCCGACGACACTGCTAAATGATAACTTCCATAAACGCATAATTTAAAGTTTTTGCAAAAGCATGTTTCTGTGTAAGGAATGTTCAACTTAGTTTCCTTTAAACGTTGATATGAAGAGATTGATATATATTCAAAATTTTCAATTCCTATTGTGCTGATTATTTTCAAAAATCAATGTTTTATTTTATTGAATTGCTCAAGAAATTCAAAGAAAGAAAGAAATCTAACAATATTAATTTCATATTTTAAAAGTTGAGTGACATATTTATTTTGACGCGACAGGAACTTACAGCAATGTCTGTGGTTCCTTCTTTCTATTTCGTTCTTCATGAAGACGTTTGAGACGTTGTGACGTTATTTTTGTAGTTTCAAGGTTTCAAAAATAAATTCCAAAGCGACAGCGTGAGTTACTGGTGCAAGGCATGTTTTTATAACTGTAGATAAATTCTACTCGAAGAATTCTAAAATTAAATTTCATTCACATACAGTTTGGAAATACAGCACTCAGAACATCGGATAAAAAATAAATTTATTGGGAAAAGAGGAATGAATTTTTGCATTTTTGGGACATATCTTCCACAATTTTATGAATTTTGCTAACATAAGTTCAGAAAAAATTGTCACATGAATTGTTTCTAAAGGCCCCAATAATTTTCAACTCTGTAAAGAAACATTTCATTCTTATCATTATGTTTGATGTCATTATATTAAAAATATCTGTTGCTTCCAAAGCGACTTCCTACAGATTAAAAAGTTTTGATGTTGTGTAAAAACAATAATACCAATTAGAGTTTTTTGTGAGAATAACATCAGTGGTTGGGGTTTCACTAGCGTAAAAACGGAGAGTTACAAAAAATGTAAAAAGTTTGAACTTATACTTCCGAATCTAATAGATAGAAATGTAAATAATTTCCCTTATTTTGTCAGAAATAGGGTTCAGATTATGAATATATAAAAATAATTTCAAAATTTTAATATTTTGAGCTTCTTTTTCGAAAGAACATTAAAAAGTAACTCTCTATCTGAGCGAGTGTTTGTTTCATTTCTCATACTTTCACTCGAAATATCTTCGAAACTGTAAAAAATATATATAAATAGGCCACAAAGGTATGTATGATGAAATTCAGTTTCTGAATATATATTTATTTTTAAAGAAAAGATCACATAATTTATGAGTAATCGTCATTGTCAAGTTGAAGAAGTATGAAAATTTTCCCTTTTTCAGGTTTGTAATGCTTATATCTTAAAAATCAAAATGATAGCTATAAACTATAAGCAAAAATGTGTAGCTTTGAAAACATCATAAGTGTATATAATTAGAATTTGGATCGAGTTCTGTTTTTCGATATTACAAAAGTTGAGTTTTATTTTACAAAATGTTATTCAAGCAAAATCATTTCGGCTGTATCGGACTGAGACACCGCCGATTTTATTTTTAGATATATTTAAAAATTAACAAGATTTTACTGTTATGTGCAATAATAAAAATGTATGTCTGTTTGTGTCGCTTGTAGCGGAAACACCCTGCCACGATTTTTAAAAATTCAAATAAGTTTTATAGTTATTTAATATTAAAGTGCCATTTGGAATGATTTTTTCACAATTCGGTTCTTTACGATCGATAATGTTATTGCAGAGTTTCCATCTTAACCCCATCGGAAAAACCAAATAATTTTCTTCCAAAAAAGCTATAAAAGGAATACGTACTATTAATAGACGAATTTTTGTGAATTAAAAAAATATATATACTTTTAATGTTTTGAAGACTTCATCGATTTTAAACTTACGACAAAGAAAAATCGACTGACAATCCGATCTTCATAATTTTTCAGGAACTAAATTGAACATTACACACTGTTCTAAAACACAAGATGTGTTTCTATGGTCAATCGCTTATTAATTATAATTTTTATAGGGCATCCGTGTATCGTTAATTTTTAACGAAATCTTTTTTTCGGGAGTACAGCGAGTTCATTCAATCGAAAACCCTCCTTCTTAGAAGCATGCGAATTTGGCAAAGTTGCTTGCTGTCGACAAAGATGAGTGCGATTGCTAAAACGCGACGTCAGTCTACTGTTGTGGCGTTGACCGTTAACGGTGAAGCATCAACTGTGAGTGTGAAGGCTTAAAACTCGGCGCGACACGAACTGGATGATAAAATACAAAATTTATGTGCCCAGAGAACTCAAACTGGTCTAATAAAAGGGAAATTTTAGTATTTAGTTATTACCAGTGTTCAATAGATGAACTATATAACATGGGGGAGGGTTATAGCCTTTCTATACCTCTCTGCAGTTGAGTTAGCTTTGTCACAAATATATTCTATAATATCTATTTTCAAATTCTTTTTCAATATTTTCACGTTTTTCTTTAAAGAAGTAAATTTCTCTGGTGAGAAAAGTTTCGAGATTCTGCAAGTGACAAAGAATTCTCTTCTTTTTCTATAGAGTACGTGCCACTTGGTCTGATCACTAGATATATTAGGTTTAATCCACTCAACTTCATTTTTAGTTTCGGATGTTTGTTACTACGGATACCACGACAACCCTTAATCCACTTTTCATAGATTGGTGTTGATAGGTTTGATTATCGCTTGCATATTCTGAATTTTTTACTAATGTCTATTTTCGATGAGACTCAATTTGCAATCTATAGTAGTAGGGATTTTTCTTGTAGTAAAATGAAGGATATTTCTTTTTTATAGTTAAAATATTTATATTTGATGTGGAGCAAAACAAGATTTTTCTCTACTTATTCTAATGTTTAATACTTCATAAAAGTGATCTAGCATAAAATTTAGAGAAAGTGATTTTATTCTATACTATAGAGAAAGTGATTTTATTCTATACTATAGAGAAAGTGATTTTATTCTAATATAATATAAAGTGATTTTATTGCACACACGTAGAAATCTTCAGAAGTTTTCCTGCCTAATGCCAAGAACACTTTCATTATGCGCATGTACGAGGTAGCCCCAATTTTTGATCGCCTTTACGGGAGTCCAAAAATTAGCGGCACATTTATACCTTGTAAAATTATAATTCATGAACGGAGGACATCAGGAATTTTTTTTAATTTAAAACAGTGTTGTTGTTGTTGTTGTTGTTGAGACCCAGATCGTCCGACCTAAATTTGAAACAGTGTGTAATATTTAAAGGAGCTGTTGCTAAATTATAAATATCGGATTACCAGTCAATCTTTCTATATCGCAATTTAAAAATCGGGAATGTTTTAAACACGCATGAACAGTATATATTTTTTAAAAACTCATGAAAATTTGTCTATTAATCGTATAGATCCGTTCAAAGTTTATTTTGAAGATAATTTTTCGATCTTTTCTGACGGTGTTAAGATGAAAACTCTGTGATAATATATTTGATAGGTAAAGGACCGCTTTGTGAGAAAATCAGGCTAAACATAAAATAACTGAAAAATTAATTCGAATTAAAAATAAAATAACGCCTTTTCCAAGCCTTGAAGTACCTGTGTACTAAATTTCATGGCCGTACGATGCTTAGATTTTCCGCAACAGACCGCACACACACGCACACACACACACACACACACACACACACACACACACACACACACACACACACACACACACACACACACACACACACACACACACACGCAAATGGACATCTTTTTTAAAAGTGTTTGAAATGTGTTCAGGAGTTCTTAAAACGTGATTTTCTATCAAAATCTTAAATTAGAGAATTTTCGGGAAAATAATATCTGCTCTGTATACGAGAAAGTAATTATATGAAGTAACACAGATGATTTTATTTAGAATATATGTTTCAATGGATATTCCCTGGCGAGTCTTAAAATATTATTTCTCAATACAAGCATAGTAATATCTCTCAGAATAGTAATAGTAATAGTACACATTTGATACATCCACCTAACAAACTTGACATTTCTGTCAGAGACTGTAAAACTTTATCAAAAAACGTTCCAGACGAGTGAGATCAATCGGTTGAAAGGGAGGAAAATCGGAACTTTCTGTTTCCGTACAATTTTGAAGTGTTTCAGCAAGGAAATGATACTCTTCAAATTTCTTTTATAAAAATCGAATATGCTCGTCTCTTTCCTGGAACATTTAGATATATTACATCTTTTCGTTCTTTAGTTTGAACGCTTTGAAATATTGAATGTATTCGCGTCCTTGCTGAAACATATCGTGTATAACACTCAAAAGTTTTTTTTTTTTTTTTTTAAAGCAAGGCTAACTCGAATCAAGACTAACTGGTGGCAAGGCTAACTTGAATACATTGTGTATGGTATGTCCGGCTAATTACTCAATCTTGTGTAATTGAGAAGTTAGTCAAAATATCCGTTATATTCTATATACATAGTATAATGTGTAGGGAAATTGCGACACGGTTGATAATTCGAATTCGAATTTTCGATGGAAGAGTGCGTTTTAAACATCCTTGAACTCGAATCGAATGTTTTTTAAGTGATGTC
This sequence comes from Amaurobius ferox, assembly GCA_951213105.1. Lineage (NCBI taxonomy): Eukaryota > Metazoa > Arthropoda > Arachnida > Araneae > Amaurobiidae > Amaurobius > Amaurobius ferox. The sequence goes on from OX578134.1 coordinate 37,523,778, forward strand.
TGTGTGTGTTCTTGTATTTATGTGTGTGTGTGTGTGTGTCCGTGAGTCTGTAGATACGATATCTCCCGAACGAATACAGAGTTTAAAGGTAATCTGGTACAATTATTACAATCAGTGAATACTGGAGTCCTATTGATTTTAAACATCTTCTAATGTTTGGAAGACACTCAGTTTGCAAATGAATGTTTGATATGATGTCGCGGCTATCATAACAATGATTGAAATTATTATGTCTCGCCATAAATAAACCCTTTTTTGCATGATTATGTCAAATTTTGTCCTACGCTGCCATGTTACAAAAAAAATATAAAATTTTGAATACATTTCGGAGTTTTGCTTGAATTAAAAAAAATTCTACAGTGGCTATCACAACAATGATTGAAATTATTTTGTCTCGCCATAAATAAACCCTGTTTTGCATGATTATGTCAAATTTTGTCCTACATTGCCATGTTAAAAAATATAAAATTTCGAATAAAACTCAAAGTTTTAACTTGAATTTAAAAAAATTCCATCGTTCTAGATTTTTTTTATAAAGAAATCCAATATAAAGTTTCGTGAAAATCCATTCATAATTGTGGCCTCTATCGCGCACACAAGAAAGCGACCACAGACATATAGACAGAAGGCGGAAATCACTCCCAAAATAGTCAAAACGTGTTCAGGAGGTCTTAAAACATATATTGGTATCAAAATCCCGAATTAGAAAATTTTCGTGAAAATAATATTTTATACTATAGTATGAGAAAGTAAAAAATCTGATGTGAGCAGTACAATTACTTTCCCTGCAGACTCATTCTCACGTTCTCTTTATTTCTTCAATAATTCTTTAAATTGAGTTTAATTGCACTAAAGCAACGCCCATAATTATTTTAAATTGCACCGAATTTGCACTTTTAATTCAGTTTTTGTTTCCATTTGGTAACTGGACTTATTTTCAAAGGTAGCGGGGCGAAAATGCCATTATATCTCTTCTAGATTGCCACTATATCTCTTCTAGTTAGTTCTAGATTAATAAGGATGGCCGTCTTCTTTTCATCGTCAACAATTACGTATAAAACAAGCATTTAATTGACATATTTGAGCATGACGATCTTTGCGGGGGCCATTTCGCAGAAAATGACAGATTTTTATTTTTCCCGAATCGTACCAAAATTTAATCAGCACCAGATTTCCCTACAAGTGATTTATCTACCAAATTTTGTGAAATTTGGTCTATAACAGCTAGAGTGGATACAGGTAATCTTTGCGCCTAATAATTTTTGATAGCCCTATTTTGTAACCCAAAATAGCTACCTTTTGCTGAGAGGTAAATCATATTCGACGCTAACAATTTCGAAATAATTACTGCAAATATCCATTGGTGAAAAATGGATGGATAAAAATTACATTCTGAAATTAAAATAATAAAATTATTTACTACCAAAAGATTTTTTAAGAGCTACAACTCTATATTCCGACAACAATCATGTCATATTTGATTCTGAAATTTGATTCCAAGAATCGGCTGGAACCTGCATGATAGGCACCGCCCTAGTTCATTAGATTGGTAGTACCCACGCTGACAATATTCCAGGGAAATTAGCGGAAAAGATCCCTTCAATTATTCCCTCTATTGGGGATTATTATCAGTGTTATAACTGCTGAAGGTTCAAATAAGATTGAAATGGAAATAATAGCGTATAAATGCAGATATGCAATGGGAGAATGCCATTTCAGACCTCTTCAGAGTACTAGAGGGTCTATTGGGAAGAGACACGGGTTATACTCGTATAATCCACTTGTGGCATATGAACCAGGTTGAGCCTAGGGATGCCAAACTGAATAGGGAGGAGCATGTAGTTTGTTAATTCTTGTAGATGAAAGGGGAAATACTCTAGTGCTTGAGCATTTAAGTACGTAGTACATAGACATTGTCTATGTATTGTTACAGTTTTTCACTTCATACTGAGCGTTGGGATGCACCTGATGGATGCTTTGACTTAATGCAAATCCTATTTCAATATAAATTATATAAACATATCTATCAACAATCTTTGCTCAGCAGAAGCTAAAAAATAAATATAAATGCTTATGTTTTCTCATGCATTGTAAATAAAAGTTTATCCGAGGGTACTGTTGTTGATTTCGTACTTGTTTGTTGACTTATGTAACCAGTTTTGGATTCAAGTAACTCAATTCAGTAGACAGGTTTTAAGAATTTGAGTTTCTATGAAACGAAAAAATGATGTGGGCAGCACATGACTTCTCTTTATTTCTATAATAATTCGTTAAATTGAGTTTAATTGTACAAAGTAACACACATATATGAAATGACACTGAATTTGCATCTTTAATTCAATTTTCGTTTTCATTTGGTAACTGGACCTATTTTCAAATCCGGACTACCAAAAATGCGAAAAAATTACATATCTCGAGAACGGTTAGTCGTAGAGTAATGGGGTGGGTTTTATTTTTTTTATTGTTAAAAATTACGCATATGACAAGCATTTAATCGATGCATCTGGGCATACTTGGTTTTTTAATTTAGATTTTGACGATTTTTACGGGACATTTCGCAAAAAAAGGCAGGTTCTTTTATCCCGAATCGTTCCATAATTTAATCAGCACCAGGAACACCCACAAATGACTTACCTACCAAATTTTATGAAATTCGGTCCATTAGTTTTTCAGTTTGGATACATACATTGTACAGACAGATAGACTCGCAGACGTCACGCTAAAAAATGTTTTTTGTTATCTAGAGGTGTCAAAACGTGCAGATCCGTCGAAAAGTCAAGTTGTGATTTTCGACATGATTCCAATACTTTTCATATATTGCAGGGAAAGTAAAATCTGATGGCAGCACATGACTTTCACTGCAGACTCATATTCACGTTCTCTTTATTTCTTCAATAATTCATTATATTGAGCTTAATTGCACAAAAAAACGTCCATGATTATTTAAAATGACACTGCATTTGCACTTTGAATAAAATTTTCGTTCTCAGTTGCTAACTGGACTTTTTTTCAACGGTGGCGTAGCGATAATGCGAAAAAATAAATTTCGAGAACGGCTAATTCTAGTATAATGGGGTAGGTCTTATTCTTTTCATCGTTAAACATTACGTATAAAACAAGCATTAAATTGATACATTTGAGCATATGTAGTATTTTGTTTTAGATTTTGAAGATTTTACGAGCCAATTTGCAAAACAAAACGCGGATTCTTTTTTCCGAATCGTACCAAAATCTAATCAGCACCAGGGTAACCCACAAGTGACTTATCTACCAAATTTTGTAAAATTTTATCTATCAGTTTTCCAGATAGAGTGGATACAGGTAATTTTTGAGGGTCATTTCGCAAAAAAAAAGGCGGGTTGTTTTATCCCCAATCATACCAGAAACTAATCAGTACCAGGATCACACACCAAATTTTATGAAATTCGGTCCATTAGTTTTTGAGTTAGAGTGGATACATACATTGCACAGGCCGACACTCAGACACAGACGTCACGCAAAAAATAGTGTTTTCGTGTTCTAGAGTCCCCAAAACGTGTAGCTCCATCGAAAACTCAAGTTGCGATTTTCTACATTCCAATACTTTCCCTATACATTACCATGTATTGCAGGGAAAATAAAAATGAGAAAAATATTTCAAATATTCGTGCCTGATCTCACTCTTCTCTGGAGAGTTATTTCATGCTACTTCGAAATCGATATTGAATCGACATTGCTTGATTCTTGTTTCGTCATGTCCTAGAACTTTTTATATATTGTAAGCAATTTGATGAACACGCATATTTTATATTTTTAGATAAGGACTACACGTAGGCATGCTGATAAAAGTGATGCCGAACGTGATCGTGCGTACAAGGTAATAAAGACCTAGAACACAACTTAAAATGTCGAGCATATAATGTAGAATGCAGAGGATCGTTTTGAAAATTCTTGAATTTGCTTCTTCAGTGCAAAAAATCTGATGTGGTCAGCACATGACTTCCCTTGCAGTCTCATATTCACTTTCTCTTTTCCTTTAATAATTCATTAAATAGAGTTTAATGGCACAAAATAACACTAAATTGGCACTTTTAATTCAATTTTTGTTTCTATTTAGTAACTGGACATTTTTTCAAAGGCAGGGTAACAAAAATGCGAAGAAACTAAATTATATCGAGAACGGCTAGTCCTGGAGTAATGGGGTTGGTCTTACTCTTCATTGTGTCAAAAATTACGTATAAAGCCAGCATTTAATAGATACATTTGAGCATAAGGTATGATGATTTTGATAAGGTATGAAATTACATTATTTTAAAATAGCTATTTGCAATAAAAACACTTGCACAGTATTTTAATCCGATTTTATAACTTATCCAATTAATTAAAATTTACGCAACATAGAAATACCTCCCATTTATCAACGTATCCCGTAAGTCTAAAGGTCTAACAGGCACTTGTGGCATCCGCTATTATTCCCCCGGACACGTAAGATAATATTAACATTTAGTTAATTTAATAGAAAATGAAAATGTGATAACAAAAATAATTTTCAGTAGTATTGAAACTAATATGGAGGGGGGAGGGGGGCTAGATGTCGCAAATATTGAAACGTAAAACATAGAACTTTTGTTTTAAAATATAGCGCAATCATTTCCATGAAACACGATAACGCATCCATGAAGACGATAACAATTCCTGATTTTCAAATTCTGTTTACATTTTCATCAATCATTTCATAAATCATCAAATAATATAATTTTAAGTCGTTTTAATAAGGCAAATAATACTGTATAAAATTTGTTCTAAAAATATTCTAGAGATATCTTTGACGTAAAGTATCAGACTTAAAGATGTTTTACACTTATTAATTTTCAGTAGATACAAGTTTTCCCGCGATTCCAACTGCAAACAATACTAATTAAACGTAGTTATATGATATCATACTGAAAAATAGGATGTGCTACGCAAATTATTAACCATATTGGTGTAATTTTTATTGATATGAAAAACTCCAGGAAAATCTAAATCGAAAATTGAAAAGCATTTTTTAATTATAGAGGCAGAAGAAAAATCAAACTGATGATGCAATACAGCTCAGGCTTGTTAAACTGAAGAAAGAAATCCCAAAATTTCCGAAACAAGTGTCAGCATTCTACATTTATTTGAGCAGTATTTTACGTTGTAGTCTATTTATTTATTACCAAAAGTGATACCTCAATGAAAGATTTTCCCAGAAAACCTGTTCGCTATTTACATTGCACGATCATTCTCTATTTTATATTGTATTCCCTGTTTACATTCCCTATCTACATTACACATTTCCCGATTACATTACACAAATTATCAAACGTCTAATATTCAAAACAAATCAGTACCTGCTGAATATAGATTATATGTTTTTAAAACAAAAGAACGGTTTATTATTAAAAACTGGAATACTTTTTTATTTTTTTTGCTCACATTGAGTGTTATTACACTTTGCTCCTTTCGATTAAATTAACCTAAATTACCATTCTCTCCTTTGTTAATTTAGATTACAAGCTCAATTTAAAGCAGTTACTCAATTTTTAGTCTTCCAATCAACCGTTCCAAAGTGTTGTAAAGTGTATTCAAAAACCTAAAGTGTATTCAAAACCCATAACGAGTGGAATCTGCTTGTATGTTATGTAAAAAAAAAAAAAAAAAAAAAAAATCCAAAATGATTCTCTGAGTGATTTAATTGCCCGACTTGAAAAAGTAGTTGATAGTTAATAATAAAACATTCGTTCATAGTCTAAAAACCCGCCGACAGGGAGCTGTTCTAAAGCATGAAATTCCGCTCTCACTGCATCGAACAACACTCGTGGATTGGCTTCGCACTTTTTAGTGCCTTTCAGTACGAAACAACCGATAACTGAATTGTTAGCAAGAATGCTTTATCAACATAGATCTGCAGTGAAGTTACAAGTATGTCAAAATCTACTTTCTATACTAGAATTTTCAACATTGATGACGTTCTTCTAATTACATCTTGGAATGAAAATTTCTATTTTTATTTGATACTGGAAGAGTAAAATGGTTCCTAAAAGAGTCTCCATATTGTTCCAATATCTTTTCTATGTACGAGTATATACTGGTTATTAGATCAATCATGGTTTAGGGAGATATCATTTTTGATCTTTGCGTCTCCTGGGGATCTTTGTTTGATGCGAGCTTTTAGAAACCATGGCGACAAGAAATCCACTCTTTCGGATCAAATATGGAAGCTTAAGTTCGTAACATGGCACAAAGAATACAGAGCGTCCGCTTTAGCAAAAATCTGATCTGGGCAGTACATGACTGTCCATACAGACTCAAATTCATTCTCTCGTTTTTTCTTTCATAATGCGCTAAATTGTGTTTAATTGCCCCCAAATAAAGCGGACACTATTTGAAAGAACACCAAAATTGAAGTTTAAAATCAAGTTTTATTTTCATTGAGCGACTGGAGATATTTTAATATAACGGCGTTGTCAAATTGACAGAAACTAAAACAGCTCAAGAATGGTTGATCCTAGAGTAATGGAGTTTATCTTATCGTTATCAGCCTCAAAAGTTACGTACGAAATAGGTATTTAATCAATACATTTTATTTAATATTTTGAAAATTTTTGCGGTCCATTCTGTAAAATAAATGGCATGTTCTATTTTTCTGAATCGTACCAAAGTCTTATCCACTCCAGGATAATCGACAAGGGACTTACCTTCCAAATGTTGTGAAGTTTTGTTGAATAGTTTATGAGCTAGTGTGATTCGTACACTGCACAGTCGTGGCATTTATGTGTGTACAGACACACACATAAATGCCACGTTAAAAATAATGGACTTCAGTTCTAGATTGCCCGAAACGTGTAAATTCGTCGGAAAACTGATTTCGATTTTCGATAGGATTCCAATACTCTCTCTACACCTTACTGTAGGGAAGGAAAAACCAAAACCTCCTCGAGAATTAAATATATGTTCCCAATTAACGCATCCACCTTTTTTTTACTTTCCCTACAATATACGGTAATGTATGGGGAAAGTTTTGGGATTGTGTCGAAAATCGAGATTCAAGACAGAGACTCTTTTGTTAGAATGTTTGCAGTAGCGAGTAAGATTGACTATACAGGATGTCCCAAAAAGATTGAAACGCGCTTTAATTTTTTACCTGTTGGAGATAAGTGGGCAATATAAATTGCAAAAATGTTGAAAGGAAAGTAGGAAATAAGACTGCGTTAATGAAATAGTCCTCCTATTAATTTTCAAAAAGTCACACTTTTTAAATTTTTATAAGACCCCTTAGAAAAATTGGGTCAATCAGAAATTTTTTATTTTTAATGCAACAAAGTTCATTAAAAAAACAGCATATCTGTATCTTTAAAATTGAGTGAGTTATATTTAATTGAAAATTGAACATTGTGAATGGGGACCCTATATCAAATTAGAAATGTAAATTTGCGACATATCACAAAAAGGATGAAACTGGATGATAATACATAGGATACCCAACCGAGTAGTGAGTACCACTGCTTTATATGATCTCTGTCTGTGTAATGCTTTATTAAGATGCACTTGTGATAAAAAAATTTGGCACATATTAACGTAATTTTTATCTAAACAATTTCCATCGTCAATTTGTTTATGATCCTTATTTTCACTGATGAAACAGCCTTTCACATGGTACGGAAAAGTGGCATAAGTCAGATTTTTTTTCCTTTATCATAATTCAGTTGATTTTAAAGATACAGATATGAGGGTTTTTTTTAATGATCTTGTTGCATTAAAAATAAAAATTTTCTGATTGATCAAATTTGTCTAAGGGGGTCGTATAAAAATTTAAAAAGTGCAATTTTTTGAAAATGAATGGGAGGACTATTTCATTAATGTAGTCTTATTTCCTACCTTACTTTCAACATTTTTGCAATTTACATTGCCCACTTATCTCCAACAGGTAAAGAATTAAAGCGCGTTTCAATCTTTTTGGGACACCCTGTATAGAGGTATTTAACATTGAGAAAACTATGCTATTCAAGATAAATGTGTGTGTTTAAATAAATACTGTTATTTTTTTAAATTGATATTTTTATTTATGGTTTCCTATCTTATCCTGGTGCATTATGGCAAAGATAAGCTTACCCTGGGCTATACTCCATAATTCGAGTAATACGATCATTGGTTGTATTTATAACGTTAATTTTACCGGAGCAACGGCACAAAAGCTTTAACCATTGTAATGTCCTATTTTAAAATTTTTTTTGTGCTATATCTGTATATTAGGAAAAATAAAACTTTTTGAATAGGTCCATAAATCTAATAGATATTTGGGTGAATACAAACTTGGCTATTGTGCATTTTTTAAAGGTACAAATTTTCTAATTAAGTCTGCTATTTATAATTAATTATTTTTAAAATAGAATTTATGTTAGTTAATGTGTGTATTTTTACACCAACATCTTATTTAAGGGGCAAAAAATAATATATAATTGATTTGTTTTGGGTTTCTATAGTTTTAATGTTTCCCATTTTCTTACAAAATGTTCCAGGTTTTTTAAGTAAAAATTTGGAAATGTCCCAGTTTTTACAAAGAACATTATAGGAACTCTAACATAAACTAAAGTAGGATGTATTAGGTAAAAATTAGGCGTACTCTTTAGTATCAAAATACAAATCTACATATTGTAAGAAATCACCTCAAGGAGAGAAATAATAGTCAGTAACTCTGTTACTCGTTACAGATTGATTCGAAGCATAACTTCTTTTGCATATTTCGAATGAGAAAAGTGATGTAATAAAGAAACTTTGATAAAGATTTACATTTTATTTATTTATTTTCAAATGTTTTAATTATATAATTTTGATAGATTAATAGAAAGCAGTTTATTTCGTCCAAATCGGATCTTAAACAACAAAGTTATAGAAGATGAAACATTTGAAGTCCCTTTACAGCGCAAGCATCCAGTCAGCGCATGCGATAAACGCATATTTCCGTATAGCGCAGATATTAATACACAGATTTCATGAGTCTAAAATTTAAATTTTTTACCAAAGGTTGAGTTTTTTACGGGGTGCGCCCGTTATGCTCATGTACAAGAATTGTATTCAATTTTCACTGTTATTTATACGAATGAAATTTATTTAGTTTGTTATTTTATATAACTACTCTGTTTTAACTCCTGCAAAAGTTTTTTTTTTAATTTTAAATCGATCAGAGTTTATACAAATTGTACATCGGAATTGACCGTTAAATAAAAATATTTTGCTTTAGGGTATGCAACGTATGGAGAGTTCCAAAATACATTCACAGCAGATAAAGAACTAAATTTTGAAACTTTTATGATGTGATATGTATGCAAAAAACTTATTCGTACCACAATTTCCATACAGGGATTTTTTGCTGTTCCTTGTCCTTAAATCACGTACTGTAATACAAAAAAATTCCATCTTCATTTCATTCTGGGAGAGGAGAAAAGGGCACAGAAAAGTGCGTCTTTCATCCTAAGATTTTTTCCATGTAGTACCGTTGCTGGATCAAACCTGGATTTGGGAACTGCCATCTTTTGATCTTTCCGTCTCCCGGGGAATCATGGTTTACTGGAAACTTTCGGAAACCATGACAACGAATTTCTTATTCTTTTGCGACATATTTGGAGGATTTTCGAGTTTATTGCCCCACAGAAAGAATCAAATAAACGTTTCCGTTTTACTGCTGTTAGATTATATTTTCAATCCATCTATACAGGGTCTCTAGAAAAGTCCTTAACATTTTGCTTACGGGTGGAACAGCGTCAAGGTTCTTCGCTTGGAATTGACGCTGTTCCACCCGTAAGCAAAAGGTTAAGCACCCAATAACTTTGTAAGGAAGGGTTTATGGGGGTTACAGATGCGGTTCTCAACCTGTGTTACGCCAGAAGATGGCTTACTTGATTAATTTGTCCAAAAAACCATTGTTTTCAATTCATAAATACTTCTAAATTATACATTCCAGAAGATCACGAAAAAAAGATATTAGGAAAGAGACGTAGCATTAGTCGAATAGCTTTTTTATGAAGAAAAATTGCAATGTACTAATATTTTCTGTGACAGAAACTTAATAGATAGTTTTATGAACAACTCTTTAGTCAACTTTTGGAATAAATAAAAGTACAATTTTAAAGATATTTCAGAAAGAGTAATTTTGATGTAATTATGTGAAGCAGGATTGTATTGAGTGCTTTATTTAATTAACTAGACTTTCTCATAGCAAGTAACTTGTGATATTATATTTTTTTCTATGCAAATTTTGCAATTTTTTTTAAATCTATATCGTTGGCCTAAATGGCCACATTTCTATAGTATGTTATTCTTCATTTTAAAGAGCTTGAAAAAATCGTTCGATTGATACCAAGTTTGACAATCATTCTCGGGAAGGAGGGGGGGATAACTTGTCACCCATGATTTCACTGTTAATGATGTCACAAATACAAAAATTGTATGACGGCTATTTTCTAATACAATAGTTGAAACTGTTGTTTCGTGATAACTGATCCATAAATAATCTCTTTTTCTACATAATTATATTAAATTTTGTCTTATGCTGCGATATTAAGAAAATTTCGAATAAATTTCAAAGTTTTCACTCGACTTTAAAAAAATCCTGTCTAGTTCTAAATTTTACATTAACTAAGCCTGATATAAAGTTTCATGAAAATCCATTAATATTTGTAGCAGCTATTATGTACACAAGAAATTGACAGACGGGCGGACATCACTCTAAAATTGCGAAAATATTTTCAGGAGATCCTAAAACATATATTGGCATCAAAATCTCGAAATCGAAAATTTTCGTGAAATAATGTTTTCTCTCTATACTATATTCTATAGTATTATAAAGTAAAAGTCAAATATAGAAAGAAACTCGACGTGCAGCCAAGTTTACGTTTAAAGTTAAGTAAAATATAACTAATTATAGAAAAATTAATCTATGCCAAACAGGCACAAGTAGACGACAGGGCACAACCCGGTCACGTTAAATCATTTTGTTAATCATTCAATAATTATATTGCTTGTTAATTATTTTGTTAATCGTATTTGTTAACATTTAGTATTTTTGTTCAAGTTTTTTTATTTAGAAACATGTTACAATAACTCAATTGTATGTTTTTCTTGACTTCCTATTTGTATACAAGACATATAATTGTTGGAGGTACTGAAATATTTAAATTTTATTATTGGTGGTACGCAATTATGGGAAGGCTAAAAATTCCCGGTGTCTTGAGCAAAGTGACCTAGCAGCACCGCTAGGGATCATTTAAAAAAATTAGGATTACGAACTCAACAACAAAGGGAGACAAAAGAAGTTTGTCAATTAAAGTTGTAGAGAATTGTCTGATGAGTAAGAATCGACAATAAAATTGTTGCAGAATATATTTATTTAACACATTAGGGTTATTTGCGAATGATTCAGGAACGATAGTAGGGTAAAATAGGGGTTTTTGGCTCACCTGGAGCTATACTTTAACATGGTGCTCCTCAAAGAGCTATAATTCCCCATGTTATAACATTAGACTCCAAATGGAGAACGGAGAAGTTTCAACATGTCGCGTGATTTTTTCACAAAGAGGTGATATTTTCAGTCGGATAAAATACTTGTGTGATAGTAGATTGTTCAAAAAAAATAAAATGTGCAATTTTAGTTTTTCATTATTTGCTACGTCAGAGGGGCCGCACACCAAAATGTTCGATTTACCGAATAAATGAGAATAGAGATTTGAAATCTGATACATGGGTTAATCGTACAGTTAAATCCCTGAGAATTTCTTTTCAATAATGCTTCGTAGAGAGGTACTGTACCCCAGAACAATCGAAAGATTAAGTGATATGAAAAAACAGACTTCGCAATGAGATAAGAACTTCAAATGTAGTGTAATGGTAGATTTTTCCAAAGAAAGAAAGTGTACAATTTCCTTTTCCCGATGTCTGTTACTCTAGGGGTGCGTGCCTCACACTAAAATTTTCGATGTGCTGAATAAATGAGAAGCACCTTCTTTTTAGTGAGATAGAGGCATAAAATTTGGCGCACGGGTTAATTCAATACCACACACTGGGAAAAATAATTTTTCTAAAATATAAATTTGAAGAGAGAATGATCTACACCAAAACGTTCGAAATACGGGCTGTTTGAAAAAACAGCACTTATAAGAGTTAATTTGAATTTTAGTAAGAGTATGGGTCGTACAATGGAAATTAGGAGGAAAATAACTGTGTTGCAATATATTGTATTTTATGATTCGCGCACGCTGAAATGTTCAATTGGCTGAATTAATGAGAAATATTTTATCTTAAGTGAAATTGGAAATTGGGTAAAAAACAGCTTAAAAAGTTCTATGTTTAAAATCGAATTATTTAAAAATTCACAGTCTTCGAGGCGTGCTTATTATGAGACCGTTGATTTTCAACGGATATTCGATCAGTATTCTATTATTTATGCAGCGTGTCTTGCAAAGAAAACAGAGAACGAAAATTCATCTCTCTTAAAGTATAGATAAATAGATTTCATTTTTTACAAATTGCACTCAGACAAACTGAAAATTATAAAAACAAAGCTCTTTCTATTAAGGGCCTATGCGTTTACCTTAACTTTGAAATATTCGTATTATTCAAATTTATTTCTTCCAAATCTAATTATAGCGTTTAAAAAGCTCAGAGAGAAAGTTCAGGAAAGCGATATACCTTATTTATTTCCATTTTTGCATTCATAACTTAATATCCAGTCCTTTACTAGAATAGTTTATGAGTTCGCATTCCTTTGAAATGGGGAAAATTTTGTTAAACGTATTATATTACTCCTAGAAGAATAGGTAAAATTTATTATTGTGGTATTTATGTGTTCTGCATAATTAAGTTAAATCTCGAAACGTGCCTGGGCTCTTTATAATTCATTTAGGATACCTTCAATACTTTTGAAATTGCTTTAAATTTCAATGTGAGAAATTAGAGCATTTTATATGTGCCTTTGGCCCAATCTTTTAACCTCCAAGTTTATTAATAAAACTAAATGGAGTTGTGCCTTGTTGCCTATTAGCGTACTTAGTTTATAATGCATTTAGTTAATCTGATCGACGTAACTCTTGTGTTTATAAAAAGAATAGTGGGACTTAAAAAAAAATTCTATCACAGTCCCATCACAGGGTTGCAGACATTGAGTGAAGAAAATTTTCATGTTAACTTTTTCATTTAATAAGAGAACTTTCTGCTTCCGACAGGGCAACTGGATTTTTTCGTCGTACAGGACATCGGGCTTCATAGTGTTTTTATAATGTACCGTTTCATTCAATAAATTTAAATGCCCGCTCAGCTAATATGCGACGATATGAGAAAACCCAATGATATCACTTTAGCTATTTGAATAGTTGCCATCAATAAATCATCTCAAAATTAAAATATAAACTTTGTGAGTTAGTTTCACGGAATTACACTTACCATGGAATTACCTAATATATGCAAATATTTCCTCCAAAGTTTCTTTTAGTATACTCAAATACTGCGTATTTGAAGCAAAATAATGTGCAAAGAAATCTGTGACATAATATTTGTAAAGGAAAGAACAGACAAGAGAAATTTTGTTACAAAGTACACATCAAAATATACTGCATCAAAAGTATTCGATTTCTATCCAAACTGCATATTGCATTCGCAGACGCTTTCCTCGTCTGGAATACATGCATTTCACCACCTTCTTTATTAGTTTTTGTCATTTTCTAAACGTATTACCTTAGCGGAAGGCGAGAAGCAGGAATATGCGTTTAGAGCTTCTCTTTCGTAGAAGGAATCTAATTTGCTACTTTGGAGAACTAAAATAGTTTACAGAGGCTATTTTCTTTAGCACGACGAGCTGAAACTTTGATGGAATACTTGCACATTTTCGCAGAATATAGGATTTCTTTCCCAAACTGGATTGGTGTTCCTGATGGGTGCCATTTATTTCGCTTTTTGAGACCTGTGTATCAAATGACGGAAGCTAACTCGACTGAGGAAATGCGAATCGTGGTTAGTAAGCAAACAGAAAATATATGCATGCATACAGATAGGAAACGTTATTGACAAAAACTTTTAAATAAATATAGGTGTTTCATTTTAACAGCAATATGTCGAAAATATAGTATTACAGTTATATAATAATATATTTAAAAAAAATACATTATTAGAATAATAAAACAAGAAAGATCAATCATGCTTAAAGCAATGATTATGAAACACTTTCCAACTTCAATGCAATTTTATTTAAAAAAGTCGAAAATGCAATACATTCCACGGTAATATTTTAAAACTTATCACAATACTACATTGATTTATTATATTTGAAAACTTAAACCTTCATTGAAAAAAATGAACTTCATTCAAATGACGGCATTGAAATAAAAATTGCCTGGTTTAAATATCTCTAAAATGCAATACATTCCACGGTAATATTTTTAAAACTATCATAATACTACGATAATTTATTATATTTGAAAACTTCATCGAAAACAACTGAAATAAATTCAAATGACGTCATAGAAAAAATAACACGCCTGCATCTCTCTATAAAAGTAGGATGTCATTCATAACTTTCTCCCATTCATTTCATTCATCACAATACTATAATAATTTATTTTATTTAAAAATTAAGACCATGGAGCTACAATTCATAAACTCTATGCTTAAAACTTCATCCAAAAAAATCGTCCTTCTGTTTATAAAATCAATTAATATTTCATTCATATCAGCCATGCAGACTCCATGGACTGAATTATTTTGTGTTAAAGAAATACAGTAATTCTAATACAACTCATTCTACATATTTTGCTGTTTACATTTTACATAGGTGAAAAATAGGCTTAGTTGTAGAAATAATCAAATTTGAATGAGAATTTAAACTCAAATATATTGTCATTGTGTTGTTTTAGTATGTAGATGCACAGAATTTAAGCAAAAATAAAGTAGTTTTAGGACGGATACAACACTCAATATGAATTAAAAAGAACTTTAAAAAATCACGATTTTGAAACAAGATGGATGCCATATATCATTTTGAAGTGGGTCATGTGATCGTTTCATATCATGGTCACGTGATCGCTTCATATAAGATGTGTAATTATTATTTTAATTTTTATTTAAAAAACTACTGAATATATTTCGCTGAATTTTTTTTTATATATTTTATGGAACAATTTGACTATTACCTAAAATTTTCGAAGCAATTTGTGAATTTTAAATCCGCTTAAAAAATGTTTGAAAAATTAGGTCCCATAGGGCTCAATGTATTTCATTTTTTCAACCCGGGTTCAATCCAAAACTAATTGGGTGATATTATTCATTTATATTCCCATAGGTCCTACAGACCGTCTGAACAACATACTAAAATTTCATTTTGATTAAGTCATTTTTACGGCAGTTATCGTGCTAACGGACAGACAGACAGACAGACAGACAGACAGACAGACAGAATGAACAAAGTCATAAACACTTTTCAACTTTGTTGTAAAGTGTTAAAAAAACAATAAACTTTAAATATGAATGAAAACAAAAGTTTATATAAAGTGCATGTTTTAACTTTCTATACACTATCTATAATGATAAAAGATGTATGTATGTCTGCTTGTTCATCTGTTGGACTGCGTACTGGAATTTCCATCTTAACATCATCGGAACGATCAAAAAACGATTTTTACAAGGAGTTTTGATGGAATCCGTATAACAATTCCTTCATACTTAAAACTTTAATACATCAAAATGCGTGTATTTTAGGTTTTTTCCTCTTTATTTTCTTGGATCGAAAATTGAAAATTCAGACAATTTTAATTTTTGAAGTGAATATAGAGATATCTTGGAATTCTAATAATAATTGTTTTTATTACTCTATTTTTTAATTTTTTTTTAAATTTTTAATATGTCTATAAGATTTGCGATTTTCCATTCGAACATTAGCTTCAGCTCGCCCCGAATGAAGTTCTTCTCCCTTGTTAATGGCGTCCCGACTGGAGCTGGGAACGTTGCTATAGAGAGCAGTGACGCATTTATATGGCTGTGGTTATATTGCATTGTAAAATTGGCATGGTTGCACATAAAAAAGAAGAAAAGAAAACAGAGTGCAGGAATTATTTTAGCTCAAAATAGATCTTTTGGAATTTGAGTGGTGTTATTTGTGTCTGTGTTATTTACGTAGTTAGTGTTTATGCAGGATCTCAGCGACGCCGAGTAATTTGCTCTAGTAAAGTATATGTAACTGTATCAAAAACCCGAAGCTTGGATTTAGATGAAACGACACGTTTTGAGCATCCCTGAATCATTGTTTTTATGACGTTTGTGCATCTATCTGTCTGAAAGCACAATATCTTGAGAAAAGAAAGAAAGGATTTTAATTTTTCAAACATTATTTTCACAGATTGATAAATTTAAAAGACTATAATTACGCATAACTGCTTGCAACATAACTGTTTAATATGCAATTTGCAATTTTTTATTTAAAAACTGATGCCATCATTTATAAGACGCTACATGAACCGTTATCAAGCTAGTATTTTGCACAGTCCACTTCGATGATAAGAGCTTGCAATTTCTTCCCAGTAGCTCAATGGTAAAGCGTCGACTGGCCAGTTCAAACATCCCGGAGTTCGATGCCCGATTGGGGCAACAAGGTTCTTTACAGTAGAACCCAAAAAATGAACCCTGTAGGTAAGTGTAAAGATGAAAGTGACCCTAGTGTACGACTAGCATAGATACAGAGGACTCTGAGATATGGAGCGCCGATTTCAAATCGAGAGAATAACGATAACGCAGGAAGATAACCTGGAAGAAAAATAAATTGCATCAGGAGGCTAACCTGAGGTGAAAATAGCAGGAGGTGGCCAGTCAGATTGTCAATTGCACGCCAATCTGATATTAGAGAGTGGAGAAAGCAGAATCCACTTCGATAATAAGAGCTTGCAATTTCGTTCTAGGTAGAGCGTCGGCTGGCCAGTTCGAAGATCGATCCAGGGTTCGATTCCTGGTTGGAACAGCAATTTCATGATATGAATTTCATAGGAATATATAAATGCTCGAAGACGTCAATCGGAGCTCTCCTTATAGTCCAGATATTTATTTTTCTGAAACTGCTAAAAGTTTGTTGGCAATACCCCCGGCGCTAATTCTATAAAATACCGTAAAATTGTTATCTACGTATCTATGTAATCACCCCCAAATACTTACGAAATGTTATTTTTAGAGAAGTACGCGGTCTGTAACGGCTCCCAGGTTGCACAGCTGGCACTTAATATCTTCCTATTGAAGATCATTTTCCCGCCGTTAAAGTGAAAAAGGAGAAGTTTTATTTGAACATTTATGTCTCATTTTTTATAGTAAATGTCTCATTTTTTTTATTATCGAAAATCGTGTTTCCACGCTTGTAGTTAATGTTAGAAATGAGTGTTTTATTTTATTCTTATCATTCCTTATAGTTTAGAGATAGTAAAGAAAGATTTTATAAAATAAAAACATAATGGCGTGAGGCTAATTTACGGAGCATTAGAAAATAATGATAGTGTTATTAATGACAAACCAGGCTTGTAATGTTCATTTTAAGCGAGTCAAAGGAATGACCCTGCTTTAGAAAATGATTATGTCTACAGAACCTGTAAAGAGGAAAATTAGATGAGTGAGACTCCACTCGGCTTTCTCACACATTAATATTCCAGTAGGATCTACTTCATATAATCACTATCAGAAGGGGAAAAATATCATGCTGGCAGCACATGACTTCCTCTGCAGACTCAAATTCATTTTCTCTTTTCTTTCATAATTCATTAAATTGAATTTCATTATACAAATATATATATATATATATATATATATATATATATATGGAAGATTATTTAAAATGACACTGAATTTGCTGTTTTAATTCAATTAATCGTTTCATTTGGCCACTAGACGTAATTTCAAAGGCGACGTGGTAAAAATGCGAAAACACTGACATATCTCGGGAACGGTTAATCCTAAAGTTATGGTGTTGATCTTATTATTTCTGTCGTTAAAAATTATGTATAAAACCATTTAATTGATACATGAGTATATGCAGACTTTTATTTTAGAGTTTGACGATTTTTATGGCACACAAAAGCAGCACTAAGGTAATCCACAAGTGACTTACCTCCAAATTTTGTGAAATTTCAACGAAATTTGAGGAATGGGTCCATTCCTTCTTTGGACTTCGGGTTTGTTGGTTCTCTTGTACTGAAGAAGGGAATACAACGTACCCTCGAAACAACTGTATGCTGCATTATAATTTTATTTGTGTTTATATACGTTGCTTATAAGCACAAATAAAATGTTTTCCTTACAAAGTCTAACGGGTCTGGCGGATAAGTATCGACGCGAAAGTCTTGTCTAACGGGTAAGTATACACACGAAAGTCTTGTCTAACGGGTAAGTATCGACACGAAAGTCTTGTCTAACGGGTAAGTATCGACGCGAAAGTCTTGTCTAACGGGTAAGTATCGACGCGAAAGTCTTGTCTAACGGGTAAGTATCGACACGAAAGTCTTGTCTAACGGGTAAGTATCGACACGAAAGTCTTGTCTAACGGGTAAGTATCGACACAAAAACTGTTACAGAAGGCATTTATTTGACTTGACAAAGCAAGGTTATTGCCGATTGTCTGTCTAATTCAGGAATGCGAAAAACAAAAAAAAAATAAAAACATCATTTACATGCAGAGGAATCTAACATATAGCCTGTTTAACAATTGTTTAACAACACGGTTTAACCTGTTTAATAACCTGTTTAACCCTGCTGTCATTAACAATGCCATTTGAATTCGAGAAAGCATATGATCGCTTACTTTACTGCAGGTGTCACCTTGTTACAGGCGCTGATGATTTTGTTGCAAACGCCTCACCGGCGTCCTACACATAGAGTTTCGCCCAGAACTGAGCACCAGGCACGAAGCGCCTTTAATCTCCAATTTCTAGGTGTGGTTCTTATCTTCATACTGTGACATTATTTCATTGGCCCATAGTTGGAGGTTCGAGGTTTTTGATTTACTGTTTTTATTATTTGACCTAGCTTCTAGTGTGGCAGTTTGTTGCTTCATTTAGAGTTTAAGCAGTTTGGGGGTTGATGCAGATCTGAGGGTTACCTAGCATTTTAGCAGTTTAGGATTTAAGACATTTTGTAGAAAAGCAAAGATCGCTAGTTTTATTTAATATCAACTGATTAAGGTGGGACGTTCCTAGTACCGAATATCAAAGTTAAGTACCGAGCGAGGTCTCTTACGAGATTTAGCTTTGCGATGATCATAGTCATGCAGATTAAATAATAGTTCATTTGGGACAGATGACAGATTTTTGTAGAATTTAAGCGCTAGCTTTTTAATTTGGGCTCTAACAATTTTTATTTTGAAGTATTTCTTAATTACCGAGTTTCTTAAGTATCTAGGGGCTTTCTTTATAATCCTTAGGGTTTTGACCGGCGTCCTATTTTTTCGTCCCGTCTTAAAGATCAGACAGTGAATACATAGTCCATGACGTGAGTATGATGTAAGCATGATGTGTCAGGGGTTGCCGTAAATTCCCCAGTTCGAAGAAAGGCTTCCTGATTTGGCGATTTATCGTCAATTTAGTGACATTTGTCGACTTCCGGAATATTCTAGAAACTCCACGAAATAACTATTAGTCTAGGACAGGGGTCGGCAACCTATTGAAACGGAAGAGCCAAAAGTTACAATTTACAAAATTTCCCAATTTTTAAAGAGCCACTAAAAATTTTCGTTTCAATATTATAGTATTTGCCATATATTGGATTTTGATTTAAAATAAACGGCTTTAAATACGGAATAATATTTATTCATATAAAAACACAAATATAGATAGTTACATCAATGGGAGCATTGGCTTTGCATGCCTTTTGAAAGTTTGATTAAATCTGGCTTATAGCTTGTTATTTTAAGTTTCAAGCACGACTCCAGATTTTTATTTGTTAGTTGACTTCTAACTTTACTTTTTATTATATTCATGCAAGAGAACGCTTGCTCGCACGAATATGTCGACTCGAAGATCGCCAGCACTCCATATGCCAACTTCTTCACCTCACTGTTGCATTCTGGAAGACTATTCCATGCGCCAAATATGAGGGCCTCAACTCTAGGAATTTCTTTTAGAGCTGTCCACTTGTGCTGCGCGATATGCATGCATTTCTGGATCCCCAACTCTTCCAACTGGCTCTTGAGTTTTGTGAACTTGACACTCCACAAGTCTTTCCTTTTCAAATCTAGCAATTGCGTTTGGAGCGATCCAGCATCAATTCCAAATGGCTCAATGTTGATCTCATTTGCATTTGTGTTGAGAGGATTCGTTTACTATGAACGCGAGAGTACTTTTGTTTGTTTTGAATTGCTCGAATCTCTCAGCGAATCCATCCTTCATGTTTTTTAAACCTAGGCTGAAGTAATTCGTGTCAATAGTTGCATTGGTCTCATCGCGATATTGCTTCAGATTTTTAAAATGAAGTAATTTACCGCTTCCCATGACTTCAACAAAAAGAAGTAATTTTTTTTCGAAACAAACTACTTCTTCAAGCAAGGCGTAGGCTGGGTTGCCCTTTCCTTGCAGTTTTAGATTTAGTTCATTTAGTTTCATTGTGGTATCTACCATGAAGTTGAATTTTTGCAGCCATTTGTCTTCTTCCAATTAGGGATGGTCAATTCTTTTTTCATTGAGGAATATTTTTATTTCACTCAAGCACAAAGCAAAACGTTGCAATACGTTACCTCTGGAAAGCCATCGCACTTTATTGTGCAGAAGTAGGTCAGAAAACTGGCTATCTATTTCTGCAAGGAAATCTTTAAACTGGCGATGGTAGAGTGCTTTTGCCAAGATGCTGTTAATAATCTTAATTACCAAGTTCATGACCTCAACTATTTCGGCCGGAAATGTTTGGGCACAAAGCGCTTCTTGATGAATTATGCAGTGAAACGATATAGAATTTAGTAGTTTATTTTTTCTGTAGAATTGATGTTACCCCTCTATGTATTCCTGTCATACTTCTGGCTCCATCAGTTGCTATAGAAACGATTTTATTTATATCGATTCCATTGTCTTCCAGGTATTTTTGCACAGCATTTGCTGTATCTTCTCCACGAGTTTGCCCTGAGAGCGGTAGCAATCCTAGCAGTTCTTCTTTTGGATCTTGGGACGACATATACCTGACGAAAAGGGTAACTTGTGCCGTGTCTTTTATGTCGCAAGACTCATCTATAGCAAGTGATAAGGCAGAAGCCAGTTGAATGTCTTCCACTTGCATATGTGTAACATTTGAAGACATTTTAGCAATTCTATCTTGTACTGTTTTAGCAGATAATGGCAAATCTTTGATTTTTTTCATGATTTCTGCTTTGTTTTTAAAATCACGAAACAGTTCTCCAGATGCACGTATAAAACAATCTTTGACGTACTCACCATCTGTGAATGGTTTTCCTCTTTTTGCAATTTCTAATGATACTGCAAAGTTTGCCAGATTTACATTATTGGAAGATTGCGCCCAGTTACTTAGCATGGAACTTGACTGTTGTTGTTTTTTTGGAGCTCTTCAACAGCTTTTTTTCGTGCGTCACCGGTTGGATATTTACCAGCAAACTGGGTATGTTTTGTAGTGAAGTGTCTCTCCAAATTTGACTTCTTATTGTGTGCGAGTTTTTCGTGGCAAATGAGACAAGTCGGTAGGCCATCTGTGTTGCATATGAATGCAAACGACTCCGTCCAATCCTGATTGAATTCTCGGTTTTCTTCTTCAGTTCTTCTCCTTCCTTTACCAGATGCCATGATGGCGCGGAGCTGAAAAAATGACTTTTTAAAATTTTACTTAGCTATCTAAAACGGCAAACAATTTATTTACCATTATTACTTCGTTAGCACGATCCTCAGATATGTAATTCAATTCTGTTACTGATTTTATCATATTATACGCGTACATACATTTAAGAAGATAATTCGCATCTAAATCGTATTCTTCTTGAAACAACAAGCGAATAGACACGCAGAAACCGCAAGCGATTAAATTAACACACATGCAACGTAACGTCGACCGCGATATCCGAGGATGGCTGACTGACAACACGTCTAGAGCCTAGACGTGTTGTCTAGACTCTAGACGGTGGCTGTTTGGGTGAGACGGAAATGAAATTCAATTGGCTGAAAGATAAACATGGTCACGGAGTCTCATCTCTGAGAACAAAACAATAGTTCAAATTTATCTCATTACGGTCATGTTAAGCGTAGCGATTTGTAATTAACGATTATGAAAAGAGAAGCTATTGAGAAATTAGGTACTTAAAAATATATTTTCTTATTTTTTAAGGGTTTTGATAATAAAATATTAATTTTTTCGTATGGAACTGGAGAGCCGCAACTTTACATCAAAAGAGCCACATGCGGCTCGCGAGCCGCAGGTTGCCGACCCCTGGTCTAGGAGAACTATTAGTCTATATTATAAACTATTTATTGTGATGTAAAGGAATATAGAAACATGGGATATGAATGTTTGGGAAAGTCGAATGAAAACTCAGTCTCAAGATACTCTTATTTTACTTCATTCAAACATATGATCTATAATAATAAATGAATATGTCTGTCTGTTTATGTCGTTTGTAGTGGGAAATCTATGCGTTGTACGGCCATGAAATTTGGTACGCAGATATTTCAAGACCTGTGACGATGTGCGTCGACGAGATTTTTATTTTTTAAATTCGAATTATTTTTTTAATTGTTTTATGTTTTGGCATTTTTATAGCGATTTTTATCCAAATCGGTTTCTCTGTGACTGAAAATAGAGTTTCCATCTTAACACCATCGGAAAGATGAAAGAATTCTCTTTCAAACAAACTTTGAACCGAACTTGTACTATCAATAAACGAATTTTTGTGATTTTTTTTAAATATATATTTTTCGTGTTTTAAAGAAGTCCTCGATTTTAAAATTGCGATATAAAAAATTGACAAACAATCCGATCTACAAAATTTAATAGAATCTCCTTCAGATATTACACACTACTTCAAAATAAAAACAAAAATCTGCCGGTCATATTTTCATTAATTATATTTATATATACTTCTGTATTTTGCGACCACGCAGACATGTTTAGAGGTCTATTTAAGGCATATTACATCCGCTTAACAGGCGGAGTGCTGTCGCGCGTGTGCTCGCGCAACGGGCGACTACGCCTTTTGAGAAATTGAATGAATGAATTCCATTCATCCCTGCTTTAAATCCCGGACAACGCCGAGTACATTTGCTAGTTTGTTATAAAACAAAATTACACTCAAATTTCTGCAATGAATTAGCAGAAAAACAAAATTTCTTTAGTACGATTAATCATTTATTATCAATCATTTATTTTCTGTATTAACGAAGTTTTATTCTTGTAGTTTATGTAACTTCTTTGTTAATATTTAAAGAATGCAAACTATTCATCCATCCATAAGAATCCAATAACAAGATTCAAGCTGACATGGATGTTTTTTGCGAGACATAATGAAATAACGAATTCTAAATAATGAATAATGGATTTTATCCTTCAGCCGTCAAATAATGTAGTTATCCCAAACGCCAATGGCTGATTTGGCACTTTTCTAAGATAGTTTTCTGCAGAAAGATTACTTCTAGGAAGTACTTTTAATGAGTTCTTTCATATTCTCATTTCCTCAAATTTTTATGTCTCATAGAATTCATTTCATAATGTGATTGTTTCTCCAGTTGTTGAAATATTTAGCTCATGGGGCAGAAAAATGATGTATTCCGGACTTTTATGTCTTCAATGACAAGCAAGATCGAACTGGTTAGTTTAATAATTAAGTTTCTTCTTTTTTTTTCCGCATTTTAATCACTTTACACCCGGCATGAAATTCTTTTACTTTTCAAACAATACACTGAACATATCGGGTAGATATCTTGATTCGGCCTCAATCCGTAGCATACAACATAAAATGCCCTTGGTGGTAAAATTTCGGACTATTTTATTTCACGTACGGCTCAAACTGCTGCTAAAGAATAAAGTTATAATAATTTTGTTAGAAGCTGCTTTTAACTAAGTTATTTTAATTTCTTTTTTTGTGAATTTCTTTTCCTCACACCACATTTCACTACTTTGTGATCCTCAGTTTATGCTACTACAAACCCCCGAGTGTAAGGAAAATCTAATTACGTTCACAAAAAAAAAAAGTATGATGTGGCAGCACTTGACTTTTCTTACAGACTCAAATTCAGTTTTTCTTTCTTTCTTTCAGAATGCATTAAATTGAGTTTAATTGAACCGGATTTGCAGTTTTAATTCAATTTTTGTTTTCATTTGGCGATTTGTGTATTTTTGAAAGCGGCGTGTCCAAAATGACAAGATTGAAATATCTCATAGAGTTTCGTCCAGAACAGAGCACCAGGCGCGATGCGCCTTTAATCTCCAATCTCTAGGTGTGGTTCTTATCTTCATACTGTAGCATTATTTCATTGGTCCATAGTTGGAGGTTCGAGGTTTTTGATTTACTGTTTTTATTATTTGTCCTAGCTCCTTGTGTGGCAGTTTGTTGCACATTAAGAGTTTAAGCAGCTTGGGGGGTTGAAGCAGATCTGAGGGTAACCTAGCATTTTAGCAGTTTAGGATTTTAAACATTTTGTAGAAAACCAAAGATCGCGAGTTTTCTTTAATATCAACTGATTAAGGTGGGACGTTCCTAGTACCGAATATCAAAGTTAAGTACCGAGCGGGTTCTCTTGCGAGATTTAGCCTTGCGATGATCATAGTCATGCAGATTAAATAATAGTTCATTTGGGACAGATAGCAGATTTTTGTAGAATTTAAGCGCTAGCTTTTTGACTTGGGCTCTAACAGTTTTATTTTGAAGTCTTTCCTAATTACCGAGTTTCTTAAGTATCTAGGGGCTTTCCTTATAATCCTTAGGGTTTTGTTTTGTCTTGTCTCTAATAAGTCTATGGTAGTTTTACAGGCATATCCCCATACGGGTGCTGCATACAGCATTCCCGGGCGGATGACCGATTTATAAATTAGGAGTTTATTTTGATAACTTAGATTTCCGTTTCCTATCATTGGGTATAAGGCTCCTATGGTTATACACGCTTTTTTGATTATGTTCGTTACGTGCAGTTTCCAAGTTAGGTGGGAGTCTATCGTTACACCTAGGTATTTAGTAGATTTTCCCCGCTTTTAGGGCATGGTTGTTTATGTACAGAGGAGGCGGAGGTTTACGTTTTCTTGAGAAATAAATCCAATGACATTTATTGGGATTTAATTTTATTCGCCATTTTTCCAGCCATGTTTGGAGTATGTTGTAGCTGTCTGTGCATTACTGAGACGTAAGGGTGTTTTGCAAGTATCGCGCTGTCATCTGCATAGAGTACCAGCTCCGTGTCTGGGGTCCTGGGAATGTCATTTAGATATATGTTAAAGAGTGTCGGGCCCAGGATGGATCCTTGCGGTACACTACTTTTAATGAGCTTGGGTGTAGATAAGTTATTTTTTACTCTGACTTGAAAGTGTCTGTTATTTAGGTATGAAATTAAAAGTTTGACAAGTGCGTCAGGGACTTTTAGAGTGATCAATTTGTAAGCTAATCCACGGTGCCACACTTTATCAAAGGCTTTTTGGATGTCAAGAAAAATTGCAGCTGTGGGTGTCTTAAAGAAAGAACGATTAAAACCAGAAGAAATGTACTCTACCACTCTCAGCAATTGATGAGTGGTGGAGTGTTTTGGCCGAAATCCAAACTGCTCCGGAATGTCATTCTCACTAAGGTGCGTGTTCAGTCTCTTAAGAATTATTTTCTTAGTAATTTTACTAAGTGTCGGTAACAAACTGATTGGTCTGTAGTTGGCTGGAATTGAGGCATCCTCACCAGGTTTATGGATCGCTATAATTATCGCTTCCTTCCATTCTTTGGGGAAATAATTTAGTTCTAGTATTTTATTTATTAAGATGGTCAAGTAAAATATAATATTTAAGGGTAGGTTTTTTACCGCGATATTCCTGATTTTGTCGTGCCCTGGGCTTTTACGGTTTTTGATAATCTCTACTATCTCTTGCGGGGTGGCTGGGTTAATCTCAGCCGTGACCGGGAAATTCCTGAAATTGTTTAGAGTTTGCCTAACCATTCTTAGGGTGTCCTGACACATTAGATCGTGGTTTGGTTCAAATTGCTTTTCGTAATGCCTAGCAAGCGCCTCTGCCTTTTCTTCGTCTGAGTACGCGATATAATTGAAATATCGCGAGGACGGCATTCAACCCAGCTACCAATCAAAAAGTTGCCAACTTGACGTCAGTGGGAGGGAATGTCGTCATTTTTGACGTCACTGTCCAGGAGAGGAACCTTAGTCCATAGTCCTGGGTAGAGTTTCATTAATATAGGCTGACCTACGGCCGCCGTGTTATATCCTTCGACTTGATATAAGTAGATGGGACATTGCTATTGGGAGTGGCGTGGAGAATGAACACTGCACATACCACGTGACTATTGGCCGAGAGCTAACTTGGCTTTTCATCACAGCGCTTAGCGCTATAAAATATTTCTTGATATGTGCTGGCGTAAAAGTGCACAGTGGTGAATGTTTCTTATGTTTGGTTATATTAATTTGCGTTTCAGAATTGCTTTGTTTTAATTAATTAAATCAGTATTATCTTTAACTTCGAAAGGAGCATTAATTATATTATTTAAGATTCTGGTTGTTTCATTTTAATGCACTATTAACGAATTACACACTAATGTGAAATCCAGGTTTAAAAACATACAATTAGGGTCGCAAAAGGGTGGAGAGGGGTGCGGGAGAGGACGTTGTATGTTTACATTAGAGCCACCATACCATTTAATATGCCACCATACCATTTAATATTATAAAAGCTCAACTAGAACTGTGTTTTGTTGAATAAAAGTTAATTTCTAATAAAATAAATTTTACATTTTAAATAAAGCATTATTTTTATTACACGATCTCAAAGGTAAAATTGTGTTAAAGAGGGAAATGGGAGTTTTCAAATTTAGAAATATAACTTATAACTAAACAAGATTAAATTATTTATTCAAAATCTTAAATATTATTCCTAGATTATTTAACAGTTTATCTAATAACTACTGAAAAAACTGGTACTTTAATTCTTGTTGTACAGAGAGTAGATAGGTGTCAGCGGATGTATGTTATATTAAAACATTCCCTGTATCTGATATCACTGCATGGACATAAATGTTGTCAAAAACTTTACGTATTTCAAGAGATATTTGGCCTGCAAACGTATTTCCGAATTTTAATTCTATAAATTAAAAAATATATCCATAAACTTGCTCTTATTAAACTATCTATTCTGTTATATCTATATTTCATTTAATATGTTCTCATTGAGGGCAATTAAATGTATGTAAATCGGTTGAAGCATTTTCAAGCTGTAAATGGTCATTACAATTTAAAAAAAAATTCTATTTCAATTCCTGTAGTTTTATTGCGTAATAAGGGTTCCATCGAAACAGATTACATATTTAAGGAGATATTTAGCTTGAAGGCTAATGTCGAATATCAACTTTTGTATACACTGACGCACTATGTATTGAAAATAGTTTTTGCATAAACCTACGTTTAGTTGAGCTTAAGAAACCAGTGATAATATTATGTTAATCCGTTGAGTTGTTTACGAGCAGTCATAACAAACAAACATACGGAATCAAACAGATTTTCATTTCCCTTTATTCCGCACGTCACTGTAGAGGAATGAAGCATTTCAAAATATTCTATGGACTTAACTTCATTGCTTGAAAAAAAAAATTATTCAAATCCTTTGCGAACTTCAAGGGCTATTTCACTTGTCTATTTGATTTTTGCCTTTTATACTAAATTAAAGAAATAACAAATGTTTGAAAAAGTTTGTTTTAAACATTATGCACATACAGCATATTTTGGGAAAAAAGTAAATCTTCTGACTTTATCCATGAGAATATTAATTTTTTTTTTTCATTTAATTAAAATGACATTTTTGGTCTGTATGAGTAAATACATGTGATGCATATTTGTTAAATATGCATGTGAATATATAAAATTCACTAGACTTTTTAAATAATTTCATATAATTATAACAAATTATACATGAGAAAATGTGTGAACATGGCATGTAAACATTCCGAGTTGACGTAAAAATATCGTTAAGACAGAAAAGTAGTCTTATTACAAGTTGTTTCAGTTTATTTTATTATTTGGATAATTTTAAGCCTTTATGGAAGCACAGTTTTATAAAAGTACACATATCTATACAAAATAATTTATTTTAAAAATTATTTCAAGTCTATATATTATTTACACGGCTAGAAAATCCACTTTTATTACAGAATGCATGGCCAAATATGACAATTACTCCTCAATTATTTTTAAAAATACGTTTTAAATTGAATGCAGTATAATTATTTGTGAAACGTAGAAGCTCAACCCTTGATAAATTTTTAGTTACATGCATATGCAGAGCAGGACATTACCATCTTCAGGTCAGAACTATATGAAAACGTATACTATGAAAGTATTTTTACGAAGACACCATGCAATTGCAATTGAAGGAGAGATGCGCAAGAACATATGCGCGTTGGGGAGTACAGCAGTCATGTGACTTGGTTCAGTCTTCATGAAAAGGTTGCCATAAGTCTCTCTACCTCTATCTTATTTCGATGGTTCTATCATGAAGATTTAGAGATCCTCTACCTTCATGATTCTATCATGCACTGAAAAACACCTTGGCAACACGGAGTGCGAACCAGCGCCATTCTTGGAATGTACAGTGGAACGCACTTGATTTTGGCGCCATTATCGCCGATTGCGGCGAAAAAGATATCCTGGCATTCATCCCTTCAACAATTTATCCATTTTTCCTCTTTCTTGTTCATTCAGAGATACAAACATTCGTACCCCTTTTCGAGAATTATTAGAGCAATTTATTCCTCCCATTTTACAATTCGAATTTGTACCACAATGCTCGATATCGAGTTAATACAAGCTAATGGGCAAGTATGATATGAAATAGCGGATATGCGAGCTCGATATATGGGAGCCTTGCGTTTGGGTATATCCTATTTATAAGGTGGCAGCAGGAAAATTTGCTATTTACTACAATTTTGTTAACCTCTGTTGGGAGTACCAAAACCAGTCCTATTACGTAGGTAGCCTTAAATTTAAATATTTTTAATAATACAAAGATTGTTATGGCTTATTATTGAGAATAGTTTATGGTGTATGAACCTCATATTGTCAGGGAACAAAGACTTATCATAGAGCAAATTCTGCCAAAATTTGTTAAAGAGAAAACTCTGTTCGCAAATTGAGTGATGTTGTTGTGTGTTGTTGTTGTTGAGACCTAGACCGTCCGACCCACCAGAAAGGTGTAAGGTAACCGTTTGGACGGCCGGGCAGTGCCACCGAATTTAGACCGGAACCCAGTGGGGGAGGCATCCACAGGGACCGTACCCTCCTTCCCCTACCACCAACCTCTCGAAAGGACTTACGGACCCACATGTTTAACGTGATCGCATCCCGCATGAACACGGCGGCAGTTGTGGCAGCGTGCAAATCCAGCGCGCAAACCACCGGGCTACCGCGCCCGAAAAGGCCAACAGCACGCGGTGTTCGCAGGTGGTCATCCACACAAGTACTAACCGCGCCCGATGCTGCCTGACTTCGGTGATCTAACGAGAACCGGTGTTTCCAGCACGGTACGGCCGTTGGCCCATTGATTGTGTGTGTTTAAGCAACTGACTTCAATATCAAACCATTCTATTCTTATTTGAATTTTCAATAAAACAATAATAAAATATGTGATGTGGGAAGAACATGACTTTCCTTATACAATGTAATGAATTTACTTCCTTTTCAGTGAAAAAATGATGCATAAGATTCCCGACACTATGTTTTAAACTTTGAAAGGTACATTTGGCGCTTTTCCGGATGACAACATGTAAAACTACGAGTATTTCAAAGTACCTAATTAACTTATATATCGCGTTATCAATATTGCTGTGCAATCTTGCACAGTAAGCAATATAGTCCATTTATTAATATATAGTAATTAATTCATCAATTTGGTATAAATTTTGTTAATTTAGAATCATTTTTGCAATTTTGACGATAATTTTGTCAATCTGGGCTGAAATGTCGCCTAGTTGGAAATATTTCGCTACATTATTTGCCAAGTTCGCCAACAGACAAACGGAGAGAAGAGCTTCTTTTCTTATATATGAATGATTATTGGCGAATTGTTAGGCGTCAAAATACAGAATGATTACCGAAAGTATCTCTTTTCGTGAATGGAATGAACAAGATCCACAAGAATGGTGTTAACAAATTTGTTGCATAATATGTGTATGAAAAGTGAATATATTTCACAATAGTTAATATTTTTTTAATTTTATGTGATTTTTTAAATATATTTATTTGAAAAATGTACGATATCTCGAGAACGGTTGCTATTGTTCTAAAATTTGTGTTATTCGTTTCATAATGAAAAATTGCTTAACAAATTATCATTTACGTAACATTATTAAAGGTTCTGATTTTTTAATGATTTTTCAAAATTTCATTTGAAAATTTGGAGGTTTTTCGAACATTAGATTGCATTTAAAATAAATAGGTTTTCAGTATTCGTTGATTGTAATATTTGTACCAAATTTTGTTCGAAACGTTCTATTCGTTTTTGAGATATCGCATCCACAGACTCATGGACACACACACACACAGAGAGACACACACACATAAAGAACCCCCCCCCACACACATCATTTCAAAAATGTTCGATTCATTCGAGTTCAGGGATGCTTGAAACGTACTCTTTCGCTGAAAACTCGGAAATCAAATTTTAGACCCCATCACAAGACTTATACATTATACTATGTATATAGGGAAAGCAATAATTCATTCTATATTTTTTTTACCTTAAAAATTCACAGTATATAGAATGCTGTTAATTTTTTTCTTTCATGTTTTTTTCCCGATAACGATTAATATTTCTTCAAAAAAGATATCCTACTTATTCGAGAAAGATGTTCAGCAATCGTGACCGAACGTGACCACTGAAAATATATAGGCTTCGGTTGCAGACGATACTAAAAATGTGCACATTTTTCGTGGAACGCGATCTGAAATATTAAATTCCATATTCTTTCTTTCAGGAGTGGAGAAAAAGTGCTTGTAGAAAACATACGCATCGAATGGCGGATATTGCAGCACCAGGAATTTACGAGTTGCCATCAAACTTTTATGGTCCATATGATGTATCGGATAAATAAGTGGTACAATATATAAGTATAATTTCGACTATATGAGCGTTTATATTTGAGATATGGTCCACTTTCTCTATGTGTTTTTTTTCTATGCTTCTTTAATATGCCTAACTTCATATTTTTATGTTTAGTGAATAATATAAAAATTGAAATAGTTGCTAAGAATAAATTTATTGTAAGAATATAAATTTATTAAATCGCTTATCTTGCATATTAAAGGAAGATGTCTGTGTGTGTGCAATCTATAGCGGAAAACGCACCGTACGACCATGGAATTTGGTACAACAGGTACTTTAGGACACAGATAGTAGGTGCATCTCGGTGTTATTTTATAAATTTCGAATTAGTTTCTTAGTTTCATAAACCCATCGGGTGGATAATTATAAATATTTTAGCCAACGGCCAACGATGTCAATTGACTACAATGTTTATAGTCTCCGTTACAGATCGACACTGAATTAAGGATTCTTCGACTTTTGGTATTATACTAGCCGAATACCCGTTGAAAATCAACGGACTCGCAATAAGCAACCCCTGAATAATGTAAATTTTTGAATAATTCGTGTTTCATATTTATTTGGCAAATGGAATATTTTGGTGTGAGAAGAAGAAAATGCTAGAAAAAATGCCCCTAAAGAAGAAAAATGCTGGAAATGCTGCCCCTAAAGAAGAAAATGCTGAAAAACTTAAATTGAGCACTTCTTCCTTTCAAATAAACTACCCGTACACCAAATTAAAGTCTATCTCATCCCGAAGCATGACATTTTATCATTTCCCCTTTCGAACGTTTTTCTGTGGAGCACACCCATAAATGAACATTTTTGAAAAACTCTTCGTCTTGGGTTTTTTTATCAGATGATTGGCTATATACCATATATAGCCTCTATCACATTTGAAAGGAAGCGTGTTTCATTTATTCAGAAAATCGACATATTGGGGTGTGCCACACCCTAAAGTAGGAAATATTCGAAATCTGAAATTGCACACTTTCTTCCTTTCAAACTGTCTATCTATCCGTACACCAAATTTGAAGTCTCTATCCTATCGCAAAGTATGCTTTTTCTATCATTTCACCTTTCAAACTTTTTTCAGTGTAGCATTCCCTCAAATAAACATTTTGTAAAAACTGTATTCATCTTGTGTTCTCTTATCTTAACTCATATACCAAATTTCAAGCCTCTATCACGTTGGAAAGGAGGCTTTTTTCATTTGTTCGTCAAATTGAACATTTTAGTGTGCGGCACCCCCCCCTACAAGAGCAAATGCTGGAAAACTGAAATTGCACATTGTATTCCTTTCCAACTATTTACCTGTGCACCAAATGTGAAGTCTCTATCTCATCGCGAAGCATTCTTTTTCTATCATTTCACCTTTAAAATGTTTTTGTGTGGAGTACCCAGTCTCTTATATGAACATTTTTGAAAAACTCCATTTTTCTAGGGTTTTCTATCAGATGATTGGCCATATACCAAATATCAAGCCTCTATCACATTTTAAAAGGGGCGTTTCTCATTTATTCCGAAAATCGAACATTTTGGTGTGCGGCACGCTCTAAAGTAGCAAATATTGGAAATCTGAAATTGCACATTTTCTTCCTTCGCAACAATTTACCCATACACCAAATTTGAAGTCTCTATCTCGTCCCAAAGCATACTTTTATCATTTCAGTTTTCGAACGATTTGGTGTGGAACACCCCTTCTATAGAACATTTTCGGAAAATACGATTTTTCCAGGTTTTTTTTTTAGAACGATCGACCGCATACCAATTTGCAAGTCTATCTATTCGGGAAGTGCCTAAAAAAGGCGTATCGGACGGACGGACGGACAGACAGACAGACGGACACTTGAAATTTAGTATATACATAGATAATAGATTATCATTCTGAGTATTGTGCTAAAATTTGACTGAAATTGGATGAAAATTCGCTGAGATAGCAATACATATCGGGTTTAAAGGAACATTTTTATAATTTCAAATATATTCATTTATTTTAGTCACGAGAATAATGTCGTTGGTAGATTTTAACGATGAACTTCGATTTCGTGATTTGCTTTTGGGAGGGGGGGGGGGGGATGTCGTTTCATGACCACTATGCCGATGTACACGAATTTTTATTTTGTTATTTTATATAACTACACTACCGGAAAACGGTCTGTGTTATCTATGAATCTGTGTTCTCTGCAGCGGAAATTCGAAGTTGCGGCGAAAGTTAGTACAAGGATAGTTCAGGCCTGATGATACGGCTCGGCGAGATTTGAATTTTTAAAAATTAGAATTAATTTAAAATTTATGTACATTTACAGCTGAAAATTTGTCGTATTATAGGCTTCAAAATGAGTTTTATTTCGGAGAGGTAATTTTGGATTTAAAAAAATGAGAGTAGGTGGCATGAGAGCTGATTAAATGCAGATATTTTGTATTGAAGGAAAAATAGCTGTTTTCAAACGTAGGTTTAATTTACCGACTTTTTGACTTTGTGAAATTATGTACAGGGAAAGTATTGAAACGTTGTCAAAATTCGAATTCGAGTTTTCAACAGTAGAGCCCATGTTAAACATCCCTGAACAGGAATCGAACGTTTTTGAAGTGATATCTATGAGTGTATATGAATATTTTGTGTAAGTGCGTGTGTCCGATGCGTTATCGCACGAACAAATGGAGCGTTTCGAATGAAATTTGGTACTATCACAGAATACTGAAACCTTATTTATTTTAAATACAATCGAATGTTCGAAAAACGTTCAAATTTTCGAATGAAATTTTAAAAAATCATTAAAAAATTAGAACTTTTAATAATGTTATGTAAATAATCAAATCTTAAGTGATTTTGCATTAGAAAACGAATGACATAAATTTTAGAATGCTAGCGCATATCGTTTTTGAGATAATGTTCATTTAAAAAAAAACTAAAAATAATTACATAAATTTAAAATGGGGTTAACTAACGTGAATCATGTTCTCTTACCATATGCAATATTCTGCCACAAATTTGTCAACATCATTCTTGTGTATTAAATTCGTTCCAACCACGAGAGAAGATACTTTTTGTAATTAGTTTTGTATTTCGCCGCCTAACAATTCGGCAAAAGGAATTTGTTTTTTTTATCTGTCGGTCTGTAAAGCTTGATGGCAAATTTGGTTACAACTTTACAAAATATCGCCAACTCGATGACTTTTCAAAAATGTGTCCAAATTGGTAAAAATGTTGCCAAATTGACAGAAATGACACTTAACGAAAACCAAATTGATGAATATTCAATATTTTGGAAAATGAAGTTCGATTTATTTAATAATTCCTGTCGCTTTTGAGAAATTAATATTGTTGATTCAAATTATAGTGAGTTTCACCGTTTTGTGGGACAGGTACGCATTACCAGGGCCTCTAGGTTATCGTAAATTAATTGTGTTTTTTTAGAGATATACTCTAATTATAATACATATCAATCGAAAAAAAATTACTATAAGAGTTAATCAGTATTGCGAGGGTTGCCATAGTAATGAGTTTTATCTTTTCCAAATTAAGCAGTGAAATCTTAAATACATTATTGACATATGAAAAACAATATAAAAATTGTAATTTTGAATTTTAGCAATCTATTGATTGGAACTCAAACCATTGGTTTTATATAATAACATATTAGTTTCTAATAATTGCAATCGTTTAATATATGAACTGTACTCCTAGCTTTATTTCCAAATGTCACGTTAAATTTGTGAAAAATAAAAGTTAATTGAGTTCTTCGAAATAGATTTACATGCTGTCAGTCAGGAAAGCTCCCAATATTATTGACCATTTGAACGATAAAACATTGCGCCGTGGATCTTATCGCAATTAAACTGTGAAGGAAGCCCAATATTATTGTACATTTGAACGATAAAATATTGCGCCGTGGATCTTATCGATATTAAACTGTGAAGGAAGCCCAATATTATTGTACATTTGAACGATAAAATATTGCGCCGTGGATCTTATCGATATTAAACTGTGAAGGAAGCCCAATATTATTGTACATTTGAACGATAAAATATTGCGCCGTGGATCTTATCGATATTAAACTGTGAAGGAAGCCCAATATTATTGTACATTTGAACGATAAAACATTGCGCCGTGGATCTTATCGTAATTAAACTGTGAAGGAAGCCCAATATTATTGTACATTTGAACGATAAAACATTGCTCCGTGGATCTTATCGTAATTAAACTGTGAAGGAAGTCCAATATTATTGTACATTTGAACGATAAAACATTGCGCCGTGGATCTTATCGCAATTAAACTGTGAAGGAAGCCCAATATTATTGTACATTTGAAAGATAAAACATTACGCCGTGGATCTTATCGTAATAAAACTGTGAAGGAAGCCCAATATTATTGTACATTTGAGCGATAAAACATTGCGCCGTGGATCTTATCGCAATTAAACTGTGAAGGAAGCCCAATATTATTGTACATTTGAACGATAAAACATTGCGCCGTGGATCTTATCGCAAATAAACTGTGAAGGAAGCCCAATATTATTGTACATTTGAACGATAAAACATTGCGCCGTGGATCTTATCGGAATTAAACTGTGAAGGAAGCCTAATATTATTGTACATTTGAACGATAAAACATTGCGCCGTGGATCTTATCGCAATTAAACTGTGAAGGAAGCCCAATATTATTGTACATTTGAACGATAAAACATTGCGCCGTGGATCTTATCGTAATTTAGCTGTGAAGGAAGCCCAATATTATTGTACATTTGAACGATAAAACATTGCGCCGTGGATCTTATCGTAATTAAGCTGTGAAGGAAGCCCAATATTATTGTACATTTGAACGATAAAGCATTGCGCCGTGGATCTTATCGTAATTAAGCTGTGAAGGAAGCCCAATATTATTGTACATTTGAACGATAAAACATTGCGCCGTGGATCTTATCGTAATTAAGCTGTGAAGGAAGCAAAGTTATATTATAATATGCAGTGAAAATCATGTGCTGCCCATATTAGATTATTTTAATTTGGTATTATACTATCATTATGAGTATTGGATTAAAAGACATCAAAATTCGGATGAATGCTCGGAGTGATAGCTTTTTATTTATTTATTTTTATGTTTTTTTTTTTTAATTTTAACTTTTTTTATCCGTAGTTTGATATATCTCAACCCCAATTTACCCGATTATCATGTAATTTTCACTGGCAGACCGGCGTTGATTAACAAAGGACTCGTTAAGGACGACCGCGCATCGGGACAAAAGTGGGGTTCTTTTTAATTTCGCGAATTCAAATATTTTCAGCGCATTTATTTAGTATGTATCAAAGGAGCGTATTTATGGCGTATTATGTACCAAATAAGGCATGGTAGCGAATGTAAAATGGCATGGTTAGCATGTAAAATGGCATGGTTAGCATGTAAAATGACATGGTTCTGCAGAGAAAAAAACGGATAGCGAGAATGATTTTGGTTCAAAACAGGCGATTTGAAAATTGAGCGATGTTACCTGCATCTGTATTATTTACGAAACGGGCATTTATTTAGGACTCGGGCAAGGCCGAGTAATTCGTTCTAGTAATTTTATAAATAGAAACACAAATACATTATAACATTTGAGACGAGTGAATAAATGAGGGGTGGGACAGCCCAGTGGTCAGCGTCAGGAGATTACACTCAGACGACCCGAGTTCGATTTTCGGCTCTGTCCAAACTGTCCCCGTATTTATGTGGACAACGGGCACATTAAATATGTGGATCCGTAAGTTCTTCCAAGAGGTTAGTGGTAGGGGAAGAAGTGTACAGTCCCTGTGGATGCCGCACCCCATTGGGTTCCGGTCTAAATTAGGTGGCACTTCTCAGCCGTCCAAACAAATACCTTACACCTTCAGGTTGGTCGGATGGTCTAAGTCAAAGAAGAAGAGTGAATAAATGATTGGTCATATTTTCGGAATATGTAGTACTGGGTTATGGTATATATGAATATACAGTGGAAAAACTTAACATACATAAAATATATAATAAATTATACATACGTAATAGATAATATTAAGTGCTATACATGTGGTTAGAAATATTATAATTACAGTAGAATATAAATATATTATAATTATTATTCATGCTTATCCGGTTAGGTTTAAAAGATTTTCAGAAGCCTATTATCAAACACTGGAGTAATGAAGTCAATTATTTAAGCTTAAACAAGATTTATGGCATCAACATAAATTTACTAGGTCTACACGAATTAATGTACGATGCGTCTATTGTTCTTAACCGCACAATTTAGCGGCCTCCTTCCTTTCTTTTATGGTATGCTTTTGTCCTCTGAATCTTAATTATTGGAATAAAAGCGGTCTCGATTATAGTAGGCAAAGTTGAAGACTTTGTTATTCGTTTTTTGTCATATTTTTTCATCACGACATTATTACTTTCCCTACATGCACAGTACAATGTATAAGGAAAGTATTGTGGCATGGTTGAAAATTTGAATTCGAGTTTTCGACGGAAGTGCACGTTTTAGGAAACCTTGAATTGGAATCGAACGTTTTTGAGGTGATGGCTGTGTGTATGCGTGCGTGAGTCTGTGGAAGCGATATCTCCCGAACGAATGAAGCGGTTAAAAAAAATACGATTTACGAAGGTACGATTATGATGGTACGATTATTACAATCATTGAATACTGAAACCCAATTGATTTCCAACGCAATCGCATGTTCGAAATAAACCCGCTCCCCGATTTTTGAATGAATTTTTAAATAAAATCATTAAAAAAATAAGGACTTTCATTAATGTTAAACAAATAATCGATTCATACACTAATTTTTCATTAGAAAACCAGTGACCTAAACTTTAGAAGGCTGTCATGAACCGTTCTGAGATATTGCACATTATTTACAAAAAAAAATATACATAAAACCAAAAAAATAGTATGATTAAATAGATTCAATTTCCATATGCAATATTATGCGATAAATCCATTAACAACTTTCTCGCAGATCTAGTTCGTTCCATTCACGAGAGAAAATATTTTTGCAATATTTTTGCATTTTGACGTCAAAAAATTCATCTATAAATATATATTTCACGGGATATAAATTAAATGTCATATCCATTTCGATGATGATGATTTTGTACGAGAGTATGAATACAAGTTTAGACTAATAAGTTGTCATTAATGACGTGGAGAATTAACATCACGTTCATACGTTGAATTACCTTCAATAAATTCACGTTTCTAATGAATTAATACACGTTTATACATTGAATTAACATCATGTTTATATGTGATGTTAATTCAATGCCAAACACACAGTCCCTTGAATTTTGTACAGCATTATTTTCCTGCGAAAGTAAGAAAAGCCAGTGAATTATGTAGGAAAACTAACGTGCTTCCCATATGAGGACTTTAATATTTCACTTCAAGAAAATTTTCGACAGTCGCATTGGAACGTGATCACAAAAAACATAAGCTTCGATTACAAACGATAGTAATAAAGTGCATATTTTTTGTGGAAAGCTATCTGAAATATTCAATTCCATATAGACTTTCTGTCATAACCAGAGAGAAATAGCGCTTGTATAAAATATATACACATCCCGTGGCGGATGTCATAATTTATGAATTGCCATCAAATTTTTATGGCCCAGCATGATATGTGAAACAAATAAGAACCGCAATAGAGTAACATTTCTATAAGAATGCATATGTGAATCGTAATGTTTATGTGCGGAATGGCCTGTTATATTAAGTGTTCTGTTTTCTATGCCCTTTTCATAGCAGTTTGATATATATGTACTAATAATATGAAACTTTTATATGGATGTTAGAAATGAAATTGATCTTTCTCTAGCAGTTGCCTATATATAAAGTGCAGTATTTTGGAGTTCTACGTTACGTATGATATCAGATACTGAAAATGAAGTTGAATATTGGACTTAATTTTAATTCATGTACAACAACGGATATACCTCATGGAGGTAAAAGTAAGGAGTTAAAATTTTATTAAGAAAACGCCTTTATCGTTTGAGGCAATAATTCAGGTTGCGCTGGGATAAGATAAGTAGTCTTGTATTGCCAATGCAATACTCATAATTGGGGAACCTTTAATTAAAAAATAATCAGAAATACATATACTAAATACAACGCCTTTCTTTTGTGTCAACTAACAATAGCGGCTACTTTACTAACACTAGCAACACTTAGATATAATTCTCAAATCATTATGGTATTTCCAAGCGTTTCATCTATAGGAGTTTTATCTCCTTTCTTTCTAACTCCACGATATACCTTATTACTTTCCTTATATACATAATGTATAAAGAAAGTATTGTGACGGGGTCGAAGATTTGAATTCGAGTTTTCGACGGGAGAGCACGTTTCAAGCATCCCTGATCACGAATCGAACCTTTTTGAGGTGATGTCTGTGTGTGTGTGTGTGTGTGTGTGTGTGTGTGTGTGTGTGTGTGTGTGTGTCAGCGAGTCTGTGGAGAAGATATCTCACGAACGAATGGAGCGATTCGAATGAAATTTGGTACAAAAATCACAATCCGTGAATCCTGGAAGCCTATTGTTTTAAAACACTATCAAAAGTTCAGAACCTCCCTAGATTTTCGAGTGAAATTTTGAAAAAATCATCAAACAATCAAAACCTTTAATAAAGTTACGCAAATAGACATTTCTTATGTAATTTTTCCTTAGAAAATGATTGACATAAACTTTAGAACGCTAGCATGAACCGTTCTCGAGATATTGCCCATTTTTCAAATAAATGTATCAAAAAATCCCATAATTTAAAAAAAAATCTGATGTTGGCAACACATGACTTTCCTTATATTACTACTTTTACATTACTACTTTTACATTAAAAAGATAGGTTGTTCTTATAGTAGATACTAATATTCTTTCCACACAAGATATTGAATTTTCGACAATTAGTCGTTATTTTCATTGATTTAGCGTGATTTTTATCCATTTGGCGAGATTTTCGTTAATTTGGCAACATTTCAAAAACGCGCCAAGTTGGCGACATTCCGCCAAATTCGTCGCCAAAATCTCGCCAAGCGTTATGGACGAAGAAATAAGTTATTCTTACAGCAGATAAATGACTATTGGCGTACAAATACAAAAGTATTACACAAAGTATCTCTTTTCATGAATGGAACGAGCTAGATCCACGAGAATGATGTCATCTAATTTATCGCATGGTATTACATATGAAAAGTGAACATGTTTCTCAATAGGAAATATTTTTATTTTATTTTATATGACTTTTTGATAATTTTTTTTAGAAACGTTCAATATCTCGAGAACGGTTCATGTTAGCGTTCTAAAATTTATGTCAATCGTTTTTTAATGAAAAATTACATAGGAAATGTCTCTTTTCGTAACTTTATTAGTGGTTTTGATTTTTTGACGATTTTTTCAAAATTTCATTCGAAAATTTAGAGGGGTTCTGAACATTTGATTGCGTATAAAAACAATAGACTTCCAGTGTTTACGGATTGTGATTTTTGTACCAAATTTGGTTCGAATCGGTCCATTCGTTCATCAGTTATCGTCTCCACAATCTCACTGACACACACACACACACAGACATCACTTCAAAAATGTTTGATTCGTGATCAGGGATGCTTGAAACGTGCTCTCCCGTCGAAAACTCGAATTCGAATTTTCGACCCCGTCACAATACTTTCCTTATACATTATGTATATAAGGAAAGTTAAAATATTAACAGTTCAGAAACATGTTCATTTTTCATATGTAATATCATGCGATAAATTGGGTGGCATCATTCTCGTGGATCTAATTCGTTCCATTCACGAAAAAAGATAGTTTGAGTAATACTTTTGTATTTGAATGCCAATAGTCATTTATCCGCTGAAAGAATAACTTATTTCTCCATCCATAACGCTTGGCGAGATTTTGGGGACGAATTTAGCGGAATATCGCCAACTTGGCGATATTTATAATGTTGCCAAATTAACGAAAATCTCGCCAAATGGATAAAAATGACGCTAAATCAATGAAAATGACGACTAATTGAAGAAAATTTAATATCTTGGAAAGAATATAAGTAACTACTATAAGAATAACATTTTTACTTTCCTTATATACATGATGTATAAGGAAAGTATTGTGACGGGGTAGAAAATTCGAATTCGAGTTTTCGATGGGAGAGCACGTTTCAAGCATCCCTGATCACGAATCAAACATTTTTGAAGTGATGTCTGTGTGTGTGTGTGTGTGTGTGTCTGTGTGTGTGAAAGTATGTGTGTCAGTGAGCCTGTGGAGACGATAACTGACGAACGAATGGACCTATTCGAACCAAATTTGGTGCAAAAATCACAATCCGTAAACACTGGAAGCCTATTGTTTTTATACGCAATCGAATGTTCAGAACCCTCCCCCTAAATTTTCGAGTGAAATTTTGAAAAAATCGTCTAAAAATCCAAATCGCTAATAAAGTTACACAAATAGACATTTCTTATGTAATTTTTCATTAGAAAATGATGGACATAAATTTTAGAACGCTAACATGGACCGTTCTCGAGATATTGCACATTTTTTAAAAAAAATTATCAAAAAGTTATATAAAATAAAAAAATATATTTCCTATTGATAAACATGTTCACTTTTCATATGTAATACCATGCGATAAATTTGGTGACATTATTCTCGTGGATCTAGCTCGTTCCATTCATGAAAAAAGATACTTTGAGTAATACATTTGTATTTGAACGCCAATAGTCATTTATCTGCTGTAAGAATAACTTATTTCTCCGTCCATAACGTTTGGCGAGATTTTGGCGACGAATTTGGCGGAATGTCGCCAACTTGGCGACATTTTTAATTGCTGCCAAATTAACAAAAATCTCGCCAAATTGTTAAAAATGACGCTAAATCAATGATAATTACGACTCATTGACGAAAATTCAATATCTTGGAAAGAATATAAGTATCTACCATAAGAATAACATTTTTTTTAACTGTAAAAGTAGTAAATTCATTGCATTATATAAGGAAAGCAATGCCTGCAAAGGAGGTTCGAACTGTTTGGGGATAGGGTATGTCAAATACCTGTCTTTTTGAGAGGTTCTTCGTTTGGGATGGACGCTGTCCCCCCCGTAAGCAAAAGGTTAATTAATTTTTGTTCACAGACGCTAAACTGGGATCTGGAATATAGCTGTTTTATGCGGCCGTTTCTTGTTCCCAAATGAAAAAAATCCTTCTTCAGTTATTTTCATGATAACAGCTAAAATAGATCTGGCGCCACCTTTTCCTCTGTCAACTTCAGGTACTGGGATACAGACTGCAAGCCCCACAGCGGCTTCAGAATGAGATTTATCTGACATGAATTTCATCTTCTGGGCTTGAATTTCCAAACATTCTTTAGAGTTTTCTCTTTCCCTCTGAACATCCAGTTCATTAAAACACAATTTGCAGATCTTCTGTACAACTTTGTCTTCCAAAACATTTCCTTTTGAATTCGGAACTTTATTTACTCGGTTATTTTACACGTTAACGGGATGTAGATCGTTATTCTATGAAATAACTAGTTAAACTATAGAATACAAGTGAGTTTTACACTTTAACTGACTTGATCAGTTATTTCATGAAATAACTAGTTAAACCATAGAATACAAGTGAGTTTTACACTTTAACTGACTTGATCAGTTATTTTATGAAATAACTAGTTAAACGATAGAATAAAAGTGAGTTTTACATTTTAACGGACTCGATCAGTTATTTCATGAAATAACTAGTTAAACTATAGAATACAAGTGAGTTTTACACTTTAACTGACTTGATCAGTTATTTCATGAAATAACTAGTTAAACCATAGAATACAAGTGAGTTTTACAGTTTAACTGACTTGAACAGTTATTTCATGAAATAACTAGTTAAACGATAGAATACAAGTGAGTTTTACATTTTAACTGACTCGATCAGTTATTTCATGAAATAACTAGTTAAACTATAGAATACAAGTGAGTTTTACACTTTAACTAACTTGATCAGTTATTTCATGAAATAACTAGTTAAACCATAGAATACAAGTGAGTTTTACACTTTAACAGACTTGATCAGTTATTCTATGAAATAACTAGTTAAATGATAGTATACAAGTGAGTTTTACACTTTAACTGACTTGATCAGTTATTCTATGAAATAACTATTTAAACGATAGAATACAAGTGAATTTTACACTTTAACTGACTTGATCAGTTATTTCATGAAATAACTAGTTGAACCATAGAATACAAGTGAGTTTTACACTTTAACTGACTTGATCAGTTATTCTATGAAATAACTAGTTAAACGATAGCATACAAGTGAGTTTTACACTTTAACTGACTTGATCAGTTATTCTATGAAATAACTAGTTAAACGATAGCATACAAGTGAGTTTTACACTTTAACTGACTTGATCAGTTATTTCATGAAATAACTAGTTAAACGATAGAATACAAGTGAGTTTTACATTTTAACTGACTCGATCAGTTATTTCATGAAATAACTAGTTAAACTATAGAATACAAGTGAGTTTTACACTTTAACTAACTTGATCAGTTATTTCATGAAATAACTAGTTAAACCATAGAATACAAGTGAGTTTTACACTT
Source organism: Amaurobius ferox (assembly GCA_951213105.1). Classification (NCBI taxonomy): domain Eukaryota; kingdom Metazoa; phylum Arthropoda; class Arachnida; order Araneae; family Amaurobiidae; genus Amaurobius; species Amaurobius ferox. The sequence goes on from OX578134.1 coordinate 37,567,655, forward strand.
TAACAGACTTGATCAGTTATTCCATGAAATAACTAGTTAAATGATAGTATACAAGTGAGTTTTACACTTTAACTGACTTGATCAGTTATTCTATGAAATAACTAGTTAAACGATAAAATACAAGTGAGTTTTACACTTTAACTGACTTGATCAGTTATTTCATGAAATAACTAGTTAAACCATAGAATACAAGTGAGTTTTACACTTTAACTGACTTGATCAGTTATTCTATGAAATAACTAGTTAAACGATAGCATACAAGTGAGTTTTACACTTTAACTGACTTGATCAGTTATTCTATGAAATAACTATTTAAACGATAGAATACAAGTGAGTTTTACACTTTAACTGACTTGATCAGTTATTTCATGAAATAACTAGTTAAACCATAGAATACAAGTGAGTTTTACACTTTATCTGACTTATTAGTTATTTCATGAAATAACTAGTTAAACAATAGAATACAAGTGAGTTTTACACTTTAAGTGACTTGATCAGTTATTTCATGAAATAACTAGCTAAACCATAGAATACAAGTGAGTTTTACACTTTAACTGACTTGATCAGTTATTCTATGAAATAACTAGTTAAACGATAGAATACAAGTGAGTTTTACACTTTAACTGACTTGATCAGTTATTTCATGAAATAACTAGTTAAACGATAGAATACAAGTGAGTTTTACATTTTAACTGACTCGATCAATTATTTCATGAAATAACTAGTTAAACTATAGAATACAAGTGAGTTTTACACTTTAACTAACTTGATCAGTTATTTCATGAAATAACTAGTTAAACCATAGAATACAAGTGAGTTTTACACTTTAACTGACTTGATCAGTTATTTCATGAAATAACTAGTTGAACCATAGAATACAAGTGAGTTTTACACTTTAACTGACTTGATCAGTTATTTCATGAAATAACTAGCTAAACCATAGAATACAAGTGAGTTTTACACTTTAACTGACTTGATCAGTTATTCTATGAAATAACTAGTTAAACGATAGAATACAAGTGAGTTTTACATTTTAACTGACTTGATCAGTTATTTCATGAAATAACTAGTTAAACTATAGAATAAAAGTGAGTTTTACTCTTTAACTGACTTGATCAGTTATTTCATAAAATAACGGATTTCATACTTTAATGATGACAGATGCATGCAGTATATTATCCAACCTATCAGTATGAATATATAAGATTCCTATAAAAATACTTAAGCCTGCCGACAACTTTGTAAGGAAAGATCAGTGAGTGTACATGTTAAGTCTAACTATAATAAGGTGACCATGCCCGATCGAATAAAAAGGATTGCAGCGCCCCTAGCGGATAATATAAAAAGTTAGTCTACCGAGCTCGGCAACAGAGTCAGATTAATGATTAAAGTCAATTACAAAGTTATAGAGCATGTCTAATGAGCGGGAATCGACAATAATAAAACTGTTACAGAATGCATTTATTTGACACGTTATGATTATAGGCGATTCGTTGTTATACTCAGAAATGCTAAAATAAACAACGCTTACATGCAAAGGAATCGAATGTGCAGACTGTTCAAAATGCCCTGAGCGAGCAACAATGCACATTTCAATTATAGAAAGAATATTACTGCGTACTTTGACAAGCATTGCAGATGTCACCGTGTTAACATCTAATAACCGATTAAGTATGAAGGTATTTATTGCCTTTCCTGTATCCTCAAAATAGCTGTTTGATGCATTATCATTTTATTTGTGCTTATATGCATTGCTCAAGTTTTCCTTATCGAATGGCTAGTTTGTAAGCTGAGGTGGATGCATATATTGCATAGAGAGATAGAAATAGACACACACAGATGTAATAACTACAATTAGTGGGTTCTAGGTTATTTCAAACGTGAAAATCTGTTGAAAACGTATTTAAAAATTTTAACTGTATTCTAATACGTTACATACATATTCTAGAGAAAGTGAAAAATTATAATATTCATTAAATGTTTATGAATCTCTATATAACAAATGTTTAACGTTTCTGTTTTTCCAGACCTCCAAGAAAACTTCCGGTGACCGATAAGATAAATCTTTGCTTACTTATGATATCAACCAAGGACAGAACCTAACGAAGCAGGATTTTATATCCCCCCGTCCAGGAGATGAAGAAAAGGGAGGGGGAATATTATTTCCAGGCTCTCCAAAGCCCCCCAGATGACCTAGATGGTTGAATCTTTGTACACTTACCACGGGGTAGAACCTAACAGAGCCAAATTTTTCATTTATCCTTAGACGTAAAGAAAATGGGAGAGTGGTCCAAAAGTGTCTGCAGTCCCCCCAGAAACACCTAGAAGACCGAATATTTGAATATTTATATCGTCGTCTACGGGATAGAACTTAAAGAAGCTACATTTTGCAGTTTAATTTACTCCACCCCCTTCAGGGGTAAAGAAAAAAGATGTTGAAAAGTATTTTCAGACACTTTAGAAGTCTCCCAGGTGACCTAGAATGCTGAAACTTTACCCACTTATATTATTAACTCCGGAGCAAAATCTAACTGAGTTAAATTTCGAGTTAGATGATTTTATTTTACTCTAAGGTTCATTAAACAAAATAAAATTTATAAAAAAATATTTTAACATAAATATTTAAGAGTGTTAATTTTCCTGTCTATGACAGACTTAAATATTAGTGAACAGATATATTTCTCATTATATTAAAAGCAGATCTCATTATAATAGAATAGATTCTCATTATAAAAGAGCAGATATATTTCTAACAAAATTACATAACAAACTAAGAGTAGGATATCTATTATAGCACGAGAGTAAAAGTAGTGGCTATATTTATTTCTTATGACCTCAAAGCCCATAAAATTTTGATGACTGCCCATAAAATCCCGGTCATTCGGCTTAATCTATATTCTTCAGATGCCAACATCAACCCCAAATCTTTGAATCTGCTGCAAGAAATATTGCTGAATTAAATATTTTTATACTTAAATATTTATAAAGATATAGATGCCTTTCAGAACAGACTTGCAGAGAAGTTTTATTTTTGTCTTTAAAATAAGTTGAAACTTTATAGAACAAACAAACAATGTAAAGGTTTCTAATTAGAGAGCTGATATAACAGCAATGGAAACTAAACATGTGTTTACTCTAAATTTAGTTAAAATCAATTGTTGACCTGCTGTTGATGTTGAAACCCAGACCGTCCGACCTACCAGAAAGGTGTAAGGTAACTGTTTGGACAGCCAGGAAGTGACACCCAATTTCGACCGGAACCCAGTGGGGGAGGCATCCACAGGGACCGTACCCTCCTTCCCTTACCACCAACCTCTCGGAAGGACTTATGGACCCACATGTTTAACGTGATCGTACTCCGCGTAAACACGGCGGCAGTTTTGGCAGTGGCGGGAATCGAACCCGGGCCTACCGAGTGCAATTCCCGCGCGCTAAACACTAGATTACAGCACCCAATTGTTGACCTGTGAAAAGTTTTAGTTTGGTATACAGCAGCGGTTTTGAACCATTGGTACCCAATAAGATGAAGTGGAAAATTTGTGCAATATGCAGTATAAAAGTTTTACCATTCAAAAGTTTCACCAATATATATTGTCAATGCTAGCTGATCGTCAATTTAACCCGTGCACTAAAACCAAGAATATTTACAATTCTATATCCAGAGATGAGTAGTGAGTACGAAAAACAACTCTTGCGTACTGACGTTCGATGGTTATCTAGATCAATGCTTCGCTCAACCTTTGTGAGACTGCGGCCTGGTAAATTACTTTTGTATAAGGCGAGGGCCCGGCCCCAAAAAATTTACTCATAAATTCTATTTTTTTAAATTCACACATCAAATCATGGCATATTCATAAAGCATATTAGTACATTTATGTATACGGTGTGGCATGTTGACAAATATAAAATTACATTTAAATATAAGTGATCAGTCACTGGACTAATGAAATCATGTAGCATATTGCAATTTCCTCAGGCCAAAATTAATTTGTGCTGATGCTCATTGATATATCCCATTATTATCCAGTATAAAAGTGATTATTATATTATTAAATTGATTTTACTAATGTTTTTTTTCGGGGTGGGGCGGTACTGAGAGGGATAAATATGTATCCATTGTAATTCACCATAGTAGTGTCGTGACGGAATTCGTCACTCCTTTGTAAACTGCATAACTTCAGTACTTTTTAAACTTTTATTTAATTAATCTATGTCCTGGAACCCTCATGTCATTGTATATATTTTAGCATATGTAAACGTATCGAAATCAGTATTAAATTGTGGCCATTTTTATTCCATAATAATTCTCACACACTCGAGGAACAACGAACGGCGTCCGTTAGTCTGGGTCGCACCTGTTTGCTGGCGGAGACAAGTGTCTTCGTTCTTCTTGACTTCACGTGGCAGCTGCACGTGCCTTAAACTTTGCCGTTGGTAGGGGCGGATCCCTGGATGTTTTTGAAGTGGAAGGAATTTTCGATTGGCTGAAAGGAGAAGTTGTGAGCCCCTTGATAATTTTAATTGGCCGGGTCCTGGATCCACCCGGAGTGTTTAAAAGCTGAGTGATTCTTGCACGTCTACGTGTGCAAATTGCAATGGAGACCACCCAGCGAACTTCAGGCAATGCCCGAAGAACCCCTGGAACAGAGGAAAGGCACCGGGGTATGCCCCCCCCTCCCCAAAATCAGATACCCCCTTGGAGGCAAAAGGCCCTCGGATTAAACTCCCAGGCACCCCCTGAGGGCTCCTCGCACACTGTGCCACAGCAAAATAGATACCAATCTTCAGCACCCACCAGATCGGTGCAAGAGCAGGCCCCCAAACCTTCGTCTTCCAGAGAATTGACTCCGGAAGAAGTAAAACTGGCTACTATAGCCATTATAAAGAGAAAGGAAGCCGAAAAAGCCAGACAGGCGGAACTAGAAGCTAAAATTGTGAATCAATATGCTAAATCAAAAGAAGAAATCAAAACACGTGAAGCCAAAACTAAACGAGTCAGAGAGGAAGAGCTCGCGCAAATCCAGCTGTTAGAAAAAACGGTTGAAAAAAGGCAAAAAACTACTGAGGTCCAAAAGGATACTCACAAAAATGACCAAACCGCGGTTGAGGCTGAGGATATGGAAGCTGAGACTGAACATGCTGGTAAAACCAATGATGAAAAGATGGATGAAATCCTCAACCTCATCAGAGGGTTTATCACCATGTTCGACCTAGATGCAATAAAACACCTGTTGATGCAGTTCGCAGAGCTAATACAAAAAAAGAGTGATCCAATGCAAATGGTCTTTGAGGCTTTTAAATTAATCGCGGATTTTAAAGATAACAGTGAGAATCAAAAAGAAAGCTTTAAAATAATATTTTGGAATGCGAACGGCATATCTCCAAGAATAAATGAACTTAGGAGCTACGTAAATGAAAATGATGTAGATGCCCTGTTAATTCAGGAAACTAAAGTTAGAGAAAATAAAAAACTAAATATAGCAAACTATATTGGCTATAACAACCTAAGCTCAAATACAACTGCTAGAAACCCCCATGGAGGAACAGCAATATATATCAAAAGAAATATTCCCCACGAGGAAATAAACAACATAAATCTTCAAGGAGTAGAAAATACTAGCATAAAAATTAAAATAAATAATGTAAACCCATTTATCCTAACTTCAATATATGTCAAAAGCATGAGTGGTATAAATGTAGCTGCGCAACTGGAACTGCTTTTCTCGCGATATCCAAACACAATACTCGCGGGCGACTTCAATGCACACCACCGAGCGTGGGGCAGCAGGAGAGCCAATATACGCGGTACACAGATACACAGATTACTGAACACAACAAACACCAACATCATTGCACCGTCGAGACCAACCTGCTTCTCAGGTGCCAACGGCTCATTCATAGACTTTGTCCTAACGAGAAACATAGAATACGCTCACACTATCGATACCCTAGATGAATTCGACTCGGATCATTTACCGGTATTGGTGACATTCGATCTGAACACTCCCCTTCCACCCTCTCTGGGACAAGAGAGGGTGAACTGGAGCGTTTTCAAAAGAGCACTTTTTGAGCCGCACTTGGCAGTACCCAACATTATGAGCACGGCGGATATTGACTCTGCCACACACACACTCACAACAAAAATCAAGAGAGCTATTGCCTCTGCCACAACACATCGTGAGTCACCAAAAATGCCCACACTTTCCCACCATGTCAAACAATTAGTTAGGCAAAGGAACAGAATGCGTAAGACATGGCAGGCTAATAGAGACCCTACCCTCAAAAGGGAGCTTAACAGACTCACGTGGAAAGTCAGGGATAAAATTGTCGCAGAAAAGCAGCAACAGTATAAAGAGTTAATTGAATCCCTTAGACCAGAAGATGTATCGCTCTGGCAATTCGCTAAAAGACTCAGAAAACCTCAAATTAAACTCCCGCCACTAATAGATGGCGTTAAAATAGCGTACTCAGACGAAGAAAAAGCAGAGGCGCTTGCTAGGCATTACGAAAAGCAATTTGAACCAAACCACGATCTAATGTGTCAGGACACCCTAAGAATGGTTAGGCAAACTCTAAACAACTTCAGGAACTCCCCGGTCACGGCTGAGATTAACCCAGCCATCCCGCAAGAGATAATTGATATCATCAAAAACCGTAAATGCCCAGGGCACGACAAAATCAGGAATATTGCGGTCAAAAACCTACCCTTAAATATAATATTTTACTTCACCACCCTAATAAACAAAATACTAAAACTAAATTATTTCCCCAAAGAATGGAAGGAAGCGATAATTATAGCGATCCATAAGCCTGGTGAGGGTGCCACAATTCCAGCCAACTACAGACCAATCAGCTTACTACCGACACTTAGTAAAATTACTGAGAAAATAATTCTTAATAGACTGAACACGCACCTTAGTGAGAATGATATTATCATTCCGGAGCAGTTTGGATTTCGGCCAAAACACTCCACCACTCATCAATTGCTGAGAGTGGTAGAGTACATATCTTCTGGACTTAATAGTAAGACACCCACAGCTGCGATTTTTCTTGACATACAAAAGGCATTTGATAAAGTGTGGCACTGTGGATTAGCATACAAATTGATCACTCTAAAAGTCCCTGACGCACTTGTCAAACTTTTAATCTCATACCTAAATAACAGACACTTCCAAGTTAGAGTAAAAGATAACTTGTCTACACCCAAGCTCATTAAAAGTAGTGTACCGCAAGGATCCATCCTGGGCCCGACACTCTTTAACATATATCTAAATGACATCCCCAGGACCCTAGACACGGAGCTGGCACTCTATGCAGACGACAGTGCGATACTTGCAAAACATCCTTACGTCTCAGTAATGCACAGACAGCTACAACAACACTTAGACATACTCCAAGCATGGCTGGAAAAATTGCGAATAAAATTAAACCCCAATAAATGTCATTGGATTTATTTCTCCAGAAAACGTAAACCTCCGCCGCCTCTGTACATAAACAACCATGCCCTAAAAGCGGAAAAATCTACTAAATACCTAGGTGTAACGATAGATTCCCACCTAACCTGGAAACAGCACGTAACGAACTTAATCAAAAAAGCGTATATGGCCACAGGAGCCTTATATCCAATGATATTAAACGGAAATCTAAGTTATCAAAATAAACTCCTAATTTATAAATCGGTCATCCGCCCGGGAATGCTGTATGCAGCACCCGTATGGGGATATGCCTGTAAAACTTCTATAGACTTACTAGAGACAAAATAAAACAAAACCCTAAGGATTATAAGGAAAGCTCCTAGATACTTAAGAAACTCGGTAATTAGGAAAGACTTCAAAATAAAAACTGTCAGAGCCCAAATTAAAAAGCTAGCGCTTAAATTCTATAAAAATCTGCCATCTGTTCCAAATGAACTACTATTCAATCTGCATGACTATGATCATCGCAAAGCCAAATCACGTAAGAGACCCCGCGCGGTACTTAATATTGAAAATCGGAATTAGGAACGTCCCAACTTAAATAATTGATATTAAATTAAAACTCGATCAATGTTTTCTAAAAAATGTTCTTAAACCTTAAACTGCTAAATTGATAGGAAATCCTTAGAACTGCATCAACTCCCCAAAATTACTCAAACTCTAAATGTGCAACAAACTGCCACACTAGGAGCTAAGTCAAATAATAAAAACAGTAAATCAAAAACCTCGAACCTCCAACTATGGGCAAATGAAATAATGTCGCAGTATGAAGATAAGAACCACACCTAGAGATTGGAGATTAAAGGCGCTTCGCGTCTGGTGCTCTTTTCTGGACGAAACCCATTTGTCTTCGGGGCTCTCTCCCCTTGGAAACATCTTCGAACCCACGAATGGCTCAGGGCCCATCCCTCAGTCTGGGTTACTGTCGCCGTGGGGGTCGGGAGAGATGCCACTGCTGTACCGTCGCCACTGCTTGACCGAACCTGTTGATGCCTTGTCCTCGCCGACCGTCGACCGCCGTGTGAACGTTGGAGATGATATCTCATTTTCCTTGGTCGAGTACCGGGACCTGAAGAAGCAATTATGATACTGATCCCTTGGCTGGCCTGATCCGGCACCTTGCCGGAAACTGCGGTTCTGCCGTTCCTGCTGGAGCGGGGCAATGTTTGCCCCGAGGGAAATTACCAGTGGATGCCTGTGCTCCTTCTGCCATGAGTCCTTCCAAGAATATCTTGAGGTAAGACTTGAATATTTAGACGTGCTGTTGGCAGACGTCTGGACTTGAGCGTCGACTCTGAAGAACACTTCGCCTTTGATTTCAGCTGCCTTCCTTAATCATATTATATATTGTTAGCTTCAGCTACCATCCTTAATTTAAGAATAATAAGCAATCGTAATTTAAATTGAATTAAAGTAAATTAAGCCTTAAGCGTTCCTCGAGTGTGTATTCTCTCTGACCATACCATGTTTTTGTTGAATTATTGTAAATGTGAAATTAATATGAATTCTGATAAAATTGGATTTAAGAATTGATTATTTTAATTCCGGCAAAGAGCCGATGATTCCTGGTAGAAGAGGTCCAGTGGTTTTCAGTTATTAATTCAGAAATTGTATTTGATATGCAACTCCACTTCTTGAATAATTAATAAATATTGGATTTGAATTTAAATTGTGTTCTTATCTGTGTAGAAATTGTATTGATTTATGTGTTTTCAGCTTCTGGTGAAATCTTGGAGGTAAAGGTAATTCCTTGGTACTTTTGGTATTTGTTGGGTTTCCTTCACAGGTCATCAGTTGGAATTCTCCAACTGACGGGAGGTGTGTTTCGAACCTGGGTATGAAAAAGTGGAGAAAGTCAGACTTTTCTCGGTCTGCCGTGTTGAGCGGGAATCCGTTGCGACTTCTGATGCCCTCGGAATTCCCGTCTTGACAGTAGTCAGCTTAGCAGTCTTTTATTCATATTAAAATTTAAATACAGCTTGGACACTGACATTTGCTACACACATATTATTTTCTGTTTCTGAGCTTTTCGACACATTCACGAATATTATTCTCCTTAGAATAGTTCTACTATAAAATATTTAGTTATAAAAAATGCTTAGAAAACTAAAACAAAAAATTTCAGGACAATATCTGTCGACCTGGTATAATTAATGCAGGGCTCGGCGTTTGAGAAACAGTGATCCAGAGGCAAGGTATTACATAGTCTTTTTAAACTTAGTACTACTGTTCCTTTAAAACTCAAAACAGGAATAAGGAAATTATTTTTTTAATCTGTTATGCTTGGCTACATTTGACTTTTTAACCATCTGTTATGGTTGACTATACTGCTTATATTTTTGGAAGGCTGAATGATATGAACTTTAAATTTACATGGACCAACTGTAAATATTTTGCAGTTACAGACAAAGTAAATTCAGCCCTAAAAATTTTGAAACCATTTAAAATATAAAGGAATCGCACAAAAATATCTTGAGCTTTCTACCAACTTTAGAAAATCTTGGAGAAAAAATGTTTACAATGAAAGATGAATTGACATCAAATATAAAAATCATTGTTTTCAATTGATAAATAATTTGAAATTGCTCTTTACAGAAGATTATGAAACAGAAAATTGGATCTGGAATCTATTTGCTTCAGATAATATCCGAATATCTTTCTTCTGAAGAAAAAAGAGCAATGTTTTCATGTGACAAAATTTTTATGGATGGTTTTAAAAACAACTCTTTAGTCAATTTCTAGATTAAACAAAAGAAAAGTTTCAAAGATATTTCAGAAAGAGCAATTGTATTTTAAATGTTATTTTGTTCGACGTACTTAAGTGTAGCAGAATGTTCTTCAATACAAACTTTTTTTTTTGTTGTTGTTTCGTCTATCTCGTTTTGCTTTCGACTTTGCTGTCCATTTTTTTAAATATTCTGCTAGGCGCACTGCAAACACATTTATTCAATTGTGCATGATCACTTCACTTTACTATAGATATACCTAACATGTACACTCATGGACTTTTCCTTGCAAAGTTATTTGGATGCTTAAGGGCTTTTCTTGGACATCTGTATACTTTTACTCTGTGTATTTTTACTTTTTTATAATATAGCACATTGTATTGCTTATTTGAAAATTTTCAAATTCGAGATTGTACAGAGAATACACATTTTAATACCTTTCAAAGGCGTTTCAAGTTGTCTACCCTAGTAAAATTTAAAACGCGAATAGCCAGCATCTAAAATGGTATTTTTTAATCGAAGGTTGGTATGTGCAAAAAAAATACGAAAAATTAAAAATAATAGATTTTTTTTTATTGTTCACAAAAGCATTTTCTATTTAAACTCTGTACTCGTATTTATGAAAAAAATTCCAATATTTTACCAAAATAAAGTTCCTAAATTTTTTGTAAATTCCTTAAAATACCTAAATTTGTCTTGAAAAGTGTTGAAATTAAGTCTATAAATGGCATGATAGAGTGAACTTAATCAGTAAATCCGTTTCTTAATATCTTCGTGAATTTCTGTTTTAACAATTTCAATTTTTTTAACAGATGAAATCGCAAGAAATATTCTGCTAATTAAAATTCTTACTCAAAGGTTCCCGTGTAAGATTTTACATTTTTACAAAAATACCACCCATAGAGTTGAAAAAGTTTTCATAAAATTTTGCATCTTCTTTTAAGAAACTTTGTAACTGCAAATATATATCTATGATCAATATTTAAAGAAATAAACCTTGCATTCACATTTTTGAAACATCCTGCACAATTTAGTGGTAGTTTATTGTTTTTAAACGACCTTTGTACTATTAAGTTAGCTTTGCTGCAAGTGCAGGGGATTGTCTTAACAGATTTTCATTTTCTTGTCCACTAAAATTAATTCTTTTATATTAATTGGAAAAATATAGGAGTAGAATTTTAAATTTTAATTTTACAAATTATTTGATTTAAATTCAAACAATTCAAATCTGCACAGCATTTAAAAAAATATTAATAGAGTATAATAACAGCGTATAATAACAGACACTACACTGTAAAAAATAAAGTACTTAAAAACGAAAACTTCATCGTACTCGTTTTCATTTGAGTATAATGGCACCATAAACGAGTCGGTGACATCTTGAAATATAAGTAACAGCACTTGCTTGAAAATGAGTACTTCAATAAATAAACGTATTATTTCATTTTGATTTCATTAAAAATCGTGTAATAAATGTGCAATTAAAATTTTGAAATCATTTGTGCAAATATTTCGAAGAATAAAAGTTATAGCCTCGAAATTAAAGAACTATATCATAAAAATTGCGATGGCGGATGTATATATTTCGTGTGCGGTGCTATGCGGTCGTGTGCTTTTTCTTTAGTGTGGCGGTAGAATACGGACACGCAATAAGCATTGCTTGTCTTATGCATATGCGCTGTTTGTCATCCGTCATTTATTTACAGTTTAAAACTATAATTAAAAAATAAAAATACAATTGAATCTCTCATATACTCAAAAATGAGCACAGTATTTACAATTTTGGTTAAAAGTGATTCTCCCATATACTCATGAGTACATAGTATTTACAATTATGCTCAAAATTGATTCTCCCATACTCATAAATGAGTACATAGTATTTGCAATTTGAACCTAAATATGCTTAAAATTTAATTCTTTGATATAAAAAATGAATACATGCGTTTTTCAAAATTGAAACATGTTTATTCAAAGCTATTATAAGCATGCAAAGTGCTCGAAAATGAGTACATTCTACTTTTTTTTTAATACCCATTTTTAACAGTGTATATTGTTTATCGGAAGATCATCCAATACCTCTGTGTTATCCAGTTAGCCATGAATAGCTAGCTATACTTTTTATCGTCTGTTCGTCAAAACATTATTCTTTTCTTTGAAACAAATATTAATTTTATTTGTGGTTTTATTTTATATGGCAACAAAGTTTTTAAAATAACTGTTTGAATTCAAAATCTGGCAACTAAAACTTATAATGGAATAAATATGTAAGAGCAATTAGATTAAAATAAATAAGATTTGTTTCCAACTAAAACTTAATTAGTAATGTAACTAAAGAAGGGACGTTTTAAACTTTGATTATTTCATTCATTCAGCTTAAAAGATCTCGAAAGAATATATGTGAATAAAATATAAAAATATACCTGAAATGATGATTAAAAGGTTCACAAAAAACTGAGTGTTTTTTATTAAAAGATTCTAAAAGAAAATTAAATGTTCTCTTCTTTCAAAATGTGAGTATATTTTATTATATGTGGATATTTTTAATTATTATTATTAATGTTATTCTGATTACCAGACGTATATTGTTTCAATTTTTATTTTACTAATAATCATAGCATATGTATCTGTAAGGAAAGTATTGTAACGATTTAAAAATTCAAAATTAAGTTTCTGACGGATTTGTACGATTTAGGCATTTTATGAATTCGGGGTTCTGAATGCAAAAATGATCTCAATTTTTTACCAGTTTTGCCATTTTTTAGAATTTATGTGAATCCACGTCATGTCACATCGGCAAGTGAAGAATTAAATTAAATAAAAACTTTAAATTAGGTGAAATTTGAAATAAATATTTATTTAGGATATTATTTCGTATGATAAAAGCATAATAATAGAGAAAACATAATATACAAACATGATATAAAAATATAATATGGAAACATAATATAAAAACATGATATAAAAATATAATATGAAAACATAATATAAAAACATGATATAAAAATATAATATAGAAACATAATATAAAACATGATATAAAAATATAATATGAAAACATAATATAAAAATATGATGTAAAAATATAATATGAAAACATAATATAAAAACATGGTATAAAAATATAATATAAAAACATAATATAAAAACATGATATAAAAATATAATATGAAAACATAATATAAAAGTATGATATAAAAATATAATATAAAAAATAATATTAAAACATGATATAAAAATTTAATATGAAAACATACTGTAAAAACATGATAGAAAAATATAATATGAAAACATAATATAAAAACATAATAATTGAGAGAAAAATAAACTTAAGTTTGTAGTGAAAGTCATGTAATTTACTAGTCAGGTGAGAAAAAGATGAAATCCAACTTATAAACGAATAGATTAGTAAAGTATTAAATCATTTGTCTATATATTTTGACAGTGTACACCTCATAGCAATGCCTAAATCGTATATAGGGGTGATATGAGACTTAAATTGTCCCAAATAAAAATACACAAATAAATCTAAAGAAAACGTTTCTTTTTTCTAAAATTTATTTGTGATTATTTATGATTCCTTTAAAATAAGAAATTTGGGAGAATAATCACAACTTATTTTACTTAAATGCCCAATTCCTGCCTTGTATCGGTAGAGTGCTTATCACATTCCATGCAAATGCTTCTTGGTTATGTTGGTCAAACAAATAAGGCTCTTAAATTTCGTATTAAGGAACATATGGTTTATGATTTCAAACAAGAGGTATCAAGTCTTCAACTGCTGAACATTCTTGGGTCTCTGACCATATGTTCAATTATTCGAAAGCCAAATTCATTTTTACTCAATTTTACTTTCGAAACGGACTTTCTTGAAAATTGCTCCATTGTTTCTTAATTAAACTTCCTTGTTAACGATCATTATCCTTTCTTCCCTTCCGCTTGGAAATCTCTGGTAAAAAAAAAAATTCTATTCGGTCTTTTCCTTCTTTTTTCAATCATTACATTCTTCCGGATATCAGTTTTTATCCTCTATTTTACTTGATGGAATTAGTTTACACGGACTCCAACACCAGCTTGTTCCTTTATATTTGAATTTCATTTTTTCTTGTTTGTTTTAATTGATTTTCCCCCCTTTCCAATAATTTCTACTTAATTTTTGCAGTTGATTTAAACGTTTCAGGTTCCTTTCGTTACTGTTTTAGTATGCTTTCTCATTATTCTGTTGTTTCTATTGGTTCTGTTGTCCGTTTCCTTACCAACTTATTTTCTTCTCTTTAATTTGTGGTTTTGTGTGTTCATAATTTCCAGCCAGTCGTTCTGAATTTTTCCTCTTTTATTTCTTCTCGCGTGCGTTTGCAACTTCTTTTCTCTTACCTTCAGCTACTTGTGCAGTTGCCGACCTGACTCGAGCAAGTGAAATCGCGCTTCTTCTTGGTCCTGAAGAAAAAGTTCAGTTTAGCCTTTGAAACAGATTGACCAATTTATTTTTGTTATATACTGTATTTTAAAGTTTCAATTTATCGTATTATTATTGCAGCAGTTTTTGAGCGACTGTTTGAATAATCACAAGGTTATTTTAATTTATAATAATATAATTTACGAAATAAAAAACATTCACTAAATTTATTCTCTTGATTATCATTAAAATTTAAAATATAGGTGTCAAGCACAATTGAATTTTAATCAGAATGTGTTAAGTTATAGGTTAATAAAATATCAGATATAGTAGTTAGTGCAAAACGCTTGCATATAATTTACTTTAACGCTGTAGCCTCATTAAGGATAAATGATAATAACATTATTTTTAGCGTCCAGACAACCTTCAGACTATCATCTATAAACAACTATATTCAGAGAATTTTCTGTCAAATATTCATATAAAAAATATTCTAATTAATATTGGGTTGAACGGCGACATAAATAAAGGATTGATAAGGGAGTGTAGTAGAAGCCGTGGGAATAAAATTCACTTGACTCTTATTTATTTATACCAGATACAACATTTTGCTTTACAGGGACATTTTGTGGGATGTGAAAAATTCGACTATGCTATAACAAAACCTTTGTAACACAGCAGTAAGACGGAATTAGTGTTTGGGTTCTAAGTGATTCCGTCATACACACATTTCTCTGTATAAAGGAGAACTTGATTAAATGTAATTGTAAATATAAAGCATTCGTACATATTGATTAAATGTACGAAAATCGTGAATACGATCATATATAAATTGATTTGCATTCTTTCAAAAGTTGAAATATTTAAGTACTGACAGTTTGTTCTACGAGTACTTATAACTCTGAAAATTGTAGTACTTTCTGATGTATATAAGTGTTTATCAATTTTTATGTGGTCCAGGAAGATTTCAAATGTCATCGCCTATCTCAGTCATTATTATATTAAGAATCATTACTTCTAGTCAACTAGAAAATTTTCAAGTAAAATAACTTTATTTTAAGATCCATTAAAATGTATATTAATGTCTTCTATAAAATAATATGCATCTAATTTGCTTAAGGAGCAATCTTCATATTAAATTCTGCACTGGATCGATTTTTTAAGGGATATCACCGGCTTTTAATAACATATCATGATTCTCCAGGACAAGGTACGCCGAATTAATATAAAATTTATATATTTTACTCAAGCTGTTGGAGAGTTATGACTGCTTGAAATGTTGAACTCTTAATACTATATTGGTGTTGTAGCTTTTCTTTTATTTTACAAATAATTAATCTATCAAACTAAGTCCTATTTTATATTATGATATTAAATAACTTGAACAAAATGTATACCATTTTTCTTCCTCAAATATTTTTTTAATATTAATTACTCATTATGAGAGTTATTTTTACTATAAAGAAATAATATGAATAAAACTGTGGGTACATTTTGACAACAATCTATTCAGCATTGCCAGAAACCTGGGCTTGCAAAATTTTAGTTCATTTCCTTCAGTACTTTTTGAAATATAAACCTATATTCAAAACTGCATCATTTTAAAGTTTTTTGAGAATCATTCTTCAATTTCCAATAAAATATATTCAGGAGAAAAATTTCGAAATTGCAGTGTAATTGTAGAGTTTGAACACTTGGTATGCAATAACAAATTTGTGCAATAACAAGTTCAATAACAAATTTGAGAGCCAATTTAGCTTAGATCCATGCATGCTATGTCGGTTTATCTTTATGTAACTTTTTGTTTAATATTAAACAAATAATTTTAATTTCGAATATTATTCAAAAGTCAAAATTACCATTAATAAATGGTGAAATTGCAAATTAAACAACGCATATGTTTCTTCAATGTAAAGAATGCCCTGGAAGAATAAGTAGGCAGACTCAATTCCTATACTTAAGACTTGTGGTTAGCTACATAACAGAGTTGGACTATTCCATTGAAAATAAAATTAATAATATTATTTTTTAATTACTTTCGACTTGTTAATTGGATTAATTGTATTTAGAGGGCATAACGATGAGAGCAAAAGAAAACAATAATAATATTTTATGCAAATTCTATGTTCTGCAGCTATTTTTTGTTTGTAAGCTATTCTAAAAATGTTAGTAAGAGTTAGTTTCAGAGATCTGCCCCTGCAGCATGTGAATTATTTCGGAAGGATACGGATCTTGTCTGCAGATTGATAGATTCTATGCAGCAAAGCATCCAAAACGTTATTGATAGAAACGGCTGCCTTACGTTTTATTGAGTTGCAATGTTTTATATTAGCGGTTATAGTAAGTTGTATCAAATTAAATAGTATTGAGTTTCTCTGTATATATTAGTAAATATTTTAAATTTTGTCTTTCATTAAATAATTATTATACCAAGTACTAATAGAAATGTGTTAATGTGTAAAGAACCTTGCTACCCAATCGGGAATCGAACACGGATATTCGTACTGGCCATCTGGTGCTCCACCATTGAGCTACTGGAATGGAACTGAACGCTCTTTTAGTTGAACTGAACTCTACATTCTCTTCCCGCGAATGTCAGATTGGCGTACAAGCTGATAATCTGACTAATCATTTCTTTCTATTTTTACCCCAGATTAGCCTCCTGATATTACTATTTTTACCCAGATTTTTATCATGCATGGTTGTTGGCTTCCCGATTTGAAATCGGCGCCCAATATGCAAAAATCCTCTGAATCTGTACTTATCGTGCTAGTGTCGCTTTCAGAACCCAACACCATTGTACTAACTTGCAGAGTTAATCCGTTTGGGTGCCATTGTACAGATTCTTGCTGCCTTAACTAGGAATGGAACCACGGATCTTTGTACTGGCGAGTCAATGCCCTACCTTTGAGCTACAGGGTAGGAACGATTTCTAACGATTTTTGAACCAAATCCGTAGGATAATTCCTTCATATTTATTTTTTTTTAAATATATCAAAATTAGCATTTTTTAGGTTATCTGATACTTATTTCGACGCATCCGAAAAAGGAAGATTAGCACAATTCTATAGTTTTGCAGAAAATTGTGTGTATATCTTCGCATTTAACAAAAAATATTTTTCTTTGAATTACTCCATTTTTTAATTTTCGTGATTCTTCAAGCAAACACTTAAAAATTGAGATTCTCGGTTATGTTCGTGCATTGTTTCTTTCTCTAGAATCCTGTGTATTTTGGTGATGTAATTATTTTTCAACCGGCTACAATTTGATAAGTAACTGCTTTAAACCTTCGGGCGAGCTCGGCGAACTGGGTTAAAAATAAGCAACAACTGTTAAAAAAATTTTTATTGTTAAAGAAAGTTTGATAGAGTTTATGGAAAAATCCTCCCCCCCCCTCACAAATAACGCCTCTGTTGGTCATTTAGAGAAACACTTTATTAGAAAAATCTCAAGTACAAGCAGATATATTTCGTGTGCAAGAATCTACAATGCGAATACGCTTGGATATAGCCTTTTTATACATAAATCGACTGTGGATCGCAAAAACAATCAAACTCCGCCTCTGCGTTCTTGTTGCACAATCCTTGTTATTAATGATCTTTGCCTTACCTTAAGCGTGTGTTAAATAAGTGATGCCAGATTACAAAATCGTGTGAAAAGATCAAACAGCAAACTTTCGAATAAAGAAAAGATCCAACAGCAAACTTTCGAATAAAGAAAAGATCCAACAGCAGACTTTCGAATAAAGAAAAGATCCAACAGCAAACTTTCGAATAAAGAAAAAATCCAACAGCAAACTTTCGAATAAAGAAAAGATCCAACAGCAAACTTTCGTATAAAGAAAAGATCCAAAAGCAGACTTTCGAATAAAGAAAAGATCCAACAGCAGACTTTCGAATAAAGAAAAGATCCAACAGCAAACTTTCGAATAAAGAAAAGATCCAACAGCAAACTTTCGAATAAAGAAAAGATCCAACAGCAGACTTTCGAATAAAGAAAAGATCCAACAGCAAACTTTCGAATAAAGAAAAGATCCAACAGCAGACTTTCGAATAAAGAAAAGATCCAACAGCAAACTTTCGAATAAAGAAAAGATCCAACAGCAGACTTTCGAATAAAGAAAAGATCCAACAGCAAACTTTCGAATAAAGAAAAGATCCAACAGCAAACTTTCGAATAAAGAAAAGATCCAACAGCAAACTTTCGTATAAAGAAAAGATCCAAAAGCAGACTTTCGAATAAAGAAAAGATCCAACAGCAGACTTTCGAATAAAGAAAAGATCCAACAGCAAACTTTCGAATAAAGAAAAGATCCAACAGCAAACTTTCGAATAAAGAAAAGATCCAACAGCAAACTTTCGAATAAAGAAAAGATCCAAAGCAGACTTTCGAATAAAGAAAAGATCCAACAGCAGACTTTCGAATAAAGAAAAGATCCAACAGCAAACTTTCGAATAAAGAAAAGATCCAACAGCAGACTTTCGAATAAAGAAAAGATCCAACAGCAAACTCTCAAATAAAGAAAAGATCCAACAGCAAACTTTCGAATAAAGAAAAGATCCAACAGCAGACTTTCGAATAAAGAAAAGATCCAAAAGCAAACTTTCGAATAAAGAAAAGATCCAAAAGCAAACTTTCGAATAAAGAAAAGATCCAACAGCAGACTTTCGAATAAAGAAAAGATCCAACAGCAAACTTTCGAATAAAGAAAAGATCCAACAGCAAACTTTCGAATAAAGAAAAGATCCAACAGCAGACTTTCGAATAAAGAAAAGATCCAAAAGCAAACTTTCGAATAAAGAAAAGATCCAACAGCAGACTTTCGAATAAAGAAAAGATCCAACAGCAGACTTTCGAATAAAGAAAAGATCCAACAGCAGACTTTCGAATATAGAAAAGATCCAAAAGCAGACTTTCGAATAAAGAAAAGATCCAACAGCAAACTTTCGAACAAAGAAAAGGAGAGTAATAAGTGTCATTTGTGGGAGGAGAAATACAGAGTGTTGCATAATGTTTCACGAACATTTCCTGAAGTTTAAAATCTCGTAAACTTTTTCTTTTAAAAAAGTTATATAATTTTGTAACTTTGAAACCTTCTTAGGTGTAAAAATGTAATATTCAGAATGCACTGAAACACCTCTTATTGCACCCATAGTAATTAACAGCCTCTACCGTCCCTTTGAAATGTACCTATAGGGACAGGTATCTTCAAAATCGGAACCAATGACCTTTTAATTCTATATTTCCCAAAAATTGACTGTTCTCAAAATTTAGTTATGATGTATAGGCTAATAAAACAGCATATAACAAAAGAAATAAGACAACGTATAGCAAAAGAAGGGTGCAGCAGGTTTCAAAGGAGAAAAACAACCTCCCTGTTTTGGACATAATGACTGAGCAGGTATTGTCACAAGAGGCTATTTATTTACATCCAAAATCAGTTAAAACTTTTATTTATTTATATAATGTTTTATACGAAGTTTTTTTACACCATAATTGCCTTTAAAGCAGAAATTTGATCGTATTTCAATTTAAAACCTAGTTTTATTTCAAGGATAAAATTGCTTTTCAAAATATAAAAACTCAATTGAAAAGCCAATTCTCATAAACAATATTCTAGAAAGTACTTTCCAAAGATTTCAATTACCGAGTATTTTTCATCATTACTCAGGATGTACCCTTGGGCAATCCGGGGACATCAGATAATCAATATTTAAATTCGAATTTTTCCGGTGACTAATTAGGAGCTGTGTGTGGAAGAATAGCAAGGACTTTAAAAAAACCTCAACAAAAGTTTCAGAGCATTTTTTACTTGTGTTCTTTTCCTGCAGGAAACAGACATTTAAAATCTTATGTGACCAGCGCAAGTTTTTTTCTACATTTTTAAATGCGCTTTTCTCCCTTTCGTCATTTATATTAAAATAAAGTACGTCTGAATTGTCATAATGGGAGCATTTTAAAATGATGACAATTTGCACCCCAAAAAATTCAAAATATGTACTCACGTTTTATAATTTATGCGGTAATATATTTTTTTCATTTTAATCAACATAAATAACAAAATAAAATGTGTCCAACATATTACTTTCTTTACAGATTGAAAATTTTTGATTTTGTGGTAAAACAATAACACAAAAAATGTGTGCGCTCTTACTGTTAGATCTCTCTGAAAATCGATACATTTCATGATTAAAATACTGTAAATGATTAAAATAAGCATATTAGTTTTCATGTAATTCGCTTATATTGAAGTTATTGTGTTGCCTGTGGAAAAGCAAAAATTTTAATGTTTTGAGAACGGCTTATGATAGCTCCTACAAATAAGTTTCTACTTAGTATTCGATAAATATATTTATAAAGCATCTAATCATTTGATAATAACGAACATATTAATTTTAATAAACGCATTTAATTTATGTTAAATAATGATTGGGGATATTCATGATTGGGGATATTCATGATTGGGGATATTCATGATTTTAAAAGTCACGCTAGGGTGTGTGTTGTCCCCCTTTAGTCTTCTGATGGCAATTATAATTTTTATGTTGGCAGTACTAAACGTACTATTGGCATCCGTTTAGCGAAACACGCCCGGGATGTTAACGGTAAACTTTCCACTGCTCAGTATGTCGCAAATAATAATTTTCTGCCTGTTTTTGAAAAAACTTTTCTTTTAATCAGCTGAAATAACCCTCGTAATATTCTTCTTTACGAATCCCTTTTTGTTTATATTTACCGTGCCTCGATTTGTAATTTTGATCCCATTCGAACTTTAAGTATTGCCTGGCGACTCATTCTTGACTCTATGCAATTCAAGCCTCTTCACAGTTACCTTTGACTTCCTTTTAAAATTTTTTGAATTTTCAGGCTTGTAGTTTTGTCATATTTGTATTTTGCTTGTAATTGGCCTGCTTTAAATAATTGGTGCATATTTGTTTATTTGGGTTTTAAGATTTATTATTAATTAATAGCCTTGTACATTACCATTTTATTTATGCAAATTTTGCCGTGTTTCTGGTCGCTATATATAAACCGATTGAATGCTTTACATCTTATGTTGCCACTGATGAAGAGCGTTTATACGCTTGCAAGCTCTCTGGCTTTTGTAAGTATTTTATACGTCTTTTAGGAAGTTCAATAAATGACCTTCATATTTTAATTTGTCTTGTGCCCTTGAGTTTTATTTATCTTGGTCACATTTATATATTTTCCATTCTGCATTTTTTCTTTTTATACACACAATCTTATTATGTTAGATACTAGAGTCTATAACCACATTGTTATCTGAACGTCGTTAGTTATAGAATCTAGCATATGCAATAATTTAGATTGCGTGTGTAAAAAGGAAAGCTGAAGAATAGAAATAAAATCTGATGTGATCAACATATATTTACTGCAGACTCACAATTGTTTGTATCTCTACTTTTTCTAAGCCACATTTTCTCAAACATGAGAAGTCAAAAAATTCCTCTTGTTCATAATAAAATATATACATGCATCCTTTAAAACTCCATTGAAATAGATTCAGTTTGATTTTTATTGGTATGTTACTAAATATTACGGACGAGAGATAAATGAGAAGAGTTTGCGACCTAAATCTTAATTGCATCCTTTTATTTAAAGGTATTCCTCTTAAAGGTAACAACTTAAGGGGACGGTGGACGTTGAAATGAGTAAAAATCGACTAAAAAAAGTTTTAATATATAACATTATTTTACACATTTAACATTTGCTTACGGGTGGGACAGCGTGATCCCAAACAAAGAACTTCCCAAAAAGACAGGTATTTGATATACCCTATCCCAAACAGTTCGACCCCCTTTGCAGGCATTGGCGGATAGGGTATATCACATACCTGTCGTTTTGGGAGGTTCTTCGTTTGGGATGGACGCTGTCCCACCCGTAAGCAAAAGTTTGAATACATTTTTTTCGAAACGGAATTTTCAAAGGTTTTACATTTTTAAAATGCTCCATGCGTCTTAATTCTTGTCTGAGATGCATGAAATTTGGCAAGAAGACACCTCTCATACTTTTTAATGAAACTGGGTAAGCATTTTATAATTGGACTTTATTAAGGTAATTAAAAGTGAATAAGAACCTAACTAAATGATGAAAATTAAGTTTGAATGCAGAAAAATATTTTAAAAAAATTAATTTTCAAAGGGATTTAAAAAAATGAATACCCAAATTTGTTCATAATATGTTTTTGAGTGATCATAATGTAAAATTAATCAAGAATGTTAACAAATGGCACGCAAGGAGCATTTTAAAATTTTCGTTAAAAAAAATTAAATTAAAAAAAATACAAAATTATAAAAAAACTTGAAAAAAAATTAAATGGTATTGTATATGGTAATGTTAAGAGGAATATGTATACAAATTTTCACTTTTCTAAGTCAATAAATAAATAAAAAAAATTTCAACGTCCACCGTCCCCTTAAGTCTTAATTTTGGATCTTAAGCTACTTGCGCTAAAGATCTTACATTACTCTTAACTTAGGCTACTCAATTTAGGATCTAATTTTATACATTTTACCTTCCCTACAATACATGGTAATGTATTGTAGGGAAACATGGAACAATTTTTTTTTGGTTGAAGCCTGTGTGTCTGTCTGTGCAATGTGTGTATTCACTCTAGCTGAAAACTAATTGACCAATTTTCACAAAATTTGTAGATAAATCACTTGTGGGTTACCCTGCTGCAATTTTGGTACAATTCGGAAAAACAGAAATAGCCTTTTTCTGAGAAATGGTCCGCACAAATTGTATGTATTTAGTCTGGGTGAAAAACTAACCGACTAAATTTTACAAAATTTTGTAGATAAGTCACTTGTGATTAGATTAGGAAACACTTTCGTTCAAATAAATTAAAATGTTGATGAATATCTTCAAAAGTTTTTCTTTTGGATTTTTACAAACTGCATAAACATGAAATTGAAAAATTAATGTTTTGTTTAGTAAACATTATTTAATGTTCCTAAGCTTTCGAATACGCAAATCACTCAAAATGTAAAACTTTTAGTGCAAGAGACCTCAAAACAGAATGTACTTTAAAATGATTTTCTTCAGTACCTTCAAACAATTTGATTGCCCGTTTTAATTAAATTAAAAATCTATTAAATGTTTCGAATATTCCGTTCTTATTCCGCTTCTAAGATTCGATACCCGCATTTAAAATAATGTGCGCTTCTAGGCCCAGTAGAGGTTTCGAAAATTAGCAAACAATTCAGCTAGCTGTGGAATGCCACTCTGCAGGATGCAGTTATGTGATCACATTTTAATTGTATAGATCATAAGTCTGAAACATGCTCTGCATCAATGCAAAGGATCGTCGGAAAAATGTTAATACTCTAATTTGAAACTTATATTAAAGATTAGTGTATCGTGACAATTCCTTGCTTGTTATATATGGGTCATTTTCTGTAAACGGGGGTTTTACATATCCCAGGTGTTTTAATGAAAGTTTGCATGACTTGGGGACTGAATTTGGATACTGATCAGTTTTACTATATTGTAGTTCATATTTGTCATCCATTTGCTAAAAAAATAATTTATATTTTTAATATTTAAAAATTTAGTTTTTTTTATTAGATGTCATTCCCCTGTGTGTGCCTACAGCCAAATAATGAAATCACAACTTCATTTACAAGCCTTCATTTTCTAGTTTTCTTTTAATTTGATGTTTTATATTAAATTAGATAATTTAAAATACAAACAGTAATAAAACATCCATTGTGCATTAGAATATTTTAAATTAATTTTTTACAACTGTCCTCTAGCTTGTATGTCATTCACCTGTCTTTAAATTTTAGTACCTCATTCTGTACATAGATGACAACACAATATAATTAAAGGATTATTATGTTTTATCAAAGACCATATTCACCTTTTCAAGCGTTCGACTATGTTCTAGCTATCATTCTGTGCCGGGAAATATTACAAAACTGAACAATTTTGGGTAAGTATTTTTATTCCTTGTCATTTACCTGTCTTTAATTATTCTCAGAATAAAAAAGTAAATATTTTTTTAACATGTATGTGTGCCTAGTAAGTGTAACAAACTGGATATCAAGTTAGGCTTAAATGCAAATACAAATCATCTACTTAGAAAGTAAAATCGCATGATTTGTCATTCCCTTGTCGTCATTTACCTGTCTTCTTGATAGACAAGGGAATGACATTAGAACAAGTGAATTACACTAGAATTAAACTAGATTTTCTTTTTAGAAGAAATAAGAAGTTAGTTCTAAGTATAAGATTGCAATTAAAGCAAAACAATTTTTTTACTTTTCTAATAATATATATACATACTAAGAAAGCAGTTGCCTATATTACGTGTCATTCCCCTGTCATGCTGTCATTTGCTTGTCTTGAAAATAAAAATTTGCATTCTCTATTTAATTCCCTTGCAAATGATCGCTGCTGCTGTTTGTTTTTTAGTTTAAACCGTCCATGTTAAAATATAATGCAGAAAACAGGTTGAAAAATAGAAAAAAAAATATTGTTACAAGAAAGACGAAAAAGCCCATTTAGAGAAAATGACCCATATATCAAATCAGTGTGAGAACATAAGTACAAAAACAATGCTACGTGTTTGATTCCCAAAGATATGTGCTTAAAATATTTAAAGACAGAAATAGTGAACAAGGATATGATTCTTTGCCTGCAATAAGATTTATTTTAATAACAAGAATAGGTTATTATGTATTGGATTAATTTTAGTCTATAAATCGTTCTATAAATAGCTCTAAAGGTTTCTCAAAATAGATGAAAAGAAATAATAAAAGATTATAAAATGAAATATTGTAATGGCAGCAATCGTTATTTGTGACAAAAACTTAATTAGATTGTGAAAGTGTCTGAAAGTTCTACATGGTTCAATTTAAAGTTCGAAATAACTCAAATAATTCCTTCGAAAATGGTACAAGAGACACAAATGATAGACGTGGTTATAGTAAAATAGCTATGAATGAAAGTGATGCCATTTCCCCTAACAGAGAAGTAATGAAGATAGAGTCTTTGAAGGATAACAAGAATATTATAGGATAACAAGAATCATATTAGCCGCTCAATGTACAGCAAAAGAAAATGAGGACATTGATAAAAAACCAGAGGTTGTGCTTCGATCTGAAATCTAAAGCGGAAGAATATAGGTTTCAAGTTAAATATGAAACGAAAGTAAATTGTCTCAGCAACATAATGAGTAAAGCATCGTCTGGCCGGCCGGAAATCAGTAGCTCGATTCCTCGTTGAGACAAAAGTTGTTATCAAATTTTGCAACAAAACAAAATACAGAGGGGATATCAATTATAATTACATAGTCATAGACCAACATCTATTTCATACAAAACTACATGTTATATTCCCAAACTGTTTATTGAATTCACGAGAGGTTAAATTATAGTTTGTTTCAACATTTTGGCACATCAAAAAATCCGCATATCAAGTTTCAAATGGCACACAAATGTGGTGTCTACCGTTTCTGAAAGCAAAAAACAAGTCTTCTTCATCAAAGTTTTCTTCATCAGGACCCATAGCAAGAAGCCCTACCTAGATTCACCAAAGCAAAATCTGCTCTGGTAACTTGTGAACAAAAACATGTAAGTATTTATAAAAATTTAAACGTATTATCTTAGAAACTTGTTGATATACGTTTAACCCAGGGAATCGATGACAATACGATATTGTCGAAACAATACGAAGCATCGTTCTTTTTACCCACCAGATGGATAACGGTGATTTTAAGTAAGCGAAAGAACATTATTTATAGAGTTTTGTTTTACATCTGTCTGAAGTTGTGAAACTTTGCTATTAATAGGTAAGTAAAAAATCTGATGTGGGCAACAGATGACTTTCCTTATATAATACAATGAATTTACTTCTTCCACAGTGAAAAAATGATGTATGAGTTTATAAAGAACCTTTCCCCAACCTAGAATAGAACCTGGATCTACGAACTGGTCAGGCGAAGATCTACCGTTGAGCTACTGTGGACGAAATTGCAAGCTCTTAATAAGATCCATGACACACTGTATTTAACCCCGGCCACTCAATTACCAGCTGCAAGCCTTTGGGCCAGCCAAGTGGTCTGGACCTTCAACACTGTATTTAACGTTGAATTGTACATTTGTGGCTTTTCCGCATGATAACATGCAAAACTGTTTCGTACCCAATTAACTTATATTTCGCGCAACTCTAAATTAATAATTATCAATATTATTTTCATCTTCAACGAGCAATATAGTCCATATATTAAAATATGAAAGTAATAAATTCATAAATTAGGCGTTATTTTCATTAACTTGACGTCATTTTTACAATTTTGATTTTTCAGGATATGTTCGTCAATCCTAGGGATAAATATTGATAAGTTGGCGATATGTCATTAGATTATCCAAGTTCTCTAAATGTATCGCCAAGTGTTGCAGACAAATGGGAAAAAGAGCTTTCTAATAGGAGTATAATAGAAGGTATGCCAGCCATATGACGGAATTAAAAGTTTGCAAAACCTTACCTCTCATTTAGCGTCATTTTTATCAATTTGCCGATATTTTTATCAATTTTGTGGCACTTCAGTTAATTTTGCAATATTCAAAAAGTTGCCAAAGTTGGCGACATCTCGTTAAAAGTACTGAATTTTCATCAATTAGTCGCTATTTTCATCGATTTAGCTTCATTTTTATCAATTTGGGGAAATTTTCGTTAATTTGGTTACATTTAAAAAGTCGCTAAGCGGCGACATTATGTCAAATTCGTCGCCAAAATATCCCAATCGTCATGTATGGAGAAATAGGATATTCTTGTAGTCGATAAATGACTATTGGCGTCCAAATACAAAGCAATTACCCAAGGTATATTTTCTCGTGAATGGAACGCGCTAGATCCAATAGAATGATGTCAACAATTCATCGCATTATTTTACGTATGAAAAGTGAACATATTTTACAATAGTTAAGAATTTTTTTTTATTATTTTATGTGATTTTTTGATAAATTTATTTAGAAAATTTGCAATATCTCGAGAACGGTTCGTGCTAACTTTCTAAAGTTTATGCCATTCGTTTTCTAAAGAAATATTTAAAGAATAATGATTTGCGCAACTTTAATAAAGTTTTTGATTTTTTTGTTGATTTCTTCAAAATTTCACTCGAAAATTTTGGGGAGTTCTGAACATTCGATTGCGTTTAAAAACAATAGGCTTCCAGTATTCATGGATTGCGATTTTTATACCAAATTTTGTTCGAATTGCTCCGTTCGTGAGATATTTTCCCCACACACTCACTGACATACACATGCACACACACATATACCATATTTTCACACACACACACGCACGCATACCTACACACACACACACACACACATACATCACCTCAAAAATGTTCGATTCGTGTTCAGGGATGCTTGAAACGTGCTCTCCCGTCGAAAACTCCAATTTTAATTTTTGACTCCTTGACAATACTTTGCTTATACATTATATGTATATAAGGTAAGTAAATAAGGAATGTATATAAGGAAAGTAAAAATACAATTTTTTTTATTCATTTTTGATGAATATATTTTTACCCATCATTTTTGACACATATTTAGTTATTATTAATATGAATGAAAATTTAAAAAGTACCGCCTTCTATAAGCCCATAAAAGCGAATTACGCATAATGTATACTTTGTTACAGAATGTTAGCTCTGATTTCCGTATGATACAAAAACAAACCTCTATATAATTTATAAAACGTGAACATAATGAATATGCAATAAAATTCTATCAATTATGTTAAACAGCTCTGCCATTTACTATAAATATTAAAAGATATTCCAGAGAATTAAATCAAAATGTATATTTCCACGAAAATCTTGAATTAGAAAATATCAAAAAATAAACTTTCGTTATACTACTCTAGAGAAGAAATTAAAAATGTGACGACATTTGAATTATTTGGTAACCAATTTCAACAAAATACCTTTCTAAATTCGTTTCAATGAAAAATCGTATAAAATGCATTTAAAATTATCAACAATGGAAATTAATTCTACAATTTGAACTTGCTTGCATTTCTGGTCTTCGAGTAGGCATCCTGTTTAGCTGAACAATTCAAACGTGAAATAACACTTAGTTATCGGAATTTCTTTTTAAATTTAATTACAAAACTAATGACCTTAGCGAATAAATGGTTGTTTCTCCCTTTTCTGAAGAATAAATTATGTTCATTTTAAATCCTATTTGTCTGTGAATGAAGCGCGGAAATTTAATTAAAAATTTATTGTGTCCTACAACTAACTACATTCAACCGTATGCAATCTACATTTAATTACACTTTGTACTCTTAATAGTTGTTATGGGCTGGTCCGCTTGGAATGGAATTTAATTTTCGAACATTAATTTTTCGAAACATTTAACACTTTTATGCCGCTTTAATGCATAAATCATCCAATGAATCATATTCACAGCTTTCAAATAAATATCTGTTTTGAAGTTGGTGTGTAATTTAAGAAAATAAAGACTTTATAAAGATTGTTAAACACCGAGAAATACAACTAAACAGTTAGGTTTTTACACACCAGACGTTATTAGGGCCAACGGCCCTACCGTGCTGAAAACACCGGTTCTCGTTAGATCACCGAAGTCAGGCAGCATCGGACGCGGTTAGTACTTGGGTGGGTGATCACCTGGGAACACCGCGTGCTGTTGGCACATTTCGGACGCGGTAGCCCGGTGGTTTGCCCGCTGAATTTGCACGCTGCCACAACTGCCGCCATGTTCATGCGGAGTACGATCACGTTAAACATGTGGGTTCGTAAGTCCTTCCGAGAAGTTGGTGGTAGGGGAAGGAGGGTACGGTCCCTGTAGATGCCTTCCCCACTGGGTTCCGTTCTAAATTGGGTGGCACTTCCCGGCCGTCCAAACAGTTACCTTACACCTTTCTGATAGGTTGGACGGTCTGGGTCTCAACAACAACACCAGACGTTATTATAACAAGTATTTTTACTTCCCCATGCTATTGAACAGAGAAAATATTTTCCTTGAAAATTCTGAATTTGAATTTTAACGGGTAAGCACGTTTCAAATTTTCCAGAGCACATTTCAAGCACTTATGGAAAGATGACCCTCTGTGTGGGTGTATGTGAGGTGCGAGTATAACAACTCGAGGGATGTATTTAGAACTCTGAAATTTTATGTGGAGATACATCAAACAGAAACAAGAACTAGATAAATGTTTTGTAATTTGCCAAAATTGTCAAACGTTGATGTTTAACATATTCGAATTACTCAGTACTGTTATACAAATTGGCTTTTGTATAATGGAAGTCTTTGTGAGACTACGTCTAGAGTAAAAAATATTGCATGTTGGGAATACAAATGCAAATAACCTTGCTGACGTAGTTGGCGGTAATTGCCTCAAACTTATCAAACTACACTAACTTGCATACTTTTAGTAAATTTCATAATATGCTAGAAAGAAACCGAAAGTGATGTAAATACACAATTTTCAGCAGACTTCTGTATCAATAGGCTGTAGTTCTGAAAATTAAGTAAGTCAATCTCTACAATTAACTTAATTTTACGTCGGCAGTCCTTGAAAATAGCAGTTTTATCTTTAGTTTTTATAATCGCTGAATTGAAAAGTAATTCCAAATGGATCGTGGCTATCATTTTATTGTTTGCCTAGTGATGCTGTTATGCAATTAATGTTAATTTCTGCCTGGATTAGTGTAATTCATTCCGATAAATGCTTATTTGTTCTGCAATTATAATTAATAAAGCGCAGACAGTTATAATTTATATGCTAAGCCAGTCGGATCATCGTACTCTTTTATTCTGCGAGTATCCTCATTCCAAACTGGAAGATTCGACGTAATACTACTTTTATTCCAACTTTCATGGTGGCAGGTCAAGTGGAAGAACTCAAGACTAAATGTCTTAGGTTGTTCAACATGTTAAAAAAATCTGATGTGAGCAACACATGATTTTCCTTATATAATGCAATGAATTTACTACTTTTACAGTTAAAAAATGTTATTCTTATAGCAGATACTTATATTCTTACCAAGATATTGGATTTTCTTCATTCAGTCGTCATTTTTATTGATTTAGCGTCATTTTTATCCATTTGGCGAGAATTTTGTTAATTTAGCAATAATTAAAAATGTCGCCAGGTTGGCGACATGCCGCCAAATTCGTCGACAAAATCTCGCCAAGCGTTATGGACGGAGAAATAAGTTATTCTTACTGCAGATAAATGACTATGGGCGTTGAAATACAAAAGTATTACTCAAAGTATCTTTTTTTATGAATGGAAGGAGCTAGATCCACGAGAATGATGTCACCCAATTTATCGCAGGGTATTACATATGAAAAGTGAACATATTTCTCAATAGAAAATATTTTTATTTTTATTTTATATAACATTTTGATAATTTTTTTGAAAAATGTGCAATATCTCGAGTACGGTTCATGTTAGCGTTCTAAAATTTATGTCAATCGTTTTCTAATGAAAAGTTACATAAAAAATGTCTATTTGCGCAACTTTATTAGCGGTTTTGACTTTTTGGCGATTTTTTCAAAATTTCACTCGAAAATTTAGAGGTGTTCTGAACATTCGATTGCGTGTAAAAACAATAGGCTTCCAGTGTTTACGGATTGTGATTTTTGTACCAAATTTTGTTCGAATCGGTCCATTCATTCGTCAGTTATAGTCTCCACAGACTCACTGACACACACACACACACAGACATCACTTCAAAAATGTTTGATTCGTGATCAGGGATACTTGAAACGTGCTCTTCCGTCGAATACTTGAATTGGAATTTCCGATCCCGTCACTATACTTTCCTTATACATTATGTATATAATGAAAGTAATATGTTCAACATGTTAAACAAGAAAGATCAATCATGCTTAAAGCATTGATTATGAAACACTTTCCAACTTCAATGCAATTTTATTTAAATATGTCTAAAATGCAATGCATTCCTCGGTAATATTTTAAAACTTATCACAATACTACATTAATTTATTATATTTGAAACCTTAAACCTTCATAAAAAA
This sequence comes from Amaurobius ferox, assembly GCA_951213105.1. NCBI lineage: Eukaryota > Metazoa > Arthropoda > Arachnida > Araneae > Amaurobiidae > Amaurobius > Amaurobius ferox. Next base: position 37,599,297 of record OX578134.1, read on the forward strand.
AAAATTAACTTCATTCAAATGACGGCATTAAAGTATAAATTGCCTGGTTTAAACATCTCTAAAATGTGATACATTCCTCGGTAATAATTTTAGAATTGTCATAATACTACGATAATTTATTATATTTGAAAACTTCATCGTAAACAACTGAAATCCATTCAAATGACGTCATAGAAAAAATAACACGCCTGGCTCTCTCTATAAAAGCAACATTTCATTCATAAATAATTCCCCCATTCATGTCATTCATCACAATACTATAATAATTTATTTTATTTAAAAATTAAGACCATGGAGCTACAAGTAATTAAACTATATGCGTAAAACTTCATCGAAAAATATCGTCCTTCTCTTTCTAAAATCAATGAATAGTTCATTCATATCAGCTAAGCAGACTCTATGGACTAAATGATTTTGTGTTAAAGAATTACAGCAATTCTAATACAACTCATTCTACATATTTTGCTGTTTACATTTTACATAGGTGAAAAATAGGCTTGGTTGTAGAAATAATCAAATTTGGGATGAGCATTTAAACACAAATATATTGTCATTGCGTTGTTTCAGTATGCAGATGCACAGAATTTAGGCAAAAATAAAGTAGTTTTAGGACGGATACAACACTCAATATGAATTAAAAAGAACTTTAAAAATCATGATTTTGAGACAAGATGGATGCCATATATCATTTTGAGGTATGTCACGTGATCTTTTCATATCATGGTCACGTGATCGTTTCATATAAGAGGTGTTATTATTATTTTAATTTTTATTTAAAAAACTACTGAATATATTTCGTTGAATTTTTTGTTATATATTTTATGGAACAATTTGAATATTGCCTAAAATTTTCGAAGCAATTTGTGAATTTTAAATCCGCTTAAAAAATGCTTGAAAAATTAGGTCCCATAGGGCTCAATGTATTTCATTTTTTTAACCCGGGTTCAATCCAAAACTAATTGGGTGATATTATTCATTTATATTCCCATAGGTCCTACAGACCGTCTGAACAACATACTAAAATTTCATTTTGATTAAGTCATTTTTACGGCAGTTATCGTGCTAACGGACGGACAGACAGACAGACAGAATGAACAAAGTCATAAACACTTTTCAACTTTGTTGTAAAGTGTTAAAAATGATTAACCACAAAAATTATTCAATTTTCAAATCTTTTAAATTGGATACATTTAAAACAGTGGATATCTTTGAAATTCTATTTAAATTTTATTATTTCTCAACATAATTTAAATAACTAAATTTAACGAAATGTGAAAATTAGAAAAATGGAATAAAATATTTCAGTAGTTTCTAAAATATTAAACAAAGTTTGAGCAATAAAATATTACACAAAAAGACTTGTTTAAAATAAAGCAATTTACTCCTTTTGTCAATATATTTTATTTTTGTTTATATTAACATTCAGCTCTTTATCTAAGCCCCAGTTCTCTAAACGCTTTAACGAAAATTGTTTTTCTTTGTCAAGATAATTAGCGTTCTTTCTACTTGCAAATACTGTGGAAACTCTTAATTTTGAAACAGCCTGTGATCATTTTTTCTTCTTCTTATTTTCATTTTTAATTTTCTTTCACCAAGCAAGTATTTTTTTCTTCTTGAATATTTTCTTTTTTATTACATTTAGCTTTCATTCAAATTTTAGAATGTTTTTTATCTTTTTATTTTTTTTTTTGCCACAAAGGTATTTTTTATAATTTTCAGAATTGAAATGTGATGTTTCTATTTTTTATTCTCAAAATTGTAAAAGGTTATTAGTGCTATAAAATAATTTCTGATTGGCGTTCTAATTGAAATTTATGGCGCTTTGTAGAATGCATTGTTTGTAAGAATTTGATTTACTTGTAAAAGTCAAATACCTGTAACTTATTCCTTATTAAATGGTATATGAAGAGCAGATGTAAAATTATATGCGACTCAAGGGATTGCATAAAAACAGACACTTTATATATAAAACAGGTACTAAATGCCCCTCGTTCCCTGATCCACATATAAGGCATGCAATAGAAATTAAATGCTGGATATCATGCTGAGAAAGTCATGATATCAGTTAAGCCTGTCACTACTCCCAAATGAAAAATTTAAATTCAACGAAATATCATATACGCAATAAGAAAAAAAAGAAATGGTTTAAAAGTCTTGGAACTAACTCAAAATTGGTTACAGTTAAAGTTATGTTCAAATAATGGAACATGGCGAAAAGAAATGTGCCGAATGATCTAAAAGTTCTATGAAATTCATTAATTTGTTTTTTGGTAAAGGTACTCCTAATGATGTTTAAGCACTGAATTAAATCTAAATTTATTTTTAGTATATAAATTTATTAATTTAATCCCAAAAATAAGCATATACGTACTGGTATGAGATGTGTGTGTACACGTAGTGGTAACTTCTTGATGAATAGTGCATTAAATTATTCAAAAGTTGTAGAGACTGACGTATTAATAAATGTCTCTAATTTGAGCATGGTTTTGAATTTAAATTTGAAATGGGTTTTTATAAAGGAAAAAAAAAGTATTTGGAGGGTAGTGATTTTTGATGGTGCTAGTTATTAAATTTTTAATATATTCTTCAAAGTAACATGGTGAACTTCACTGTTTCATTCGTATTAACTGATTATTAATGATATTTCTAAACACAGATTTTGAAAGGTTTGATGAAAAATGTTGAGGTTTGTTGACTTTGAAATTATATGCAGTTTTGTATATATATATATAAAAGAGAAAATTTGTATTTATGTATGTATGTATGCCCGTGAAATGCGCCTTCGTTACTCAGGCTCTGTTTGGTTACTCAGACGCGCGTTTGGTTACGCAGATGCCGAGGCATGTTAAGGCACTTATTTAGGGACTAAATGATTAAAAAAATTATGTCAGCATATTTATTTCAACATTTGATGCATATTCTTGTTTGTCAAACGACAAAGATTTGTAATTATCTAATTCTAATTAAACTGTGCGAAGAACGGGTATTTACTGCTGGCATACAATAAACACTCGTTTTCTGTCTGCATTTTATGTGAGCAGCATTTTACTTTGTGTTGCAGTTATATTTTGCTTGTATCATTCACGTTTTATATTAACTAATCAAATTGTTGAAATATTTTTTAAAGAAAATGTTGAAAGAAATCTTGGTCAAAAACAGCCAAGTATTTTCAAATAACAGAGAAGAAGAAGCACTTTTCTCCTGTCTATAATACTTCGAAGTCGGGCTGGATTTGAGTCATTATACTATATCTCCGAAGAAAGAACCCCTAAACAAGGATGTTTAAATTATGCTAACCCTGTATATATATGATCTTTCAATTAAACAGAAAAACTGAAATAAAACACGAGAAAGAAAATGCGAGAAAAATAATTTGAAGGATTTATTTCTGCTTTTCTTATGTGCATCCATTTGTTTTCCCTTCGGAAAGACAATAAATAATGTATTGGGTCCATTGTTAATTCTTTGCTCGAAAGTAATGAATAAAGAAATGGATATCTACAGATCGATTTTGAATAAGTTATCGGCATTCCTTTCAAATTTACATTGGATTATATTTCATTCTGCGCTTTGTTTAATACTTTAATTTCACGACAGATATTTCTTTCAAGACTTTTGTACAGTTTCTCTGAAACATTTGTGTTATTTATTGTGAAATTTATATTATCTCATGTGTTCAACTAACTTCTTCTATCCATGTAACACTGAACAAGAAATAGGATAGGTGATTTAACGATAATGATTCGAAAACGACTTTTGAAACTTCCAATACTAATTTTTATATGGGCTTCTTTTTTCATCTTTTTCCTTTGTGTTTTTTTAACACTTTACAACAAAGTTGAAAAGTGTTTATGACTTTGTTCATTCTGTCTGTCTGTCTGTCTGTCTGTCCGTTAGCACGATAACTGCCGTAAAAATGACTTAATCAAAATGAAATTTTAGTATGTTATTCAGACGGTCTGTAGGACCTATGGGAATATAAATGAATAATATCACCCAATTAGTTTTGGATTGAACCCGGGTTGAAAAAATGAAATACATTGAGCCCTATGGGACCTAATTTTTCAAGCATTTTTTAAGCGGATTTAAAATTCACAAATTGCTTCGAAATTTTTAGGCAATATTCAAATTGTTCCATAAAATATATAAAAAAAAATTCAACGAAATATATTCAGTAGTTTTTTAAATAAAAATTAAAATAATAATAACACCTCTTATATGAAACGATCACGTGATCATGATATGAAAAGATCACGTGACATACCTCAAAATGATATATGGCATCCATCTTGTCTCAAAATCATGATTTTTAAAGTTCTTTTTAATTCATATTGAGTGTTGTATCCGTCCTAAAACTACTTTATTTTTGCCCAAATTCTGTGCATCTACATACTGAAACAACGCAATGACAATATATTTGTGTTTAAATGCTCATCCCAAATTTGATTATTTCTACAACTAAGCCTATTTTTCACCTATGTAAAATGTAAACAGCAAAATATGTAGAATGAGTTGTATTAGAATTGCTGTAATTCTTTAACACAAAATCATTTAGTCCACGGAGTCTGCTTAGCTGATATGAATGAAATATTCATTGATTTTAGAAAGAGAAGGACGATATTTTTCGATGAAGTTTTACGCATATAGTTTAATTACTTGTAGCTCCATGGTCTTAATTTTTAAATAAAATAAATTATTATAGTATTGTGATGAATGACATGAATGGGGGAATTATTTATGAATGAAATGTTGCTTTTATAGAGAGAGCCAGGCGTGTTATTTTTTCTATGACGTCATTTGAATGGATTTCAGTTGTTTTCGATGAAGTTTTCAAATATAATAAATTATCGTAGTATTATGACAATTCTAAAATTATTATCACATTTTAGAGATGTTTAAACCAGGCAATTTATACTTTAATGCCGTCATTTGAATGAAGTTAATTTTTTTTTATGAAGGTTTAAGGTTTCAAATATAATAAATTAATGTAGTATCGTGATAAGTTTTAAAATATTACCGAGGAATGTATTGCATTTTAGACATGTTTAAATAAAATTGCATTGAAGTTGGAAAGTGTTTCATAATCAATGCTTTAAGCATGATTGATTTTTCTTGTTTTATTTATCTTTTTGAAAATTTTTATACATTACCTATTTTATTACCACAGGCAAATGTTACAAAGAAGATATAATTATACCGATACAGACTATGAATGAGCCGTAGTTTTATTAATTAATTTGATTGTTTTTTTGTACCAGGCAGTAATAAGGACGGGTGAAACGCCAGATAAAGCGTCAATGGCTGCGGTTTACTAGTTAATAAATAGAAACTAGAGAGCTTTGCCTACTAGCAGTCACTAAATATATAGAAACCAGTTTTTGTAGGGCTTATTAGTTAATAAATAAAAACACTATATAGCAATCAGTTTTTGTAGCAATTAGTTCTTTGGCAAGTACTACGTCTGCACATTGATCGCAGAACTTGCAAAAAACTGACTGAACTTGTTAAACGAACTAAAACGAACTGAAACGAACTGATCTTGTTAAAGCCCTGCCCACTCTCACAGCCCCTGGTGCCCCGTCTCCCTTCTTCGGGCGCAAAAGTCGCAAAGCAGCAAAATTAGGTCAAAATTTAGCGTGAGCAGGTCGAGTGAGTCCATTGTCGTGACGAAAATACAACGTGAAAATTGCATCAAAATTGGAGCAAGCGTGGCCTAACAAATAACTTTATGAAAACGATAACTTAGAAAATCGCCCCCCCCCCTCTCCCGGTTGTCTCAATGTGCAGCAGAATTTATTGAAGTAAAATTCATATTGAAGTAGAATTTTTATATTAATTTGAAGTAAATATCGTAAAAACGTAATTTTTTCAGGAAATGCTTATAATAATGTTACAATCTTATATTTAGAAAACCAAATTTCAATATGTTAAATTCGTAAAATTAGATTTTTGCGTTTTAATAGCTTCTTCAGTAGGCGAGTGCAAACTGCCTCGCCATTAAACAAGAAAGATCAATCATGCTTAAAACATTGATTATGAAACACTTTTCAACTTCAATGCAATTTTATTTAAAAAAGTCTAAAATGCAATACATTCCTCGGTAATATTTTAAAACTTATCACAATACTACATTAATTTATTATATTTAAAAACTTAAACCTTCATTGAAAAAATTGAACTGCATTTAAATGACGGCATTGAAATATAAGTTGCCTGGTTTAAATATCTCTAAAATGCGATACATTCCACGGTAATATTTTTAGAACTATCATAATACTACGATAATTTATTATATTTGAAAACTTCATCGAAAACAACTGAAATTAATTCAAATGACGTCATAGAAAAAATAACACGCCTGGATCTCTCTATAAAAACAGCATTTCATTCATAACTTTGTCACATTCATTTCATTCATCACAATACAATAATAATTTATTTTATTTAAAAATTAAGGCCATGGAGCTACAAGTAATTAATCTCTATGCTTAAAACTTCATCGAAAAAAATCGTCCTTATCTTTATAAAATCAATTAATATTTCATTCATATCAGCCATGCAGACTCCATGGATTAAACTATTTTGTGTTAAAGAAATACAGCAATTCTAATACAACTCATTCTACATATTTTGCTATTTACATTTTACATAAGTGAAAAATAGGCTTCGTTGTAGAAATAATCAAATTTGGATAATCATTTAAACTCAAATATTTTGTATTTGCGTTGTTTCAGTATGTAGATGCACAGAATTTAAGCAAAAATAAAGTAGTTTTAGGACGGATACAACACTCACTATGAATTAAAAAGAACTTCAAAAATCACGATTTTGAAACAGGATGGATGCCATATATCATTTTGAAGTGGGTCATGTGATATTTTCATATCATGGTCACGTGATCGTTTCATATAAGATGTGTAATTATTATTTTAATTTTTTTTAAGAAACTACTGAATATATTTCGCTGAATTTTTTTTTTATATATTTTATGGAACAATTTGAATATTACCTAAAATTTTCGAAGCAATTTGTGAATTTTAAATCCGCTTAAAAAATGCTTGAAAAATTAGGTCCCACAGGGCTCAATGTATTTCATTTTTTCAACCCGGGTTCAATTCAAAACTAATTGGGTGAAATTATTCATTTATGTTCCCATAGGTCCTACAGATCGTCTGAACAACATACTAAAATTTCATTTGGATTAAGTCATTTTTACGGCAGTTATCGTGCTAACGGACAGGCAGACAGACAGACAGACAGAATGAACAAAGTCATAAACACTTTTCAACTTTATTGTAAAGTGTTAAAAACGGTCATCTCTATCGGGTAAGTAGTGTCACGTGTCTACCACCCTCCATTGAAGAGCGTGAAAAAATGCAGAAAGAATCTCCAGTAAAAATTTAGAACGATTTTTCGAATAAAAGTTATTAAATGATGAATTAAGCTATAAAAAATTAACAATTCAAGTTGCAGCAAAAATATTTAAAGTTTTGTAGAGCTAAGATATGACATATCACGATGATAAAATTTGAAGACCCTACCTCGATGGCTTTATATTGACGGAATTTAAACTTAGTCACTTTGAAATGAAAGTTATCGAATTGTTAATTTAAAACTTAAAAATTAACAATTTACACGTTACGATGACAAATGTTGAATACTGTATCTGGAAAACATTTTTTTTCAATTTTAATTTTGAGCAATACGTCGAAAAAGTGTAAAACACGAAGTTTTTATCGAAAGACAGTGACCTTTTTCAATTATCATTTTCTATTTATCCGTCAATTCGATTTATTTTCCTCCAGACTTAGATGCAGTAAATTTTAATTAGATGCAGATTAGATGCAGTAAAATTTAACACAGTAATCTCCTTAATTAATATTTCAAAGACAATAGGATTTTTTTGTGAAACAACGTGGCTTATAATACTTTATTTAGAATCTAGAAAAGTTACAAAATTAACACTCTGTGAACCTTTCTATTTGTTATTAAACTTTTGAACCACTCGTTTTCGATGCGCAAACGACTATAGAATCCAAAATTAGAGAGAAATTATCCTCGAAATATCTGAAATGACAGATTCTCCTCGAAGAAAGCCTCCCACTCCAGATGTTCATATATTCATATTCCATATTTCTTAAGTCCAGTCGTAACATAATCGGAATTAGAAAACAGGAATAACGCGCCATTTTATAAGTTTTCGTTGAGAAGTTATGTTTTCAGGATTATCCGTAAAAGTTACTAAAGATATATTTTCATAACTTACTAAACTTCCTTGAGGAAAACAGACATAAGACAGTTAGGTAACGACAGTTGTTTTGAAGGCGTTATAAGTTATTTTACGGACCCAAAAGAATAGTATGCGTCCTTAACAACCGATAAAATCAAACTGCCTGGCAATTTAGGAAATTTTCAATGCTATGAAAATTTTAAATTTCGAATATATCGTGTTTTATCACAGAAATTACCACACTATCGCGTTCTAGTTGTATACATAATTTTTTCGCACCAAGAACTTCAGAGTAATACATGCATTTGTTGAGTTGTAGTCTCTTTCCCATGCATACAAACGCATTTCCAAAAGCGTTCGAAATATATATTCAGGGAATTAAACACATTTTTTTTCGGGAAAATCTCGAATTCAAAAATTTTTGGGGAGTAATTACTTTTTACAATATTATGAGAAAGTAAGTAATAAAGTCAAATTGTTGATAGTTTTAAAATTTCACCCTAACATAAAATATGTTATTAAGAAACACATCTTAAAAATATTATAACAAAGGCAGATGTATAAAGTTTAAACAGGTAAACGAACAGAAAAGTGAAATGGGCGATTTCCTAAGTAGTGTCATTATTTTTAAGGCCCATTTTGTCTTTTTGACTTCGGCTTTGTTGGTTCTCTTGTATTGATGAAGGGAATCCAGCGTATTCTCCAAATAGCTGTATGCTGCATTATTATTTAATTCGTGCTTAACTACGTTGCCAAAGTTTTCTTAATATTTTTAATGCGTTTTATTTTTTAGAAATTTTAAAACATTGTATAACTGCAAGGTTTTCATACTATTTCATAACGGTTTGTGAAATTTTGATATTTTAGTACATTTACAGGATTTTGAACACTTTTAGAAATTATCTTTAGCAGTGTATGTAATTCATCGGCGTGACAGATCTGTTTTTATTAAACCTAATTTTTTAAGAATTTCTGAGAAAATGTTTAAATAAATTACTTGCAAACGGAAGCATAACAATATCTAATGGTTTTTCATTCTAATGCTGGTTATGATACAGTGGACCTACAGGATATTCAATATGAATATATGAGAAAGTCGAGTGCAGCCTCCTACTACAGATATTTTCGACCGATAACTTCAACTTGAGAATCCTATCCCTAGCCAAAGCAACTCCCTATCGCTAGCCAACGCACGTAGTTTCAATCTTGACATAAACACATCAATGAGGAGCAGCCACTATTATGGGTGGCGAGAAAACTTTGGCACAGGTCACCGCCTTATATACATTTTTATCATTTTCCGCACCTGCATATAAACATTCTGCATGCGGTTTCTGTGTTGATCCTCTTTACAGAAAATCCACTCGCAGTGTAAATTTGTGTATTTCAAATTCAGTAATAGTACGGAAGATTTCGCTTTCTCCACCCTCCAGTTAAATAAAATATTCAACGGAATTTCAGAGTAGATTTCAACGGAATTCAGATTTGGAAAACTGGAGGCTCTTTTAGAAAATGCAACGTGATGTGGCGGGATAGCTCCATTTTCACGCAACCCTTTTCTTTATACAAAAGTAGATCGTGGATGGTACTGTTTAGAGTTTTAAAAAGAAAAAAAAATGTAGCCAAGCGCACTGTATAGGAAATTCTAAAAGATATTCCTTTGACAGAATGTTAAATTTATTACCATCCATTTTTGTGTGAAAAATATACATTTCTAGATATAATTAATTAATCTTTAAAGATACCTCCATTAAGTATCCGTAAAAGTTAATGTATATTTTTCTACAATATGTTGATATTATTCTGTGTTAAACCAATTATTATACATATGCAGCAAAAATAATGCTAAAACAGCATATTATTTTTAAAAAATGCACATGAAGGAGCACATCCACTCTTATCAAAGCAAGACCCGGCTCTGTTGATGGAGGGTAGATCACGTATCTCAACCGCGAAGACGCTGCCAAACGAAAAAGAAAACATTAAAGGTAAATACCAGGAGGAAGTGAACAAACAGTAGGATAATTCTATGAATGAAAAGTAAAACTAAGGAGGAATCTGAACGAAGAACAAAAAGATTTAAAGTACGTTTTCAATGAATAAGATTAAAAAATTAATTGCCGTATTATAAATTAAATAGAATAATAAGCTCTAAAAAACAGTTTATAAAGGACTACAAAAATTAGGTAGAACATAACAAGATATGAAAAAAACAAAAGCTATATGAAATTAAGAAATATAGTGGTTTAAAGCAAACTTGGATATCTATAGCTTCCAGAACAAAACAATTTTTTCCTCAAATGAAAGTATTCTATTGTTATTATAACAATTATGTGTATTAAGTTATTTTAGTTATTTTGACTCATTAAACTGAGTTTTATGTTAAATGTAAAAACAATTTTACATAAAATATCCTCTACTTGCTAAATACAAATAAAAATGTTTCATAAAAACTCGGAGCCTAATCAAGCGCGAGGTACGAGTCAAGACGAGGCCAAATGTGTGTTTAACGATGGTTGCCCTTCGCCAATTGCCTTCACTTCACAGTAGGAATAGTACACGAAGTAAAACTATAGTGGTAATGAGTAAAACTATAGTGGAGTTTCGAAAAGAATAACAGAAGGAAAAAATAGAAAAAATACCAAATATTTCAAATTTCCTCACTAATGGAAATAGGTACCAAATATAAAAACATTTTTTTAATGCTTTTATATTTGGAGGCCAAAATTTTAGTTTTCCGAAAACTAAAATTTTGGTGAGAGTTACTCCCCCCCCCCCCCCCCCAATAAAATAATTTTTTTAAATCATTTTATTTGTTTAGGTCGAAACTAAAATTTTGGAGGTCCTTTAACTTATTTAAAGAACTGAAATTTCTAGTTACGCCACTGGTAATAACTTGTCAGGAGCTGAATTGGTCTTACTCTTGTGTATGTGGTTGCGCTGTGCTACCATTTTTCCTGGCGGAAGAAAGTTTTTTTTTTTTGCTTTCGAAACCAGTCGATACTCTTATTATGTTATATGTTATTTCATATGAAGCTTTCTATATCATACATTATTTTTTTATTTATATACATATACTCAGCAAAATATTAATGTTTATCTCATTTATATTCAAACCTGTTGGACCTTTCTACAATAAAACCGTTCTCCTTTCTAATGAGTCTGGCTTGCTTCGTAATTGGATTAAAATGAATCCTTCTATCACCCTTTCGCCTCTGATGATAAAACAGCGCTTATTACGGCTATATTTCCCCCGCTCTCCGATTTGGTAGAGATGCTTACATGTCTGCGTTTTTAGAAAATGCTAGAATGATGTCAGTAACCAGGGTAACCAATATTATGAACGTCGAAAGATTTTGCAGCAGAGCGAGGAAATAACGTATGAGGTCCATGCTTGTTTGGGTAATCATAGAATAGTGTTTTGAAAAATAAATTGCTGATTACAAGGGGGGGGGGGAGGGGCATTCGTTCAATTATATTTTTATATCATGCTAGAATGAATTACTTGGCGTTTCCTTGGTTCTAAATAAGCGCCCACTAAGTATAAGTAATTAAATAAGCACCAGCAGCTTAAATAATATATTTGAACACAATTTCAAATGGTTTCGATCCGAAAAAGTCACAAAACAAATCTTATACGCGCTCTCCGCAAAAACAAAAATATGAGAATTACAATTGACCGCATATTCAACCGCTCAGGAAACAGTTGATTTCGCAGAAATTCACATGTATCCTAATAACATTAAGCACCATCTGCCCAGAATTAACGGTTTCGTGACCGAGACGCTTGTCCATGATCTTGCTACCGTGCTCGAATGGAATTCGAGCCGCATTTTTTTCCATGCGTTTTATCGAGTGTTTAGTGACCGCAAAAGAAAGCCAACCTTATAAAATAAATAAAAAGCTAAATCAAAATTAAAAAAAAAAAAATGACACCGAGGTGCACCCATTCAGGTCCTGAAGTACCTCTGTACCAAATTTCATGGTCGTACGATGCTCAGATTTCCCGCTACAGAATGCACAGATAAACACACACACATGCACACATAGAGACAGACATCTTCCCTTATCAAGATTTTAGGAGTAATATTAGATTTTAGTAAAAAAAATCTTTAAAAGTTAAATTGGAATTATATCTTTAGATACCCCACACGTCATTGCATAAGGAGTCATAAATCTGCTTTTAAAATAAGGCGTAAAGATAATATTTAGTTCCTTAATCTATAAAATTTAGAATCTATTTTTCTGCTCTTAATTCAGCCCATACAATCTATTTCCCCCAAAAAGTTAATCTGAAGAAAATACACAGTGTTTCAAAACATAGGAGGATCAACTTTATTTTATAAAACTCGTTTAATTTAAGCGGCTGCTTCGTGTAGCTCAGTTGTAAGAGCAATAAACTTAGATCTGGAAATAGTCAGGAGTTCAATTCTATCCATGTACAAAACTGACATGCGTCAAGCATTGATGCTGACCCTAGCGTATGAAATAAACATTATGTGTAAAATAAGCGATGGAGGGAGTAAGGGAAAAGTAATAATGTGGATACGTTAGGTATAGGGAGATTCGGACTCAATTGAAATAGATGGAGTATGTGAGCTTGCCTCTTGAACCCAGGTAGCTTATTCGGTAAAACGCTGTTTTGCAGATAAGACGTCGGGAATTTAAGACCTTTTTTGAACGAGACTTCATTTCTTATTTACACAAACTAATGTCTTTAAATTTATGTCGTTAGCCATACATCATTGTACCTATTTGACCTTTAAATTTAACTCATCGCTGTTATACACAAAATTACCTTTCTTATAAGGAATATTTTCAGCCATTTTGTGTACGGGAAACAAAGATCTATTTTATCGCTGTTCATAAATGGGAAGTATAAAACCAGTCAAAATATCCGTATTGAAATTTTAATGTTATTCATGACACTTTATTACGTATATTATTCATGTAAGGACATTTCATTTAATAAAGAAAGTTTGCCTTAATTTATAATTAACAACTGCACTCAACAAGATGAATATTTCCTTCCTTTGTATTCTAACCTGTTGGTTTTCCCCTTGACAATAATGCATTTCTTCCTAATTACAGTCTGAGATGTCTCGTAATTGAATAAAAAATAATCTTTCGATAAAGTCACCCTTGCCACTTTTAATGGTAAAACAACGCTTATTACGGCTGTTTTCTTCTTTCTCTCCAGTTTCGTAGAAATGCTTTCATGTCTGCGTTTTTAGGGAACGTTGGAATGATGTCGGTAACCAAGGAAACCAAGGATCGGAAACCCACAGATTTTGCAGCACAGTGAGAAAATAATAAGTGATAGCAATGTCTGTTTTGGATAATCAATAAAATCGCATTTTATGCATAAAATTTCTGATGAGGGGGAAGGTCAAAGTGCTCTCAGAATTGTATCTATTGATTTGATTTTGTGATTAATCACACAATAATCAGATCATTGTGAGACTTTACAAAAATAGCCCTAATAAAACCACAAGCTCTCATAAATCTCTGCATATAATTCTTATTTAGTAGTTATGAGTCAATTTAACAGGATATTGATTAAACATCAATTGCATTTCGATGAGGATTTTCTTCCTTTTCTTTCGACCCAGACCGCCCAATCTACCCGAAGGTTTTAAGGTATCTGTTTGGATGGCTGGGATAGTACCACCCAATATAGACCAAAACACAGTGGGAGTAACAATAACGGGGATCGCGCCTTCCATCCCCTACCATCAACCTCTCGGAAGGACTTTCAGACCTGCCTATTTAATTTGTCAGTACTCTACGTAAATGCGAGTACAGTTTGGCCAGAACCGCGAATCAAACTCGGGTTTTCAGAGTGCAATCTCCATTCTTAACCACAGGGCTGTCACGACTTCAATGAGGATTTTGTAGAGTATAAATAAGTCATTTTGTTTGAACAAATATGTTGACAAAACCGCTAACTTTCAATTTGCGTGATGTTACAGTAGGAGTGCTTGAGCACTTCGAAAAGTAGTTTTGAGTGTTTTGATTATCTCTTCGCACAGCCTAATTTGAATTTTCAAATTTTATATTTTTTCCTTGGTCTCGAAACTAAAATGGATCTAATGACACCAAAACTAAGATTCTAACTATATTGTACATCAGATATTGTGCATCATTATTTCGCTGTGAAGGAATTAAAGTTATAGCATAATCCAGGGAAAGTCATTTTCTGCTCAAATTAGATTCTTTATTTACAGTGTAACGTCCAATGGGTCCGATTTCAGGAGGTCTGTCGTTTGCTGTGTAAAATTAAAAAATAAATAACTAATAATTAATAAGTGTAAGTCTTCGATTTTCTACGAATATGAATTTCTGGTGCATGGATTAGCTCTTATACAATTAATAGCTTTGACAACAGTCGATTTAGTTAACCAGTGTAAAATTCACTGTTAGTTAACCAAAATACTTGAAGAAAATATTAAATATTTTGCATTATATCTTTCTTTTGGCTAACCCGGAATAATTTTTAGCACCTGATTAACCTAATCGACCGTTGGTTAATAATATAATTGTATAAAAACTAATCCATGTGCAGAATTATCGGTCTTTCAAAGGAATTCATAATAGTAATGAATCAAGGTATGTCGAATCAAATATTGCAATTTGTATTCGACCCCTAATTGATAGAAATGAAATGGTGAGAAAACGACGTTTCTGCAAGCCTAAAATCTTAATAAAAATTGAAAGGGATCATCTTAAGACCTTAGAGAGTTTTTAAGTTAGTAAAGTGGGATCAGTTTTATTATACTAATGAGTCTGTACTCATCTTTTGTTAATTTAACCTTTTTTGGGTGCATAAAACTCTAAATCCTGTATTTTTGCTAATACAACCGTCTTGCAGCAAAATGCCACGACATAATGCTATTATCCGTTCTAATGCTTTTTTTTTATTGGAATTATGAATCTCTGAGTAACCACCAACGAGACAAATCCCTTAATATGAATTATGAAGTGCCCTGTATAGGGGAGGAGGGGAATTGCGTTCACATTTGTACATAATCAGTAGCGTAGCGTGACACTTTCGACTGCGGAGACTGAACGACTGGTGTTTTAACTTGGAAAAAGCTTTTGCATTATAAGTGAAATTTATATTGGAATTCGCACTTTCAATAAGTTTTATTTCCTTAGTGAGTAAAATAAAATAATTTAATATAAAAAATGCTAAGCGTGAATGAAATGCATGATATTTTAAAATATATTACCTATGATATTTTAAAATATATTACCTATGTAAGAAAAATACATTCAAAATATAACATTTTAAATGTTTTCTTATTTCTAAATTAGTTGAACTTTTACAACCGTTTTATTAAATGGTCGCTCATAGGGAAGGACACTCCCTCCCTTGGATATTCAAGATAACAAAAACGAGCATCAAGCTACACGATGTTGTACATTTTACTCGTATTCTTGAGTTTAGTCTCCTGCTCCTTTCGTCACCCGGGAAACGTTCTACGGGCGCCCATGTATCGAAAACCCAGGCCATCCAGCTCATCCTAAGACATAGAGTAGCAAGTTGGGCGGTCGGGGGTGCCCATGTATGAAAGAGTGCACTAAAAATTGGTGAGAAATCTGGAACATAAAAGCTCAGTTGAAAATTACTGTAGTCAACAATGTCCTTAAACAATATTGTATATTAATTATTTACAAAACTACTATAGAAACTTCAAAATATTTTATAATTAAAATATGGGAAGAATTCAGTTGATAATTATCAACCACTTTTTTTTTATCTAACTGAGATTCTCGTGTATCATGGGATTTTTAAAGGGAAATCAGATTTATTCTTTCTAAAACTTCCAAATACACAAACGGATGCTTTACCATATTGATACCGATATAAAGAGCTAAGGTTACTTTGCAAACTACTTAAGTTTAATGGTAGTCATTATTAGAATTTTTCTTCGTCTTGATATTGTTTAAAGTCAGGTAAATCCTAGGTTATTCGTGAAAAATGACTCAAATTCTTTAGTATTAAAAATATTGATTTTTTTAGAAATATTAATTAATAGCATCACGTTTGGCCCAAAATGGAGGATCCATTAGCCTTTCCCGAGAAATTTTCTTTCAAATTCCCCACCCTTACCTACCCATCATTGGTGAAACGTCACGTCCCACAACCTGTGGAACGTGACATTCCCTTTATAAACAGTCATCCATATTGACTGTTTATAAAGACTCTTTATAAACAGTCAATATGGATGACTGTTTATAAAGAGTTGAAAATGGAGGAAGCAATAGCCACACCTTTCTGTAAACTAGTTTCCATGTTAGCAGTGGCGGCTCGTGAGCGACATGTAGAGGGGGGGCGCTCATCTATGTATTTATGCCTATATATATGTTAGTAATATATATATATATATATATATATACATATATATATATATATATATATATATTATATATATATGTATATATAAAGCATATGTATATACATATACATATTTTGGGCATAGCAACGGGAGTATTAAAAATATAAACGACGGATGTATTAAGTAAAATAACGTACCTCCCACCTGCTCGCTCGTTCATAAAAATCCTGGACACATGGAACGTATCTTTCCTAGTGAAAAACATTACATAGTCCTAATTTACATTAAAGTAAAATTGTAGGGGCTAGTTAAACTAAAAGTTATGCCCAGGGAGTTGACTAAAAATATGCATATTCTGGCGATACGTACTGATGGTTCAGACACTATAGCCACCCGTAAAATCAAAATCGGTGGATTAGGAGGTGAGATAGATAATTAGGGGGGGGGGTAACCAAAGCAAGAGTTACGTTCGGGGATTTGCTATATTAAAGTTGCATATCCAGGTGACATGTACAAATGGTAGAGAGACTCACTATAGCGACAAGTCGAACCAAAATCGCTCAATTAGAAGCAGATATATAAAATTCTGGGGACTAGTTAAACTAAAAGTTATACCCAGGGGTTGAAACAAAAATATGTGTATCCAAGTGAAATGTACAAATGTTGCTCAGACTATATAGTCACCAGCAGAATCAAAATCGCTCAATTAGGAATTGAAATGTAAAATTATGGGGACTAGTTAAACTAAAAGTTAAGCCCAGGGGTTGACGCAAAAAACGTATGTATATTATATCCATCAAATATGTATATCAAGTTAATACGTACATGTGGGTCAGAGACTATAGCCACCATCTGAATCAAAATCACTTTATTAGGAGTCGAGATGGATAAGTGTGTGTGTGTGTGCGTGTGTGTGTGTGTGTGTGTGGGGGGGGTGCTATTTGAAGTAAAAGTTACGCTCAGAGATTTATCACTATATCCAGGTGACATGTGCTAATGCTGCTGAGACTATAGCTACTAGCAGAACCAAAATCGCTCAATTAGGAACAGCGATGTAAAAATGTGGTGGATAAAAGTTACGCCCAGGGGTTGACACAAGAAACGTATGTATATTATGTCCATCAAATATGTATATCAAGTGATACAGATGGTGCAGAGACTATAGCCATCAGTAAAATCAAAATCGCTCAATTAAGAGGTGAGATGGGAAATTGGAGGGGGGGGGGACGTAACTGAAGTAAAAGTTAATCTCAGGGGTTTCTCACAACGATGCATATCCAGGTGACATGTACAAATGGTGCAGAGGCTATAGCCACTAGCAGAACCAAAATCTCTCAGTTAGGAAACGAGATGTAAAATTGAGGGAGCTAAGCTAAAAGTTACGTCCAGGGGGTTGGCACAAAATATATATTCAGGTGACACGTACAGATGGTGCAGAGACTATAACCATGATTAGAATCAAACTCGCTGAATTAGAAGCCGAGATAAGAAATTTGGGGGCTACTTCAATTTAAATATAAGCCTAGGGCCAATATTATAAGTCTAGAGCCAATTTGGGGGCTACCAATATAGTCACCAGCGGTCGGTTCAAAATTTCCAGAAAAACGACGTCAGATAAAAGGATCATGCTGAAAATTCAATTTTTAAGTTTTTTAACAAATACTTAGAATTTTTTTAATTTTTAGGCATTTTTTAATGTTAAATAGCTGAAAAAGTAAGACAGCTGGGTAAGTAAACTCAAACTAAATATCCGAAACAACACATTTATGAAAGTGTCACTAAAAATAGCCTATATGTCACAATGTGCCAAAAATTGGAAACTCGTGACGTTTAAAGAATTATTTTGAAGTCAAACATATTGAAATTCGTCACCAGCAGATCAACCAGAGCATAGAAATAAATCCCTTCCGGAAGAACAGAACAACAGACAAACTACATCAGAAATGACGAAATGCGAAACAACTTCAAAAATTAAGACAGCTGGGTGGGTCAAGCGATCCCTCAAACTGAGTGTCCTAAACAAGGCACTTTATTCACGATAGCCAGAAACCCCTAAAATATCATAACCCCTCCCCTTCCCATCACCACACACGTACACTTAATTCTCTCATTTATTCAAATGTTTATTTAAACTTCCAAATTTATAACAAAGACGAGAATAAGAACAAACACATCCTTAAATGTAGAAAATTGAAGCCAAATTAGCGAAACTGAGCCAATTTGAGAAGTCCCTCTTCGTGTTTTTCTACTCTTCTGTTTCTTTTTGGCTGGGGGCGCGGTCAGTCCCGCGACACAATCTACTAGTAAATCTGCAATGTCTGGTTCTTTTTCACGCCAAATTTCTAATATTGCTCCTATACCATTCTTTCACTCAGGAGATTCCGACGGCAGGGACGCGGCTTTAAAAATATCCCTGTATTTTCCCCTATGTGTTGAAAATTCTGTGCAATACAGCTTTTACAGCTTTCGTGAGTCGACTTTCTCCGAAGAAAGGTGTAGTGCTGCCATCTAGTGACTGTTTTCATAACTTATTTTTAATAATTCTCGATTAATTGAACCAAAAATTCAGATTTTTTCAATAGAAATTGTAATAAATCTGTATAACTAAAAAAATAATTTGGAGTGTTTACTCAATGGTGTCGCGTGTACTCGCGGCTCCCCCAATGGCCGCCACTGCATGTTAGTTAATCAGCGACGGAGGATTTTAACAGTTGGGTGGTTACAATACGATGCTTCTCTTTATAGACCACGAAGCTGGATGATTTCAGCTTATAAGCATTAAAATATGCGTTTTAATGGGAAAAATACTTTGAAAAGTGTTACTTTAAGCAAGTAAAAATGTAACAATTTTCTGAGTAATACATATATATTCATAAAGTTATTAAAAAATTATAATAAATAAAAATATGTTTAAATAATTTTTTTAACTACATTTTAAATAGGGGAGGCTCGGCATTTTAGCCTCAATGGACGCTATGTCACTGTACATAACATATGAAATTTATCACCCAAATTGGATCCAAGCCACATCAATGGTTTTCTAGATTACGAAGATCCTCAACTATTTAACATCCACCCATATACACGCACAGACTTATAGACCGACAAAAATCCTTTCAGGTATCTAGAGATCCTACCGATGTATATTTACGGTGAGAAATCGTCCATGAGTGATTAAATCACGATTACCATACTTTTTAGGCTATATTAGTTAAATTAAAAATTTTACTTAATCTACTGCTAAAAGCATATATTTCCAGTAAAGTGGTACCAGTTATAATCACTATCGCGATGCTTTCTTTTAGCTCAACGCGAGGAAAGTAAAAACAACAGAGAATTGGAGGGGGAGGGGGATGGTACAGATCCAAAGATTTAATTTTATCATAAATCTAAATTTAGAGAATGTAAGATTCCTTCAATCTGGAGAAAAGACTATCATCCCAGTTGCTCAATCGATAGAGCGTCAACTGAACAAGAAAACATCCACTGCCAGTGACATTAATTCTTTAAAGTTACCCTTCCTGACAGTCATCGTTAGATTTGGCAGTAAGACCACATCTGGCTCTTGCCAGAGAAAATGTCCCTATCAATTACCTCAAGTGAAGAATGACTGATTATTTTCATAATTCAGAAATTTATTCAACAAAATAAATGCTTCCTCTTTTGGAAGTCTAACTTATGACCTGTAGAATTATTTCCATAAAGAAAATACATCCTTTTCATCAAACCTGAAGCGTCCGTAATTGGGTAAAAATAAATCTTGCGATAAAATCACCTTTCTCTTTAATGTTAAAACGACGCTTATTACGACCCTTTTCGCCTGCTCCTAGTTTTGTGGAAATGCCTGCATTCCTATGTTTTGAAGGAATGCTAGAATGCCATCGGTTACCAGGGTAACGGAAGACCTGAACTACCGAAAGATTTTACAACATGGGGCGAGACGATAACAATTGACTGCCATGATTATTTTATGTTATCAATAAATTGTGAGCCTCAATGACTAATTTCGAGGATAAAAAGTTTTTGAAATTGCATTATAGATCTATAATATCTGTAGTGATGGAAGAGGTTTTGAACGAGTAAAACCTATTATAATATAAACTAAGAAAATATTATATGTGATTTAAGATAAGATATTTATATAATATGCACTAAACTGGTTGATTGAAGGGATAATGTAATTTAATTAACTACTACTTCCACTATAGTTAGAAACTCGGTTTTGGTGTCATTAGGTCCAATTCAGCTTCGAGACTAAGGAAAAAATCTAAAATTTTGAAAAGTACAATTAGGGGATTTGTGCGATGAAATAAATAATCAAAGCACTCAAAACCATTTTTGAAAATGATCAAGCACTTCCACTTTAACATTACGTAAATTGTTGCGGTTTTGTCAACTTATGTCAGGCAAGCTTTTTGTTAAGTTAGCGGTTTTGTCAACATATTTGTTCAAACAAAATGACTTATTTATACTCTCGTGCAAAATCCGCATAGAGAGCGGGACATCACAGTGGTTAAAGCACGAGGATTGTAGTCGGAGAACCTGAATTTCAAGTTCGATTCTCGGTTCTACCCAAACTATCCCCATGTTCACGCGGAGTACAGGCACGTTAAATATATAGGCCCGCAAGTCCTTCCGAGAGGTTGGTGGTAGGGGAAGGAGGGTACGCTCCCTGTTGATACCACCGCCACTGGGTCCAGCCTAAATTGTGTGGCACTTCTCTTCCGTCCAAATATATATCTCACATCTTCGGGTAGGTCGAATGGCCTGGGTTAAAGAAGAAGAAGGGTTAGCACAGTAACTGTGTGTCGATCGAATGAATTCGACTTTTGGCAAAGCACTATCCAAAGCAACAATTTACAACTGGTTTAAATAATTCCATCTTGGACGTAGGAGGCTCAGTGATGAATTTTGTGAAGGTCGACCGAGAATTGCTGTGACTTCAGAGAACATTGATGCTATGCAACAAATGATCACTATAGATCGATGTCACCTATGATGAAATTGAGGCATCATTGAACATTTCAAGGACCCAAGTGCATTAAATTTTACATGATTATTTAAAAGCAAAAATCTTATGTGCGCGTTGGATTCGACACAATTTAACTCAAACCTAAAAGAATGTGTGTGTTAAATTGTGCATAGGAAATCTCAAAAGATTCAACCTGGTGCCTAATAACATGACATTATAACAGGTGAAGAAACGTAGATTTATTCCCATGAACCCGAAACAAAACAACAATATTTCGTTTGGGTGTTTCAAAATGAACCAAATTCTGCAAAAATTGCTCGTGCACGAAGTGTTTCAAAGAAAATGATTGCTTTGTCTTTGGGGTAAATCCGGCCATGTTGCAACCGTTGCTTTGGAAGATCATAGAACAGTAAATGCTGTTTGGTTTACGACAATTTGTTTAACAGAAATAGTTGTTCAAATAAAAAATAATAATGCGAAACGTTGTATCATGACAATGCAAGCCCCCACACACTGCATTTCAAACTATCAATTACTTGAAACATGACAAAATTGATGTGATGAGTCATTGTCCTTATTCGCCTGATTTAGCACCCAATGATTTTTTCCCTTTTCCCAACAATCAATAATAAAATGCTTGGCCAACGATTTAAGAAACTAGAAGAAACATTTGAAGCTTATAAATAACATGTTTCTGCTACACCAACTTCTAAATGGCATAACTGCTTTGAAAATTTGTTTATTCGAAAGAAAAAATGTATTGATGCTAAAGGCGAATATTTTGAAAAGCAATAAAACGATTTATTTCCATACAAAAATATTTATGTATCATTTTCTTAAAACCTCAATATTAGCCTACGTATATATTGTGTCGAGTTAATAACATAAAATGCTTCAGTTTGTGGTTATAAATATTAGATCCTGATAAAAATGCTCTATGACCATAAACAATTGTAGTATTTTTGTGTGTTCTTGTATTAGTTTTGTGTATTTTAATGTTATAAATTGGGACTTTGTGGTTTTAGGAGAAATCTAGCACTATACCCCCCCCCCCTCTCAGAGTTTCTGATGAGATATGATGATATTAGTACAGTCAATACAGGATAAGGAAAGTTTAAATTCATTATGCATGTATTAAAATAGCATGCATTGCCACAAATCAGTTACATCGTCTTCAGTGATCAATCGGGTTCAGTGATGCAAATTTATGTTTTTAACGAATTACATTTTTTTTTATAACAACTTGCAAATGGAATACATTTTTCACATTTTGAAATTGATTGTAATACTGTAATACTGTTGTATCGGTATTTTATAATTTCTTAATTTTTCTGTTTTAAATGTATTTTCGTGCCGAGTGTAAACGTATAATATATTCTGATTTAAAAATTCTTCTGTGTGCGAAAGAATCCGTACGCTACCTGAACTTTCGTTATCGTCTTGGATAGAAGAGTTTTTGAAATGCGTGATGTTTAGCTGACGTCACGATGGTTGCGGTGCAAAAAGGACGCTATCGTTTCGGGGAGATGGAAGAAAGATAGCTTTCGAGATGGATCTACGGAAGGCCCAGTCTAAATTTTATAAAATTCTAAATTTCAAGATAAACATTTAAATCCCATCAACCAATAATTGTTCCCATCTCCCTTTGACCATGAGTTTAAGAGGACCAAAATCATCGGATGTTCTGTAAGTAAAAGTTAACAATTTTAAGAAAAGATTTATTTGGAAAAGACTTGGCTTTAGCTATTCTCCATATCGGCCTGTTTTAATTAGAAGTGTAAATGACATCATTTATTATTGGATTCAACATAAATAAAAATAATATTGTTTAGTAAATATGAGATACATAAAGA
Source organism: Amaurobius ferox (assembly GCA_951213105.1). Taxonomy (NCBI): domain Eukaryota; kingdom Metazoa; phylum Arthropoda; class Arachnida; order Araneae; family Amaurobiidae; genus Amaurobius; species Amaurobius ferox. The sequence goes on from OX578134.1 coordinate 37,622,694, forward strand.
AACAATTCGGCTTTTATGCCCATCGAATAAAACTTGCTCAATACCTTCAAATGCTGAAAATATGTTTCTGTGTGAATATGTATTATCAAAATATGAAACCAAGAGAAATTAGTTAGAAGTGCTTGAGAGAATAATTGATTTTCCTATATATTGCTATAATACTATTGAATTGATATATATATATATATATATATATATATATATATATATATATATATATATATATATGATTTAACATATTAAGTAAAGATTCTAACATCAAAAGTTTGGTATGTATTCTATGTACAAGTCAACATGTCTCCCTTGCCATATTTTAATATTCCAACCATTGGTGGGACCTGGAGCCCATCACCAGGGAAGGCGAATCACTGAGTTGTATGAACAACTATTACGGATACTTTCAGTTATTACAGTATAATAAACTATTACATATTGATTCGTCCGGCCTTTGCAATTGATTCCGATATTACAATTTGGCACATTTAAAATTTAATTCCTGTTTTACAAATTGGTGCCATTCTGACTTGATAACATCCTGCATTTACAATACAAATGGATATATAAAAAAAAACATGGAATATAAATACATGAGAAAGCCCAACTATTCTCTAGATATTATCTTTTATATTCAAGCATAAAGTGCTCTGTTAACGGTTGGAGAATACAAATTAGGCATTTATACAAAAGAAGCAATAACAAGCCTCAAGCTCTGATATTGATGTATTTCAGGGAGGAATAATGAATCTGGGATTTCATCTTTCACCAGTGACACATTGCGTTTATCCCAGAGGTCATTGGCTATTTAACACTTCTTTAATACAGATAGCTACAAAAATGTTACTCCTAAAAATATTTTGATAGGGTCTTTTATATTCTCAATTCCAGGGTGTTTCATTACTTATAGTTAGGGCAGTCATTTTGTCATGGGAAATAAATGTAAATTCAGCAGGTAAAACGTGAGGTATATCGCAAAATTTTGAGAAAATTTCATTGCGAGGATTTACATCAACATTAAAAATAGTTTACAAGTTACGTAGCAGTATTAAAAATAACAATTACATACTTAACTCAAAATAAGTATTATAGTATAATTTTTTTAAATTGCATATACCATTGAATTGCATATACCGTTTATATATCATTGACTATATCATTTATAAACTATTAAAATTTTGGCAATGTTATCCACGCCGGTACATGAGATTAAGATTTTCATTTAAGTGGATAGTTTTGATTGTACATACACAGATTTTCTTTTTTAGTGCAGTGTATGATTTCCTGTAGCATGTTTTTAAATTTAAAGAAAGATCGTTCGGCATGGACATTATTTGTTGGTACTGGCAACGGATGGAGATTTTATGCAACAAGAAAAAAATAAATTTTTTTCTCATTCCATAAATATATCAAACCTCCATTAACACGAAATTACTGTATATGAATGAAAGAACAAACAAAACTTCTTCGTTGGCTAAAAGGTCCAAGGACTTTATATACATTTAATATTCGCAAAAGTTCGGAAAAACTTTAAAATTCTCGAGAAAAATATCGCGAAAATTCGCGCTGCGAAACAATAACTTAAAAATTATAATATAAACTAGGCAATAAGAGAAAAATTCTGAAATTCAGGAATATTTTGACATTTGCAAAAGTTCAGAAAACTCCCTAGATTCGCAAAATAAATCGCGGAAATTTGCGCAGCGCGAAATAATGACCAGCCTACTCATAGTATCCACTCCACGATGTGGTTATGCTTTATTTATCGAAACACACAGATGGTAAAGTACTGAGAATTGAAACATTTTTAGAAATTTTATGGCCGCATATAAAGACAGAAGCTATAAAACTATACATTTTTTTTCCTGTAATATTTAGAATATGAAAAGGGAAAGTAATACGATAAAGTCAAAACTCCGACTCCAGATTTTGATGGAACTATACGTTTTAAACATACTCTGAATACGTATTATTCATTCTTCAATCATGCTTATGTGTCTGTCTGCGGTCATGATATCTCTTGAAAAAATTAAGTAAATTAAGATAAATTTGGTACGATTACTTCAATCAATTATCTTCAGAGGTCTATCGAGTTTCACCGTGATCGGACCAAGCATTCATACTTTTAAAACATTTTCGAAAATTAAAAAAATAAACATAAAAAAATGGTTATGTCAGATGTTTTAGTAAAAATAGATATTTTATATGTAATTTCATATTTAAAAGTGCATGAAGTAACTTACATATAGATAGCATGTGCTATTCTTGGTGTTTTTGAACTTAAAAGGAATCAAATTGAAAAAGCTAACTGATGATTTTCAAGCCCTTTTAACTGAAAATAAGTAGGTACTCTAGAAGTTACTACGAGTCTGCCGAGATATTAAAATCCTATCATTTTAGATTGAGTTGGATATCGAAAGAATCAAGCGATCTCCTTTTATGTTTTTTTTCATACCGTAACGATAATAAGCCTATATGTTCAGCGAGACAGAATTAAAAAAATACATCTAATTGGTGATCTACAATATTGAAATTTATTAATTTGTAGTAAGAAGGCTGTGTTGGAGACCTCAGATTTTTTTTCCCTAGATACATAGTATAATGCATAGGGAAAATATTGTGACAGAGTCAAAAATTTGAATTCGAGTTTTTGAAGGAACACGTTTGAAGCATCCCTGAACTCAAATTGAATGTTTTTGAGGTAATGTATGTCTGTGTGTGTGTGTGGACTTGATATCTCACGAACGAATGAAGTGTTTCGAAAATAATTTAGAAGGATTATTAAAATCACTAAATGCTGGAACTAAATTGATTTTAAACGCTTTCGAATGTTCGGGAAATATCCGATCTTCCCTTAATGCTGATAATAATGATAAATAAATAATCAACCTTTACTAATGATACTTCAAAATAACTTAATGGACCTTCTAATTAATGGATAATCTAACTTAATGGATACTTCAATCATTTAATGAATCTCCTCATGCTTAATAAACCTTCGATAATGATAAATAAATAATAATTTCCGATGCAACTTTCATTAGAAAACGAATGACACTAACTTTAAAACACTAGCATAAACTGTTAAGATATTGCAAGTTTTTCGAATGAAAATTTTGAAAAAATCATTTAAAGTAACTATTTAATATACAATTTTTCATGAGGAAATGAATAACACAAATTTTAGAACTCCTTCCGAGAGGTTTGTGGTAGGGGAAGGAGGGTACGGTCCCTGTGGATGCCTCCCCCACTGGGTTCTGGTCTAAATTGGGTGACACTTCCCGGCCGTCCAAACAGTTACCTTACACCTTTCTGGTAGGTCGGACGGTCTGGGTCTCAACAACAACAAATTATTTTAGAACGTTAGCTTGAGTACCGTTTTTGAGATATTGCACGTATTTCAAATAAATTTATCAAAAAAATTACATAAAAGTAAAAATGTACTAACTATCATCCAAGGCAAGATTCAATTTTTGCATACAATATTATGCAACAAATCTTTCAACACTATTTTTGTGGATCTAGTTCATTCCATTCACTGGCGAGGATACTTTATGTACTAGTTTTGTATTTTGACGCCAGAAAATTCTCTAATAGTCATATATTTCACGGTACATTCATTAACAGTTAATTATATTTTGATGAGGATTTTGCGTATGAGTGTTGAGACCCAGACCGTCCGACCTACCAGAATGGTGTAAGGTAACTGTATGGACGGCCGGGAAGTGCCACCCAATTTAGACCGGAACCCAGTGGGGGAGGCATCCACAGGGACCGTACCCTCCTTCCCCTACCACCAACCTCTCGGAAGGACTTACGGACCCACATGTTTAACGTGATCGTACTCCGCATGAACACGGCGGCATTTGTGGTAGCGTGCAAATCTAGCGCGCAAACCACCGGGATACCGCACCCGATTGCGTATGAGTGTGAATAAGTTCCACTGTTTTGAGCCATAATTTATCCAAAACGCTCAATTTCAATTTCAACTTAACGTGGTATTGCATTAATTCCAATATCCTTTTCTGTGGATCTTCTACAGTGTAGAGATTGAGAAAATGACTTACCATTAGAGTCTTCTACAGTGGAGAGATTGGAGAAAATGACTTACCATATTATACTGCAGTACGCTGGCTTTGCTGCGGAAAAGTTCTAACGCAAGTTTTTGAGCTCCGAGCAGTAATCGAAATTTTCTTGAATGAAAAGAATCGTTCTATGGCTGAGTTACAAAACAATGAGTGGTTATGGACGTTATCAGTTTATACAGATTTAACTAAACATATAAATGACCTTAATTTAAAATTACAAGGAGAAAACCAGCTTCTGTCTGGTTTATACACCCATATTAAGTCCTTTCGACCAAAAATTGTTTTGTTTCAATCTCAATTGAACAAAAATTGTTTCACGAATTTTAATACATGCCAAACATTCAGTCAGCAAACTGAGACTCCATTTCTGGTAAATTTCGCAATTGAAGCTTTGGGTGCTTAAAAAAATTTTTTTGAATCTCGATTTTCAGATTTTGATGCAATTGCAAACGATATAAAAATTTTTTAAAATCCTTTTAACGCCGATATAAAAACCCTTGCCCCAGAACTTCAAATAGAAATGATTGATTTGCAGTGTAGCGATGTTTTTAAAGAAAAATATTTAAAGTCGTCATTACTGGAATTTTATAAGAGTCTTCCACTCACACAGTTTGATCAGTTGCATAAATTTGCTCGTGGCTTTTTTCAGCTTTTGGCACCATTTATCAGTGTGAAAAAACGTTCTCCAAAATAAAATATACAAAAAATATTTACAGATCCAAATTAACTGATGAACATTTGAAGTCGCTGCTGATACTTTCCACTAGTAAACATGATCCACAACTGCAAACAATTATCAGTGGAAAGTTACAGCTACATAAATCTCATTAATCATAATTATAATGTTTAATTTCATTATGTGAATTACTTAGGTATGTTACTTATTGTAAGTTTTTAGGATAAATCTCATACCATTAATTACAATTGAAATGCTCTATTTCATTATGTATGTCCGTTATTGTGTTTCTTAATGGGCCGTTAAATAAAAACATCTAATTATTATTTTGTATGATTTACTTACATTGTAAATTTTTCAATGTAATCAAAATAAACTATGGCGGGTCGGATACCGGGTTTGTCCGGCTCGCTGCCGCGGGCCGGATTGGTGGTGCTCACGGACCGGTGTTGGCCCGCGGGCCGTAGTTTGGAGACCCCTGTTCTACACCATTGTTCTACACCATTAAAGAAGTAAAGTCATTGCATTCTGTAGGGAAAAGGATGTGTTAGACACCCTCTGATACTCATTGTGATATCTGTCTAAAATATGCATGTGGAAATAAGTAAATTATCCCCTTGCTACTGTATGATACACAATTGTCAGGCATTCTCTGCTCAATAAATTGTGGCTGAATGAGTTTAATTTCCTATTCGAGTGGAAAATATTCGAGAGTGCCCCTGTTCGAAATATTCTGAAAGTCAAGTGGATGCTCATAAGACGGATATTTTATTTTTGCCTCTCATATTATAGAACATTGCTTATTCAAAAATTTTTTAATTCGAGATTTTGTCAGATAAGCCCGTTTAATTAACTCTTTTGGAAAGATGTGTGTGTGTGTGTGTGTGTGTGTGTGCGCGCGTGTTTTTGTTTGTGTGTGTGTATGCGTGCGTGTATGAGTGTGTGTATGCGTGCGTGTATGTGTATGTATGTATGTGTGAGTGTATGTGTGTGCGTGTGTGTGCGAGTGTGTGCATGTGTGTGCGTGAATGTGTGTGTGCGTGTGTATGTGTGTATGTGTGTGCGTGCGTGTATCTGTGCGTGTGCGTGTATGTATGCGTGCGTGCGTATGTGTGTGTGTGTGTGTGTGTGTGTGTGTGAGCGTGAATGCGTGCAGTGTTGTCTAAGAGATGTGGACACTATATCAGGAGAGGATTTAAAGTTAGGTAACTCTTCTCTCCTTTCCCGTCCGGTCGATGTTTTTACTTTATGCATCAATTTATTTATTAATTCAATTATACATCTATACGAGCAAAAACCTAGTTATAGATGTGCTCGTATATACAAATATATTAGCACAGTTTGTAATAGTAAAAATATTAATCTGGCTTGTTTTAATGCTTAATTTCAATTCTGAAATAAATTCTGAAACTACGAATTATAAATTCAGAGCTATGCTGAAAATTGGATTAATAACTAACTACATGAATTCGGGACTAATTTTATCTCTAGCTATTTAATGCTTAATTAAATGGAAAAATTTATAATTTATTGTATTTATTTTACATATACTATTTGAATTTTAAATTCCAATTAAAGGGCATATTTTTAATTATTTGTTTAATTTGTTTTTAACACATTTTTAGAATTGTTTTATTTTGTGATACTCACGATTTCTCATTTTGATTTTAAACTGTACGGCAATGGATCGCCATTTTTTAAATAGCTGTTTTAGAGAATTAAATATTATAATCATATTGTATAACGACCCTTGTACATTCCTCTAATGACAAATGTAGCTTCCCTTCAAACGTAGTTTTTGTGTTAATACCAGCCTTCCTTTATACGAAATATTCTAAAAGAACAATTTGAGTGCGAAATTTAAAAAATATAAATCTGTTATTTTCATTCTGATAATGATTGTGATACAAGTAAAACTAAAAAGAATGTAATATGAAGCGGAAAGAAAGTTGAATCGGGACTTATTTTCCAAATATTTTGTTTTTATATTTATTATTAACAAACCAACTAAACAAAATTAATGTCTTAATCCTCTACACTCGAAACCTTTGGAATATTTGCTTGATGAAAATGCATATTTTCCCTCTACAATCTGGCTTCTTTCCTAATGCGATAAAAATGAATCTTCTGGTAAAGTTACCCCAACCTCTTTAATGATTAATCAAAATTATTAAGGATACCTCCCCATCTTATGCCTCTGAGTTTGAAGAAATGTTTACATTAATACTTTTTAAGGAAATGCTAGAGAATGACGTTGGTAACCAAGGTAACTAAAATTCTAAGCCAAAGACTTTTTGCAGAATTGCAAGGAGATAACAAGTGATTGCCACACTTGTTTGGTTAATCAATAAAATCGTGTTGTTACAGACAAATTGCTGATTAAAAGAAGGAAAAGCATTAAGATTGCTATTTTTAGACAAGAACGTTATTGGAGAGATTTTTAACGCAGTACACTTTTTATATGTAGAATTCGGATTAAATTCTAAGCTACCAAAAATCACTGCACTTAGAATTTTGTTGCTTTTCCAAACGTGAAGATTGTGAGAAGTAAGAATGAACCAAGGGTTGTTTGGAAATAAACCGGCAATTTTCAACAAATTGTATGCTTTGATAGAAAAAAATATTTATATATTAGTTATGAGTACATTTAGTGCTCTGTCCTTGATATTTCGTTATTGGAATTGAAAAATTCACAAAATTCTATACAGTTAGTTGGTTTTTTTTAGGAAAATAAAGTACTTTTGAGTCAAGAAAACTTCTAAAATGCACTAACAAGGAGTTTTATAGAATCACAAAAGAAAATTATATCAAATCTAAAATCGAGACACATCTACGCAAGTTAACACAATCATATATTTTTCGCTAATCAAACAAATATATGGGGAAATTTTGTATCTGTTCAAATTGTGCATTTTAGTCAATAAGATATTTTAAAAATAATTTAGTTTGTTTCAAGCGACAGCGCGTTTTTCACTGAATAATATTTGATATTGTGATTTTATTCTGGCAGAAAGTAGACGAAACATTAATATGCGCACGCAGATTTTGGATTGGTGGCCAGTGGTGATGAGTTCTTCTTAGTTCCCTTGTTGATGTCTTTCACATTGACAACTACATCGAACTCGGTTTCAGAAAAGAATAAAAAAAATATAGTCTTGTACTCATGGGTACAAGATTATGGTGGTATTTGCATAATCTGGCCTCTGACTTGCGATGGGTGTATTGACTTGCTTTCCATGATATTCTAAAGGCTCATACTGGCCCCTCCTCTGTATCTCTGCGGCATTTCCTGAGAAATGTGTTAGAACATATCAGCCCCTAAAGAGGGTAATACATTTCTGACAATATAACTTCCTGATTGTATGGATAAAGTATTGCTAATTCCAGGAATACCAGTGCCTTATTTTAATGCGCTGTATATTCCCCTAATTTATATTTTTGTCCATTAGCTAAAAATGTTCGTGTTCATATGACAATTTTCAAAGTAGTCCTGCTGTGCATAAAAAGAGAAGTAGAGCACCAAAGAAAAAAAGAAAGAAAAAAATCCAATCTATTCCAATCTGAGAGCTATGAGGGTCGAATTTAAAAGTTTTCTTCTTAAAGTATTTACTTAACAAGAAAAATGTCTTATTCCTGCTAATGCAACTGAATTTCTGCTTCCTACAAGGAATCTAAAATCCTGTTCCTTACAGGACAGAGAATGCCTGTTTTACAGTGTAATGTACAAATGAGGGTTGTAGTGTATGTAAAACTTTTGTACCCATCGAGATATTTACACATCCAAGACACCTCCTGCCGTCCAAATTGCTGCTCATGTCCCAGGACGAGTCGGATGGTCTGGGCTTTCGACATCCAAGACTAAGGACATGAATAAACTATTTTTAAAATGAACTCTGTGTGTGCATCTCTCTGTGTGTTCTTATCTGTTTCGAGGCGTTGTATTTGTTCCACGTTTTTTCAATACGATTTACCAATTGTCGTGATATTTTAAAGTAGTTGCACGTTACCTTGATGTAGATCACATTTTGGTACAAAATAGAAAAAAAAATAGAATGCAATTTTTTTCCCAAATCGTTCCCAAAATTCGACATAAATACTGAAATAAAAGAATAGACATATTCAAAAATATTAATTAAATGCTTGTTTTTAACGTAATTGCTGATAATAAAACGAATAAAAGCAACCCTACCACGGTAGGAGGAACCGCTCTCGATATTTATCTTTTTTCGAAATTTTTGTGATTTCGCGTCATTTTAAAATAGAACATGTCGCTTAATGAAAAGAGCAAAATGCCATTTTTCTGAAACTGTCAATTCGGTGTCATCTTTTAGCGCAAAATAAGAGCATTCATTTCATGTTTTAGTTTTTGCCATAAAACTCAAATTAATGTGCACTCATTGCCATAAATATTTGCGCACCAAGAAAGATTTGTCAGAATCAAACGAAATTTCATATATATGAGTGTAACTTTGAGATAAGTAAGTGATACAAAAATCAAATCAAAAGGAACATTTATTGTAAGAAAAACTACAAATGACTGGAGGTTCTAGTACCCTGTTGGACACCTCTAACGTGAATACACGATATGATACTGGCGGTAATTGAGGCATACAGGTACTGTATGGTATCCTGCGTCATCTCTTTCCACAGTTGTTGTAATTGCGCCTCTAGTTCGACCAAACTGGTAGGCTGTCCAACTTGCCATCCCAAGTGATCCCAGACATACTCGATCGGTGAAAAATCTATATATAGGGCAGACCTAGGAACGGTGGTAATGTGGAGGAGGCATTCCTTTGACACATTTGCTGTGTGTGGCCAAGCATTGTCCTGTTGAAAAATGCCTTCTGGGAACCCTGCCATGAGTGGCAACACATGTGACAGAAAGATGTCACGAACGTACCGCTGGGCTATCATGGTTCCGTAGATCAATATTAGAGGTGACCGGGTGTCATATGCGACGGCACCCCATACCATCACACCAGCTGTGAGAGCGGTGTGCCGCTGTAAAGCGAAGGCAGGATTGATGCGCTCACTACGGGGCATCTATCTACGTACGCGGTTGTTATCACTGTCCAAATTGAATCTCGATTCGTCGCTGAAGACGACCTGGTTCCATTCGGTTGCGGTCCAATCCCGTCGAGCACGACACCACTCCAAACGGAGGCGACAGTGGATGGGTGTCATTAGCAGCACACGTAATGAGCGCTGCGATACCAAATGTTCTTCAGCCAGACGCCTTTCGATGGTATGGACAGACACAGGTGCACGTAGTGAAGGTGCTGCCTGTGTCCGGATGGCGAATAATGATGCAGTTGGTGCTGTGCTTGCGTGTCGGGTGATTGACGGTCTTCTTGGCTATTGCTCTGCCGAGGGCGTCTTGAGCCTGGCCACCGTGTATGCGACCTCTCTCTCGTCCACACCTCCTCACAGTAAAGTCAGAACAGTCTAGGTGGCGTGCTATTGGCCGAGCTGACTACCCCGCTTCCATCATCCAGATGATTCTTCCCGTCTCGAACTCTGACAGCTGATCATATTGTCTTCAATGACGGCGTAACGGCATCTTTAATGAAAAAGCGTTTCTCTGGAGATGAGATTGATGTTAACATTTTTATTGCATAGTGTCTCATATGAAAGCGAGGATATTGGATGATATGCTAAAAATTTTATATAATTTTTTTGAAAATTTATTTGAAAAACGATCAATATCTCGAGAATGGTTCATGGTAACATTGTATAACGTTTGCGGCATTACTTTTCCAATAAAAAATTACTTATAGAATGATTCTTTATTTAGCGATATTAAACATCTTACTTTTTTTTTTCAAAATTACATTGAGAAATCATGCGACATCTCGAAAACGGTTTGTGCTACAGTTCGAAAGTTCATGTCATTCTTTTTCTTGTGAAAGATTACATAAGAAATGATCATTTACGTAACATTATTCAGGGTTCTAAATTTTTAATGAATTTTTCAACAATTCATTTGAAAATTGGGGGTGCTTCAGGCATTTGATTGCTTATAAAATAAGTAGAGTTCCAGTACTTACCAATTGCAATAATCATACTAAATTACGTTTAAGATGATCCATTCGTTTGTAATATATAGCATCCACACAAATATAAGTCAAATACTTTGAGAGTTTATGGATGTTTGAAACGTGCTCTTCCGAAAACTCGAATTCGAATTTCTGAACTCATCACAATATTTTCCCTATACATTATATAATGTAAGAAAAGTCATGCACTGTGTATGCATTCCGCCAAAAGCATAAAATGTCAACCCAGCTCATTTCCTGAATATCAGGAACTCACTGCACTTCACATAAATGCATAAATGGTACTTTTCACATTGTAGACATGTTATAGACAATTTCATTTTATCTTGTACGGCATTTGTAAGTATGTAAATTATAACTTCCGTGGCATTTCGTGTCATCCTGTACTAATAATATCTTTGATCTCTATGGCGTGCTGCCATGTTTCCTCTTGGACTGAAATACAGAAGCACGCAAATGTAGATACATGCTGCGAATAATTACCATTTTTCTCTTCATTTTGTCTTCGTGGTAGAAATTCAAGTGTTATTGACACATTTTTAGAGATCATTTTTTTACGATTTAAAGATAGGGCGTTAAGATGGACTGGCTAGAAAGTGACTAATATTTGACAATAGTTTAAGTCACAAAAGTGGAAAGAAGAAGAAATTTGCTTTACTTTATTTAAACATCTGCTATGGGCAGCTGACTTTTCCTATAAATGCAGTGATTTCACTTCTCTCACGGTGGAACAATGATGTACGAGATCCATATTTTTAACAATGAATTATGCATTTACATTTGACGCATTTCTCGATGACAACATGTAAAACTATTTTAAAATATCGCCGCGCAAATTTAACTTGACAATTAGAATTTTTGTTCACAGCCACTGAGCAGCATAGTACACGTATTAAAATATTTTAATAATAAATTCTTAAATTGGAGTCCATTTTCTTAATTTGGCTTTATTTTTACCAATTTGGCGACATATTCATCAATTTGGCATAGTTTTAAAAAGTCGCTCAGTTGGCTACATTTTGCCAATTTAGTGATCAAGGTCGCCAAATATTGCATATAGTAAGTGAATATAACGTACAATCGATACAGCTTTTTAATTTTATGTAATTTATGGATACATTTATTTAAGAAACTTGCAATATCTCTAGACCAGTTCCAGCTACGTTTTAACGTGTATGTCACCCGTTTTCTAATAAAACATTGAATATAAAATTATTAGTTATGTATACCTAAATAATCAATACTGTTATAACAGTATTGAATGGCCTGATTTTTTAATGATTTTTTCAAAAATTTAATTCCAAATTTGAGGATCTCCGAACGTTCGATAGTATTTAACATCAATGGGGTTTCACTATTCACTGATTACAATAATCGTTACAAATTGTTTTTAAACGCTCCATTCGTTCGTGAGATATCGAGTCCACACACGTGCACATGCGTACACACACACACACACTAACATGCAAACATACACATTAATATACACACATATATTAACATACACATACACTTTAACATACATACATACACATTAACATACACACATATATTAACATACACACACAGACATCACCGCAGAAATTTTCGATTCGAGTTCAGGGATATTTAAAACGAAACGCGCTATTCGATTGAAAACTCGAGTTCTACTGCGTCAGAATAAGTATGTATACAGGGGTACGTATGTATGTAAGGAAAATAATAAATGTTTCTCTGTACTTTTCTTATATACATAGTATAGGGAATGGTGTAGAAAAATCGAAATTGAGTTTTTAACGAAAGAACACATTTAAGCTAACCTGAATTCGAATAGAACGTGTTTGAGAACATATTTGTGTACTTATATGTTAGTGTGTGTGTGTTCACGAGTTTTCAAAACTAATTTGGTACGGTTATTACAGCCCTAGAATATTTGAACCCAATTAATTTTAGATACAATCTAATGTTCGAAAGTCCCTCAATTTTCGAATAAATTTTTGAGAAAAATCGAAAAAGAACAGGACCACTTTTTATTAGAAAACGAATGATACAAACTTCAGAACGCTAATAGGAGCTCTTCTTGTGAGAATGCACGATTTTCGAATAATTTTTTGAAAAAAGTTAATAAAAGAACAGAATTTTTAATACTGTTAAATAAATAATCATTCCACACGTCCGTTTTCTTTAGAAAACCAATGACACAAAGTTTAGAACGTTAGCATAAATCGTTTTCGAAATGTTGCAAGTTTGGCAAATAAATTTATAAAAAAAATGTCATAAAATTAAAATAGTAGCAATTGTTATCCAATATATTCACTTTCGAAATACAATATTATACAAAAAGATCTGGTAACATCATTCTCGTGGATTTACATCTTTCCTTTCACGAGAGAGGATACTATTTATAATAGTCTTGTATTTTTACATCGAATAATTCGTCAATAGTCATTCATTCCGTGGGATATAAATTAAATGTCAATTGCATTTCTATGGGATATGAGTAAGTTATTGTGCTTGGATCCAAACCGCCAAATTTTAATTTACTTGTTGTTAATCTAATCCAAACACCTTTTTGCCGTGTATCTTGTGCATCATTATTTTGCTCTGAAAGACGAAAAATCATTGCGTTATGCAGAGAAAGTCACGTGTTGCCCGCATCAGATTTTTTGTATATTTTTTATGACAAACTGGATGAATCATGAAAAGTCATTGCATTATGCAGAGAAAGTCACGTGCTGCCAGCATCAGACTTCTTAGTACAAATTTTTATGACAAACCGTATGAAAGACGAAAAGTCACGTTATGCAGAGAAAGTCACTTGCAGCCTGCATCAGACATTTTAATACAAATTTTTATGACAAACCGAATGAAAGACGAAAAGTCACATTATGTAGAGAAAGTCACATGCTGCCTGCATCATATTTTTTCGTATATTTTTTATGACAAACCGAATGAAAGACGAAAAGTCATTGCATTATGAAGAGAAAGTCCCGTGCTGCCTGCATCAGACTTTTTAGTACAATTTTCTATAACAAACCGAATGAAAGACGAAAAGTCATTGCATTATGCAGAGAAAGTCACGTGCTGCCTGCATCAGACACTTTAGTACAATGTTTTTATGACAAACCGAATGAAAGACGAAAGGCCTTTGCATTATGCAGAGAAAGTCAGGTGCTGCCTGCATCACACTTTTTAGTACAAATTTTTATGACAAATCGAATGAAAGACGAAAAGTCATTGCATTATGTAGAGAAAGTCACATGCTGCCTGCATCAGATTTTTTTGTATAATTTTTTATGACAAGCCGAATGAAAGACGAAAAGTAATTGCATTATGAAGAGAAACTCACATACTGCCTGCATTAGATTTTCTTGGTTAATTTTTTATGATAAATCGAATGATAGACGAAAAGCCATTGCATTAAGCAGAGAAAGTCACGTGCTGCCTGCGTCGCACTTTTTAGTACAAATTTTTATGACAAATCGAATGAAAGACGAAAAGTCATTGCATTACGCAGAGAAAGTCACGTGCTGCCTGCATCAGATTTTTTTGTATAATTTTTTATGACAAGCGAATGAAGGACGAATCGTCATTGTATTAGGCAGAAAAAGTCACGTGCTGCCTGCATCAGATTTTTTTGTATAATTTTTTATGACAAATCGAATGAAAGACAAAAAGTCATTGCATTATGCAGAGAAAGTCACGTGCTGCCTGCATCAGATTTTTTTGTATAATTTTTTATGACAAACCGAATGAAAGACGAAAAGTCATTGCATTATTCAGAGAAAGTCACGTGCTGCCTGCATCAGATTGTTTTGTGTAATTTTTTATGACAAACCGAATGAAAGACGAAAAGTCATTTCATTATGCAGAGAAAGTCACGTGCTGCCTGCATCAGATTTTGTGTAATTTTTTATGACAAACCGAATAAAAGACGAAAAGTCATTGCATTATGCAGAGAAAGTCACGTCCTGCCTGCATCAGATTTTGTGTAATTTTTTATGACAAACCGAATGAAAGACGAAAAGTCATTGCATTATGCAGAGAAAGTCACGTGCTGCCTGCATCAGTTTGTGTAATTTTTTATGACAAACCGAATGAAAGACAAAAAGTCATTGCATTATGCAGAGAAAGTCACGTGCTGCCTGCATTAGATTTCTTGTGTAATTTTTTATGACAAACAGAATGAAAGACGAAAAGTCATTCATTATGCAGAGAAAGTCACGTGCTGCCTGCAACAGATTTTTTTGTGTAATTTTTTATGACAAACCGAACAAAAGACGAAACGCCATTGCATTATGCAGAGAAAGTCACGTGCTGCCTGCATAAGATTTTTTGTATAAATTTTTATGACTTACATCTAATACATCATTTTTCACCGTGAAAGAAGCAAATTCATTGCATTATATAGGGTAAGTCATAATCTGACCACATCAGATTGTTTTCTATGAAAAATTGCTCAGAACATACTACATATGTACGATAGATTCAAGACATGTATAAAAATGTCTCATGATGAATTCTGCACATGTATAAAGATATGAGTTAAATTTTGCATTTTGTCTATATATTCTTGTATAAAAATTCATTATAATAAATGAATGATACTTTAGAATATTCCACTTATGAATTTGCTGAAGTTCGTTGATATTTAAATTTGACATAGCACTTTGCAAACAACAACTTATTTAAATGTCAAGCAATATCCATATATTTACATATAGAAGATTTTTATAATTGACGATTTGCACTTTATATTATTTCCTTTGAATTATAATTTTGTAAATATTTAAACTGTACTGTTTGTTGAACGGTATCATTTGCTAGATTCCTTTTTTTGGTAAAGATAAGTGTTTCGGTTAAAGTTCGGCTCCCGAGATTGTGCATTATTTTCGAGTTTATGAAAATGTAATTAATCTTTTTACTTCTCTTCGCATGGCACAATGCTAATGACTTTCTGTTAAAAGTTTCCTGATGCTGTTTTCGATTCCAATTGTCAAAAGCAGCTTTGTCCCGCTGAAAATTTGAAATTAAATTGTCCGGAAATTGGTAGCGAAAATAAAATGACAAAAGTATGATTACGGAAAAACTCAATTTTAAATTGAAGTTGTAAATTCGGAATTGCAATGAAGATAAATTAATAAACATGTTCAAAAATAGGTAGCTCACAAGAATGCAAATTGGCTTATTCTCTCTTTTCTCCTTTATATTCTTTGAAATGAGAAATATTTATTTCATCACACATAAAAATATATGATGTGAAAGCTTATTACTTTTCCACCAAATATAGTATAATGTACTGGGAAAGTCGTAAATTAGAATTACAGTTTTCGACGGAAAAGTACTTTTTAACTATCTCTCAATTCGAATCGAACGTTTTTTAGGTGATGTGTGTGTGTGTGTTGAGACCCAGACCGTTCGATCTACCAGAAAGGTGTAAGGTAACTGTTTGGACGGCCGGGAAGAGCCACCCAATTTAGACCGGAACTCAGTGGGGGAGGCATCCACAGGGACTATACCCTCCTTCCCCTACCACCAACCTCTCGTAAGGACTTATGGACTCACATGTTTAACGTGATCGTACTCCGCGTGAACACGGCGGCAGTTTTGGCAGCGGAGGGAATCGAACCCGGGCCTACCGTGTGCAATTCCTGCAAGCTAACCGCTGGGCTACGGCGCCCTGTATATGTGTGCATGTCCGTGGGATTGTGGATGGGATATCTTACGAATAAATGGAATGTGCCAAACAAAGTTTAATGCGATTATTACAGTTAATGAATCCTGTAACCCTGTAAAAAGTCTCGCTGCCCTAACCGGGAATCAATGTACGGATCTTTGTACTGGCCAGCCGAAGCTCTACCGTTGGCACGAAATTGAAAGCTTTTATTATTGAAGTGTCACTTTCAGACCTCCGACATCATCGCACTAGCTTGCAGGGTTTATTTGTTCAGGCGCATTGTAAAGAGTAAAGAACCTTGCTGCCCCAACCGAGAATTGTACCATGCAGCTTCATACTGGCCAGCCGACGCTCTACCGCTTAGCTACTGGGGCGGAATTGCAAGCTCTTATTTTTAAAGTGGACTCTGCAACTCTATTGGTTTGAAACGCGATCGAATGTCCGAAAGACACTCCCCTCCCAATTTTTGAAAACTAATGTCACAATAAGACGTTCAACAATGATAAATAAATGAACACTGCAGACATAAATTTTCACTAGAAAGAGAATGAGTCAAATTTTTGAACTCTATGAACTGTAAAATTTAAAAGTTAGGAAACTTTAACTCGACAACAAAGCAATATTGATGGTTGCAAAGTTGTAGAACATCTAATGAGTAGAAATCGACACTAACTATTACAGAATGCATTTATTTGACACAATAGGGTTATTGGCGAATGGTTGACCATGTTTAAGAATAGTTGAACAAACAGCAATTACATGCCCAGGAATCTAACTCTACAGACCGTTCAAAATGCCCTCCATCAGGAACAATGCACGTTTGAATTCGAGAAAAAACATGACCATACCTTTTGACAAACATTGCAGGTGTCACCGTGTTACAGACCCTGGAGATACTACATTTTACAGGTATTTATTGTCTTTCATATATGCACTACGTTGGTTTCTTAATTCCTACTGATGCTATAATCCTCTACAACTGTGTAATGGAAAATTTTCTCTTTCGCTTTTATTTTTTTTGCCGAATTCTTCATCTTAACTTTTAGATTTTCCACTATGCGTGCTGCAATCACTTTTACTCGATTAAACATAGTCATTTTGCTATAGATAAATCTAACAAGTACTCTTATGGACATTTCCTCATAAAGTTATTGGGGTTCTTAATTACTTTCCTTGGAACTTTCCATATAAATCAAGAAATTTCTCAAAGTAACTATCGCAACTGGCTTTTCCGTGGAATTGCCAATAATTTGCCAGATATCGTTTAGTACAGTTGCCTCCTTTGGTATAATAAAATTACACTCTCCCAGATGGCTTTATGTTTGCTCGTTACTGCTCGGATGAAAATAAATTATTAGCTTGTTCTCACCTAATCAAATTACGATCACCCTAGTACTTCCCGCAAAATGTTAAAGGTAAACTTTTTGAAGTCTGAGATACAGTGTCAAAATTTTCTACCAGTCCGGAAAATTTATGGAATGTTTTATAGTTATCTCTGTGTACAGAGCATCGGTTTATTGCAGTTGTGTTTTAGGTAAATTTATCGTAATATTGGTAAGAGTAGTTTAAGCCAACATTGGCATGAAAACATTTCGTCTACATTATGAGAAAACGGCATCAATAATGTCAGACTATTGGTTCCTTTGTAAGGTTGGCATCGGTAAAATTTTCCATATATTCAATATGGCATATGGAATATTATACCAATGCCGATTTCACAAAGGAAAAATTGTCAATGTGTAGTCAATATTGGTTCAATATTATCTCCCTATATTTACTAATTTTGATTAAATATTAGATTGCAAATTTGTTGAAAGCACATTCAAAGTATCTGCATGACAATATTGCAATAGTAGCAAAATATTGACATCATATTCCATATAATTCCATTAATGGTAAAATCTTGCATATATCGATCCAATATTGGCAAAATATCCACATTCTAATATTCTCAGATTATTGTATGTTAATACTGTGTTACTACTGAGGAAATAATATTGAGTTAATAAGTAAATTTTTAGTTTTGCTATTGCGAACATACAGGCTCTAATTTTCGTAGTGATACATAATTTTTCTTCCATTTATTGTGCTACATCTATTTACAGGAGCATGCTTCCTGATTTTTGCCTTTCTGTTTGAAATATTTAAGTCTTTTCTACATTTGGTATCCAAAACATTATGATAAAAATTTATTTTTTTTCTCACCAATTTCAAATACTTTTTGTTAATAATCCTCTTCGTACTAGCTCATGGAAGTTATGCAGTGCACAAAATTATTTGGTAATAAGGCGACATTAATGGCCGAGTATTAATGTAACACATGAAATACTCGGCCCAAAGACTATTGTTAGTAAAACAATTATTTAGAATAAAAAGCAATTCTATTATTAATAAAATATGTATTTAAACTTATTTTTTAATAAATAAAATTAAATTCTTAGCCAATAAATTAAATTCTAAGCCAATAAATTAAATTCTTAGCCATAACTTCATAGCTTAGTACTTGAATATGAAAAGAAATGCACATACAACTAAAGGAATTGTGACAACAATTGACCACACATAAAATTTTCAAAGCTTTTTTAGCACTTAAAGTTACAAATTAGAATGCATTTTATGATAATAATCTTATTAGCAAGTTAGCATTTTTATTATTTTAAAGGTATATATCTCTTTAACTCATCATCATATGTTTGAGTTCTTCAGAAGTACGTAGAAACTTACTACACTCAAATACTAGCCTTATCAGTAATATACAATTTAACATTTCATATTAAATGCTGTTTTTCAATAATTTCATTTCGAATTTTCAACTCATCTGCTGCAGTCAATGATATTTGTAAACAGCATTCGGAAACGTTAAATTCAGGAAGTCATCAGTTTTATGCCATGACAGAAGTTAAATTGGATTTTGGGAAGCGTGGAAATAAATCTAACGTAAATACAACCTTCGAAATAGATATATTGTCTAGTGAAACGGAATTATTCTAGATTACGGAAATCAATTTCCATTTCACATTAAAATTATTCAAAAAGAAACAAACCGGGAAAATCTTTAAAATGTGATCTATGCTAAATAAGGGGGACATATATGCGTCCCTTCTCTTTATTACGTTTTAAGCATAGTTTACGTGTGTCAGTTATCATCCTATCTAAGAACATACCAGTAGAACCTAGTACCAAATAAATATGGACTCATACTGGCTGCATGTGAGCTACTTATATGGGTTCCATACGAGAATCCAATGTGTGAATCATATTAGATGTCTTGCCACTACTTCTTTTGCACCTATATGGGTCCCTTCGTCTGCGACTCCTATGCAAAAGGAAGTGAAATAAAATGACATAAAAGATTCATAAAATATGTCCTAAATTTTACTCAGCATGTTTCGCTAAATTACTCACAGGCCATAGCTCTCTGTTTTCTTTCTGATTGTCCTGGTTATTGGCACGTCCTGGTAATTGGCACAATGAATTGCACTTTGGAGCTTGATGATACATGGGACTCACGTTAGAATATTAATATAAGACTTTGTAAAGGATCTTGCTTCCCCAACCGGTAATCGAACCCCGGATCTTCGTATTGGCCATCCAATACACTACCGTTGAGTTACTGGGACGAAATTGCAAGCTCTTAGTCTCGGAGTGGACTCTGCAACTTTATTGAACAGTAGAAAATGAATTCGGCGCTGATCGAGATTTAATGCAGGGAATAATTGCATCTATTCATTCAATTTTTCAAATGGCAGTCCGCTGCATAAATGCACGCGCATTCTCTATAAAATATTTATTAATAGTACGGATTATGTTCAAAATATTTTTGAAAAACAATTCTTCGATAGTTTTGATGTTGTTAAGACAGAAACTCTGCAATAATATTTTAGATCGCTAAGGAACCGATTCGAGCGAAAACCGTTTAAAATTGGAGCTTCAACTTTTAATAACTAGAAAGCTAATTTGAATACTCTAGATAAGGTGTTTGTTTTCGGGAGCTAAGGTATCCCTGGGTCAAATTTGATGGTCGCACGTTGCTTAAATCTTTTGCTACAGAAGACACAGATGAACAGACAAACATCTTCTATTATTATTCTAGAAGATTATATAGTTTATGGCTTTGCATTTTGGTGTGCAAGACATGTATTACTTTCCTTATATACATAATGTATTAAGAAAGTATTGTGACGGGGTCGAAAAGTCGAATTCGAGTTTCCGACGGGAGAGTACGTTTCAAGCATCCCTGATCACGAATCAAACATTTTTGAAGTGATGTCTGTGTGTATGTGTGTGTGTGTGAAAGTATGCGTGTGTGTGTGTGTGTGTGTGTCAGTGAGACTGTGGAGACGATATCTCACGATCTATTGGAGCGATTCGAATGAAAGTTGGAACAAAAATCACAATCCGTGAATACTGGAAGCCTATTGTTTTTAAACGTAATCGAATGTTCAGAATCCCTCTAAATTTTCAAGTGAAATTTTGAAAAAATCTTCAAAAAATTAAAACCTTTAATAAAGTTACAGAAATAAACATTTCTTATGTAACTTTTCCTTAAAAAACGATTGACATAAACTTTAGAACGCTATCATGAACCGTTCTCGAGATATTGCACATTTTTCAAATAAATTTATCAAAAAAACCCATAAATTAAAAAAAAAATTTTAATTCTTGAGAAACATGTTCAATTTTCATATGTAATATCATACGATAAATTTGGTGACATCATTCTCGTGGATCTAACTCGTTCCATTCATGAGAAAAGATACTTTGAGTAATACTTTTGCATTTGAACGCCAATAGTCATTTATCTGCTATAAGAATAACTTATTTCTCCGTCCATAACGTTTGGCGAGATTTTGGCGACAATTTTGGCGGAATGTCGCCAACTTGGCGACTTTTTTAAATGTTGCCAAATTAACGAAAATTTCGCCAAATAGATAAAAATAACGCTAAATCAATGAAAATGACGACTAATTGTCGAAAATTCAATATCTTAGAAAGAATATAAGTGTCTACTATAAGAAAAATCTATATTTTTACTGTAAAAGTAGTAAATTCATTTCATTATATAAGGAAAGTCATGTGTTGCCCGCATCAGATTTTTTTTAGACTATTCTTGGCTAAACATATTTGGTTTAAAGAAAAAGCGTTTCATAGTATTATCAATGGAAATATTTCCAGCTTATAGGAAGCTTATGGGAAGTTTGAATTCTTTAAAATAGTCAAAGCGTTTATAAAATTCAACTAAAGTAACATTGCTAAAATTAATGTTAATAACTTCTGGTATCACAAAATTTAAATTCACATTTTGCTTCTTCAGTTATATTCTACAAAATCTTGTTACTTTAAACACCAGAGAAATAGTCACAGTATAGATACAATATGCGAATAAAGAAACATAAATATAAGTTTGAAATTTAAATAGACATACCTGGTTAAAATATATTTCCTTATAACTATGTGATATTGAGATAACTGTATGCAAAGTATTTGAAATATTGCTTTAAAACAATCTAATCTACAAGAGACTAATATCAGCTTGCAAGACTACAAGACAAAAATATAAATATCGTCTAGTATGTAGCATTTCTAAATACTATAATATTAAAAACTTAAACGGCTCTAACAATATATGATTTTTACTAATATAATTTTAGTATAACTTTATAAAAAATAGAAAAGAGGGTGAAAGGAAATAAAAGAAAAAGATACTAGAGAAGGGCAAAAGAAGAAAGAGCGAACGTAAGAAAGTTCTAACGAAAAAAAGAGTATGCCATCTTGGAGAACTAATATTAAACTCTATGGCTGGTTAAAATCGAACCTGTGCTTTGCACTCTCAATATAGTATTCTACCATCAAATCCTAGTATGCATTATTACCATGAATCTTGCAAATATAACAAACAACGTCCAAACTATATTCAAATATTTCAGCAACAATTTTAATATTAACCCACGTAATACGATATCTATATAATATTTCTATGTCATTAATGTATGTGTATATAAACAAGTTTAAATATAAGATTTACATTAAACAATATAATGCATGTCGTAACAACCAAAACGCCCAATTTCAAATTACAAATTATCGATTCAATGTCAGTATTCCAATAGATCTTACATGCAATTATTAGGCATTGAACTATGTCGGAAAAGTTATGTGCTGTACACATTAAAAATATGCATTACATATTTTTAATCTGATGTAGCCAGTATGCTTTATTGCTTACACTGCATAACGCATTCTTCTGGAGCGTTATATGGTGCAGGTTTCTCTGGGCTGATTTCGTAGCTTGCCTGTACATCCACTTTCTTAGCAAGTATTGTATTTGGTGAACGAAACTTGCTTTACAGTTTCTAGAAATGCTTTAGTTTCAGTCGAAAATCATTTGATAGCGAAATGTTATTGAATAGATAATACACAAAATATTATTCACATGTGCAAATTATGTGCGACGAAAGATAAATATTTAAAGCTGAATAAGGATGCATATACTAATTTTTTTTCTGAAAATATGCAAGGTTTAAAGAAACGTAAAATACAAAATATCATTTGATTTTATTCCTACATAGGGCACACATTTATATTCTGTGTTATAAATCAGCTATACCATAATAATATATATTATTTGTTAATTTTCAAGATTTACTACAATATTTCATAAATGTTTCTTTAGGGGGTTTTCTCAAGCATTATTAACGCCATAACATATTAGTTCTATTTGTATAAAAAGACTTTAAATATTGAAATTTGCGACCGATTGATTATAAAGATGAATATTTTGTCGTCAATTTATATTATACAAATAAATATAATATAAATCACTTATGTAAAACATTCAATGTTAAAAATTAATCCGAATTATTCACGAATATTAACAGGAATTTTATAATTTTTATAACCCACCTAATAAATAAAAGTTTTTATTTTAATACTTTTTTTTTATTAAGTTTATATGTCATTATTTGAATTATTTTGCAGGTTGAGTCTTTAATATATATATATATATATATATATATATATATATATATATATATATATGTGTGTGTGTGTGTGTGTGTGTGTGGTACATATATTAAAAAATACAACTTATGTTGGAGTTTAATATTATTAAAGTACCCATAATTAACATGGTCGTAAATCGTAAATTCGTACATTGCATTGTGCCTCATAAAAATCCACCATACTTCCTTTCTGCGAGTTCCTAGAATAAAATTATTAATTATACTTCACACTCCACTTCACCCATTTTAACTTTAAAATAAACATCGCTTATTAAACATATTATAATTATAATTAAACTACACTAGTGATCACATACATTTAAGGAGGAGATTGGGTGTGTGAGACCCGGCATACTAACTTCTAAAACTGATTATGACCTTTTCTAATAGCTGACAGGTATTGCATACCGCTGTTATCGTCTCACTTCTGTGAATCACACCACTGACAGCCTTCTGCAAGCTCTCATTCTTGCCTGTTTGCTCATTGTGTCATTACACTATGAAAACTGCACTTCGTCAATATGTTTTTTTTAAAATTCGAATTAGTTATTTTATATTTTAGTACGATTTTGAGAGATATCCACATAAATCGGTTCCTTACTGACAGAAAATATTATCACAGAGTTTGGATCTTGACACCATCGGAAAGATCGGAAAACCTTATTTCCAAGAAGCTTTGAACGAGTCCGTATATAATTTTTTTCACATTTATTTATTTATTTTAAAATACTTCAAAATTTGCATTTTTTTTTTGTTTATACGATACTTTTTTCGCTGCATCCAAAAAACTAAGATTAGTATAATTCTATAGTTTGGCAAAAAGTTGGGTGTCAGTAAGCAAAATGCGCTTTGTGTAAAGGATAAGGAAAGCTAAAGCTACGTATATAAGCACAAATAAGATTGGAATGCAGCAAACAGCTGTTTTAGGGATTCGCCGGAACCTCTTGGTCAGCGCAAGAGAACCAAGAAATTCGAAATCAAAAAGATGAAATAGGCGTAAATAGAAGAAACAGAGGAGGTTATATACCCAAGACCTGTATTAAGAGCTCACCAGAGAGAACCAATCAGAAAGCAGAATGAAGATCAATATTGCCAATTCGAAATGAAAAGTAACATACAAGACACAATATTGGCGTGCGGCAAAACACAATAGGAATATCCGAACAAGACGAGGCAAATCCGAACAAGAATGAACTAAAAATAAGTTGAAACGACACATAAGAGCCCTAGAGGTTAAGAAATGGGAAAAGGAAAATTTTACAAAGCACTCCGCCAGACCGCGGACAAAAATGGAGTACTGAACAACTCATAATCTAAATTACTACAATTTTTCTGGATATGGAAGGCTGGAATGCTTCAAAGAAGTCAAAATCATAGATCGACGTGCATTTTCGTGTGATCCTTGCTGAAATAAACTCTAAACGGTAGTCAAATTGATAGCAATATTGAGCAATGGAAGATTTATTAAATTCCTGTTTTTGACACAGTTTTCATGTTTCTCAATAAGAAATTCTAAAGCAAGTTCAGTTTGATCAATATCAGAAAGACCAAGATATTTAAAATGTTTTTTTATCTTTTTGGGCTTCTATTATTCTTGTTCGAACTGCACGTCAATCTATGATCTTGACCTTTTTAAAACCTTCTATATCAAAAATAAGAAAATTATAATAATTTAGTTATTGACTTGACCAGTACTCCATTTTTGTCCGCTGTTTAGCGAAATGCCCTGTAAAATTTTCCACTTTCTTTTCTCCATTTCTTAATATTTAGGGCTCTATGTGTCGTTTTAATTTATTTTTCGTTTTGTTGGGTCTCATCATTTATTCTTGTTCGGACTTGACTCGTCTTGTCAGGATACTCATGTTGTATTTTGGCGCACGCCAATCTTGTGTGTTACTTCTCGTTTCTGATTGGCTGAATTATTCTTCATTCTGTTTTCTGATTGGCGCTTTCAAATGAGCTCTTAATCCAAATCTTGGGTATATAACCTCCTTTGTTTTTTTTAATTGCGCTCTTTTGCCGCGAGTGGTTAAGTACATATCTTCTGGACTCCAAAACAAGATACCCACAGCTGCCATTTTCCTGGACATCCGAAAAGCCTTTGATAAAGTGTGGTATCGCGGTTTAGCGTACAAATTGATCACCCTGAAAGTCCCTGACGCACTAGTCAAACTTTAAATGTCATACTTAAATAACAGACACTTTCAAGTCAGAGTGAGAGACAAGTTATCTACACCCAAGTTCATAAAAAGCAGTGTATAACAAGAATCCATCCTTGGCCCGACAGTTTTTAACATATACCTGAATGACACCCCCAGGACTCAAAACACTGAGCTGGAGCTCTATGCAGACGACATTGCGATACTTGCAAAAAACACTTATTTCTCAGTAATGCACAAACAGCTACAACAACACAGACATACTCCAAACATGGCTGGAAAAATGGCGAATAAAATTAAATCCCAATAAATGTCATTGGATTTATTTCTCAAGAAAACGTAAACCTCCGCCTCCTCTGTACATAAACAACCATGCCCTAAAAGCGGAAAAATCTACTAAATACCTAGGTGTAACGATAGACTCCCACCTAACTTGGAAACTGCACCTAACCAATGTAATCGAAAAAGCCCATATGGCCACAGGAGCCTTATGGGCTTTCATCTCAGTTACCAAAACAAACTTCTAATTTATGTTGTTGTTGCTTATCCTCTTTAACAGATCTGACATAAGTCAGATCAACTCCAGGAGGTTGTTGACCGCCAGAAAATCAATAACTAAAAGGGGGGCAGATGTCAAGTCCTCCTTGGAAAGTCCGACGCAACTCAATATGTGCTCCGGGGAGGCCGGATGGTCACAGCATTTATTACAAGTGGGATGGATTTTTCCACCGCGTTCAAAAGAAAGACACTTAAGGTGGCCACTTTTAAGTCTAGCAAGTGCAGTCTGGGAGCCACGATCACATTTAATTTCCAGAAGAGCGCCAGGGGAAGTTCCGGTGTACCATTGGTGCGCAGGTGGAGTACGCCAAATTAAATTTAATTTAGATCTTGCATTTGAGTACAGTTCTTGATAAGTAAGCGAAGAACCAGTGGCCGTTTCGTCCTCACTGCCCTCTTTGGCCAATCTGTCCGCAGCTTCATTACCACTAATCATTAGTCAACAAACGCATATGGAGGAGGGAATGAGCAGCTTCAGTTGGACCGTGGTGAAGTCTGGAGCACCCTGGACAAGTCCATGGGTTGAAGACTGTCTTTGCACCTGATGCCTGCAGGCCTTAGCTGAGCATAATGGAACTGCCTTCACGCCTTGGGTGACTCTACCAGGAGATTACTCTCCCGACGTGCTTCGCCCGTTCCGCCCAGGTACACCCCCTCGCCGGCACTGAGCACACTTTGAGGTGACCTACAGGACTTGAGGGGGGGTCTAATTTATAAATCGGACATCCGCCCCGGAATGCTGTATGCAGCCCCGGTATGGGGATATGCCTATAAAACTACCATAGACTGCTTAGAAAAAAGACAAAACAAAACTCTGAGGAGTATAAGGACAGCCTCTAGATATCTAAGGAACTCGGTGATAAGGAACGCTTTAAAATCAAAACCGTGAGAGCTGAAATTAAAAAGCAGGCGATAAACTTTTACAATAAAATGCTATCCGTCCCAAATGAAATATTATTCAATCTACATGATCATGATCATCTAAAGACCAAATCTCGAAAGAGACCCTCGCAATTCTAAACATACGTATTACTGAAAATTAGGTATACCCTTTTTTCTGATAATCCAAACAAAACAAAAACAGCGTACTAGGATAATTTAAATTTAAAATATCTAAACCATCTCAATAAAGCGCCAAAAGCGAAGTAAATACCCAGATCTGTACCAACCCCGCAAACTGCTTAAACCCAAATGTGCAACAAACTGCCACATCAGGAGTCAAGTCAAAATAAAAGTTAGTATAAATAATAATATTGAGTTTCCATAGAATGGGTCAATGAAATAATGTCACAGAATGATGATAAATACCAAATGTTGAGATTGGAGATTAAAGGCACTTCGCGTCTGGTGCTCTATCCTGGAAGACTAATCCGTAGAATTTACTCTCTTTCGTCTCTTTGACTTCGAGTTTGTTAGTTTTCTTGCACTGGCGAAGGAAATCCATCATATCTTCGAAACAGCTGTATGCTACATTATTATCTTATTTGTGCTTATATACGCTGCTCTAGTTTTCCATAAAATGTTGGGTGTATATCTTCGCATTCTAACAAAGTAATTTTTATTTCTTAAGTAATTTTTTGTGTTAATTTTGAAGCGAACAAACGTACATTTTTCGAACTGCCGATTGCGCATGTCCATTTGACAACGGCATTTAAGCCACTCATACAAAAGGGGAATTCCTTTCAGATGATCGTTTATGTTATTTAATTATTTATTTTTATTTATTTATTTATTTTTTATTTTTATTTATTTATTTATTTTTAATTTTTTAGCTTTCAACGTTTCTGGTGTGGTTCTAATTTGCGTTTAAACTAAGAATTTTGCATTTTCTGGTGATTTAGATTCAAACTGATTTGGCTATTTGGAAACATAATAGTTTTATTTAAATAGCAGGCGTTTATTTAGAACTCGAGTAACGCCTGGTAAATCGTTCTAGTATAACAATAAAACTTATGATATTATATCAAAATTTATTATTCCATCCTTTGCATTTGGTGTAAGATAATATTGGATATTTTGTGTACAAGTGAATTACTTAAAAATAATTAGTAATAAAAATTGATATCAATATCTTTAGAAAAAATCAGACAGTGAAACACTGGCTAACATATAACACAAGTATATACTCATAGCTGCTTCTTTCAATTATTTTAATTGTAAAACATCTGTTTTACTCGATAAAATACCGCAATCCATTACACTCCACTTGCTTGATTGATTGTTATTAAAGTATTAACAATTGTTAATCAAAAATAAATTATTTAAAACAATCAATATAGCAATATATCGTAATATGACGATATTACAACAATATAACAATATTGTCGCATTATAACGATAAAACATATAATGTTGTATTTAAATTAATTATTCCATACTTAATATTCATTAATATAAAAATATTAGAAAATTTATGTATAAGTAAACGACCTAATAATAATAATGATAATATTTAAAAAAGAATCTGAATGAATTTAGAAAAAAAAATCAAATGACAGATTTGGCATAATCTGAATTTATGCACACAAGTATTTCCTTCAAATTTTCTTTAAATTTTTAAGATATGCATTTTGCACGTCGAAAACACCGACGTGTAAAACGGATAATCGACACTCCATAGCACCTCACATGTCTGATGATTAGGTGTCAGGTACTTTATTAATGATTGCCAATCAATATTTCTCAACAAAACATATCAAGACAACCAGATATTCACCCTCCGCATATCATCCTCAGTTGACACAATCATCCCATAACATCCATATCTCGCACGATTGCATTTAAACCCATACAATTGCACCGAAACAAATGCTACAGCATTTCCAACTCACCTTGCATTACAGATGCGGCATCTGTTGGCGATACGCTGAAAATTCCAGGTAGGTAGGCCAAAGAAAGAAACATCACCAGAACACTGGATTCCATATCTGCTCTTTGCTTTATCTTTTGTACCAACTATGTCCCAAACGAAGCTCTAAAAGCTGCTCAAGTGTGGATTAAAGGGAGCTGAGATCAGCTGTCCTGAAGCTCGTGGATTGCATCTGTGGACGCGTTGACATATCCCGCGAGTTCTAAGGGGTGGGGAAGCACCATTGGTGGAAAAGCTTCACGTGGTTATGCGCAGGGGACCGGCCAAAAAATTCATAGCTGGTCTCGGAGAGAGATGTACGGGCGCTTCGTGGAGTGGGATTATGAGAGAAATGGGGATCGTTGGAAAGCTAGCTTAACAGGTTAATTTCATTTATATTCCCCAGCTTTTATAAAAGGGGAAAAATAGAAAAATAAGAATTAAAATATTTCGAGTAAGAGACAGCACTCCATCTGTATAATAATTAATATCAGGAAAAATAAAATATAATGCGCGCAGTACATGACTTTCTCCACTGACTCAAATTAATTTTTTACTCACTTTTTTCATAATCCATTAAATTGGGTTTAA
Organism: Amaurobius ferox; assembly: GCA_951213105.1. Taxonomy (NCBI): domain Eukaryota; kingdom Metazoa; phylum Arthropoda; class Arachnida; order Araneae; family Amaurobiidae; genus Amaurobius; species Amaurobius ferox. The sequence continues at coordinate 37,652,321 of OX578134.1, forward strand.
TTGCACAAAATGAAATGGATACTTTTTAAAAAATTAGATTAATTTTAAAGTTTCAAAACATTTTTTTTTTATTTGGCAACATTAAATAGCTGGATCTCATTCTGAAACGTCGCTAACTCATAGAAAAATAAATAAATAAATAAATCGAGAACGTTTTAGCCTAAACAAATGCGGTTGATCATATTTTCTTTCATCGTCAAATGAAACAAGCACTTAACCAATAAATTTTAATATTTAGTTTTTATTTCTGATTTTAACGATACTTGAAGGATATTTCACCAAAAAAATGAAAGGTTCTATATTTTCGAGCAGTACCAAAATTAAATCAGCACCATGGTATTCCACAAATGACTCTCCCATTTTGTGAACTTTCGACAAATAGTTTTCGAGCTAGAGTGGATTCATGCATTTCACATGCACATACAAAGATGTCAAGCTAAACTGGTTTGTATATGCTCGAGAGATTTCGAAACGGGTAGATCTATCTAAAACTCTGATTTTCGAGTTCTGATTTTTTTATTCAATTCCAATACTTACACTATGCATTACCATGTATTGCAAAAAAACTAAAAATATGATATAAGCAGCACACTACTTTCCCTACAGACTCAAATTCTTTTTCTCATTCATAATCCATTAAATTCAATTTCATTATTTAAAATTGCATGGACATATATATTTTGCAGCTTTAATACACTTTTTTATTTGGCAACTGGAATTTTAAAACATCGCCAGCTCCTAAAAATTCCTGAGAACTTAAATATCACAAAAACTGTTCATCCTAGTGTAACGAGGTTGGTTATATTCGTTTTGCTGCTGAACATTAGGTATAAAACTATCATTTATTAAATTAATACATGTTAATATAAATAATATTTTATTTCAAATTTTCATGATTTTTACAGGCTATTTTGTAATAAAGGCTGGTTCTATTTTCATACCAAGGTTTATTTAGGACCAAAACAACCCACAAATGGCTTAACTACCAAGTTTTGTGAAATTTCGTCGAATATGTTTTGTGTCGACGAAATTTCACAAAAATATATGAGTGGATACATGCATTGCACAGACAGACACATACACAGGCATTACGCTAAAAATAGTTTATTTCGGCTTTAAGGTGTCCAAAACGTATAAATTCATTAAAAACTCGAGATCTGATTTTCGACACAATTCCAATACCTGCCTTATACGTTGTCATGTATTGTAGGGAAAGTAAAAATGAATATTTTATGGGTTTTCAATTACAAGATAAAATTTACGTAAAATTATTTTGCTTTATCATTGCATACCTTTATGCAAAATTAATTTTTTTAAGTTAGCAGTCTATTACATGTCAGTGAATTGAATGCATTCAGTTGTACGCTTAAAAAAATATTTGCAATATTTCACTTTCCCTACAATTAGAGATGTGGATTGGAAAATTTTCCGCTATGTTTTTCTGGAAAATTTTGCACTATCTGTTTTCCTTTAAATTAATTTGAAAATAAAATGTAATACTCTTTCCAAACTGCTTTTCTGAGAAGCAAGTAACTTCACAAAAAGTTTTTGATCAATGAGTTTTCTAATTTTCAAAAAGGAAAATGAAGGCGAGCGGGGGACAAATGTGTGTATGTGAGCTTTATTTTAAAGAAAAAGAATGGATTACAACCAAAAGGGTACAAGTGACATTTTACTCATTCTCAGAAAAAAGCAAATAATATTTTAAGAAGCCTGTTTTTTCAGTATACGAACTCCAACATTTTTAAAAATATAAAAAAAATTAAATGTTTTCACAAGTTCTGCTGAGGGTAAATGCTTTAATAGCACTAAATATACGCTTAACTCATCTTGAAAATTGTCTCTTACAGTGCATAATTATAAGCATTTTTCTAATATTTTTGTCATATAATATGTTTATATATTTAATAATTTACATTTATACATATAATAAACTAGTAATTTATTTTTTATTTTTGTTATATTTTAAGGAGATGGTAGAATGTTTTTCTTTGAATTATCAGTAGATATTGAATGAAATGCAATATAATATTTAATGTATTTTTCAATTATAATCAGTTTTCTAATTTTTTTTAGAATATTATATTTTATAATCTATTTTTATACATATAATAAACAGAATTATTTATTACTCTGATAAGATCTAACAGTTTTAAATTATTTCTCATGCTATTCCTTTTGTGCAATACCTTAAAATCGAAATTTTGAAGATAAAAAAACATTATTGTAATGAAATAGAATTTTTTATGAGTAATCAAAAGCAAACATGTTAAAGGAAAATAATAAATTGTAGCTACTATCTGCAGTATACAGATATAAGAAATTTAGAATTTTTTATATATTTCTTGATTTAAACCTTCTTTTAAGCATTGTTATATAATATATTTTTGAGTGTAGTTGTAATATAAAAATACATAAGTAGATAAGAAAGGGGCTTTGAGCACCAGCAGGGAGCTGGGGAGCAGCTCCGCCTGCTGATGACTCATTGGGGAGGAGGAAGAGGTTAAGGATGACTCATTGAGGAGGATTGTTATTGGAGGAGGTATTGTGAAAGGAGGTGTTAAGGCCAACGTGACCTTGATGGTGAGGAGGTCTGTCGCAATGAGGTGAATTGGTATCGGAGGAAGTATTGCGAAAGAGGTATGCTATCACCATGGAACGCCATCCTGACCTTGATTCGGAGGAGGTAAAGCAAGGGAGTGAAACATTTGAACATGGATAAATGGGGCCGATGTGGCAATAGTTGATCAATCTGATAATTTGGGGGAGGGAGGTGACCTTGAGCGGATAATGGGAGCGCTGTAGACGATGACCTTCTTCCTTGGTGACGTAGTTGAAGTGAGGTAGTGCCCCCTGGCGAAATAGTTGGAAGGTTAAAAAGGGTGCTGCCATCTATCGGCATTTTTTTAAATTCCTGAATGCAAAATATATTTATTCCCACTGCCGAGGTTCAATCCTGGGACCGTTAGATTACGATCCTCTTACGCTGACCACCGTGCCATCAACGCTTGTTAGGTAGATGTTTATGAGGAAAGCTATTTTCTGTAAAATCGAATGGAAGATGTATTCGACGTCTTAAGAAATTTGAATGGAGTTAAGAAAGAGAATTATTAAAAGGAACTATATTTTTTATGAAAATGATATGTATTTTATAAAAAGGATGTTTTGAATATAGATGTGAATGGAATGCGGTACTTAACGATTTTTTGACGTGTACTAATACAGTCGAGTGTATGCAAAGACAACATGCTAGCAATTTTTCAGGGTGCTGTATAACGATATGGTTTTTATTTTTTTTTTTATGATAACGAAATGATTTTAATTTTATGTTTGAAATGAATCTAATAGTGAATAAATTATTCTTCAGAATTTTCAGTGAACACAAAAATTGTGTGTGTTAAGTGTATTTTATCTCGTGAATGCGATTCGACCATTTTCGGAACGATCTCTCACCGTGGGGAATTTTAATATAACACCTCTTGAATGCGATTGACTATTTTCAGTGCGATCTTACTTTGTATACTATGGGGGATTTCTACAACATGTTTTTAACATCTAGCGAATAAGATTCGACTGTTTTCAAAGCGATCTTTCACCTTGGGGAATTACACCACGACTTTATGCCTCATGAATACGTTTCGACAGTTTTAGTTTTGTACACTATGGGAAATGTAAACGCATTGTTCTAGAATTTTCTGAATACGATTCGACTGATTTTAACTAACAAAGATGTTTTCACTGGTGCATTGCAAATATTTTGGTGAATGGAGAAACCAAGCTTAGATAAAGCATCTAAGTTTCAATAACATTAAATACTTAGAAAATTTTTTTATATTTTTTTATAACTTTAGGAGATATGTATCACGCGGAATAAACACGCAACTTGATACAACGTTACTCTGATACAGCGTTACATAATATAACGTTACTTGATACAACGTGTAACTTTAGGAGATATGTATCGCACGGAATCTAAGATCTCATCTAAACTGACGTCATCATTTCAAGGTTAGCGAGATGATGCCACAGTTAAAAGTAGATATTATTTCTTAATTACTTATACAGGGTAGATATTTTAAAATAGGAACTACCGAAACCCATACAAGTTAACCCCTGCTTTGCCCCATGTAGTCTATTCCCACCAAAGAATGCAATACTTGGCAGATTTCTTAAAATGGGAAAATGCTTGCATTACAAGACCTGCAATGAACACTAAAGCGAAAACAAGACCTCGTCGTTTACCGAGTTTAACAACGACGAAGTTAAAATTAATTTTTTTAAGTTGTAAAAATATTGAACACTTCTAAAATTTTAGTATTTTGTTACAAAGTATGACATTTTTCACAATGTTCGAGAACATTACCATGGGTTTTTAATGAAGTTAAATATATTTATTAAAATGCAGCGAAACATATGTGGTTTAAATATGACTGAAATATTCCAAATAACAGTATTTCAATCCTAGACGTGTAGCGAGCATTTACAATAAAAAGGCATTTATTGAAAGTGTCAGTTTATTGCAAAATCATGTGTGTGTGGCTTTTATTTGAAGAGGGACCAAAAACGCCATGTCGCTGTTTGCTTAGCACGAAACCAAAGGTCAACTCTGAAAAGAGTATAAAATGTGATCCTTATCTGGTAACGGTCATCTGCTATTTTTCAACATTGGCTACTGCAAGATTGTTTTAGGGTATCCGAAAAGATGTCTTGCAACACTTTTAATGTAAGTATATTTTTGAATTTAATTACTTTATAATTATTTTTTCTTTATTTATGTAGCTTCATAATCAGCATTTAATTTTTATACTAACAAAATGTATTTTTATGAATTTTCAGTTTATTTCATTCGGTATCTCAATGGAGGACATGACCACTCTATGCGGCGACCAACCCTCGACTTCACGTAAAGACGGTATAAATCAGGTTAGTTATTTTAATAATTCAAACAATTTACAGAGAAATATATTTAAAAAAATAAATTATAAATTTAATAATCATTTTTCTTGAACATAAAAAAAAATCTCTTTACGATGTAATTCTTAAAAAGGAGTAGTTTGATTAGAAATAGCATACCTCTTTCGCAATACTTTCTCCGGTACCAATTCACCTCATTGCGACAGACCTCCTCACCATCAACGTTACGTTAGCCCTCAGCGTAGCTGCTCCCCAACTCCCCCCCTGCTGGTGCTCAACGCTCCTTTCTTATTTACTTACATACTTTTAAAAGTCACTGAACTTTTCTTCCAGCTGTAATGCAATATAGATAATGATTTTATAATTTTCCGCTGCTGAAAATTTTTCCGGAAAATTCACATCTCTGCCTACAATACATGGTAACGCATAAGGAAAGTATTGAAATCGTTTCGAAAATCGCAACTTGAATTTTCGACATATCTACACGTTTCGTACACTCTAGAACACGAATAAAACATTTTTAGCATAACGTCTGTGTGTGTGTGTGCCTGTTTTACTATGCAATGTATGTATCTACTCGAGCTTAAAACAATTAACCAAATTTCACAAAATTTAGATGGTAAATCACTCGTGAGTCACCCTGGAGTTGATTAAGTTTCGGTATAAAAAATAAAAACTGACTTTTTAAAAAAAAAGTAATCCGCAAAAATTGTCGAAATCTGAAATATAAGATTAAATTTACTAAAATGTATAAATCAAATACATATTGCCTATGTAATTTTTGATAACAAAACGTATAAGATCAACTTCATTACTTTAAGATGATACATTCTCGAGATATTAAGGTTTTTGGAATTTTGAGGAGTTGACAATATTTTCCCTTGCATTTAAAAAAACTGTTTTATGAAATTTCTTAGAATTTGGTAAGTCACCTGTGGATTATTCTGGTGCTGATTAGAGTTTGGTTTTATTGAATAAAAAAGCCCCGCAAAACCACCAAAATCTGAAATAAAATACTGTGCTTAAAAATATTCCTTAAATGCTTGTTTTATATATGCATTATTTACCGACAGAGCAAATAAAACCGCCTCCATTACTCCGAATCGTGTTCGAGATATGTAAGTGTTTTGGAATTTTGATGAGACGGCAAGGTTTGTAAATGCGTTAAATTCCTAATATAAAAGAGGTTGTGTTAAAACTGCAAACTGAATAAAATATCAAATAAGTATTCGTGCCAATTTGAGCAATTAAACTCAATTTAGTGGATTATAGATTTGAGTTTGTTTGGGAAAGTCATGTGCTGTCCATCTCAGATTATGTGTGATATATACATTTCAAATACTATTTCACCTATAATGAAGTTCAAGCCATGGAGTAGGAGAGGAGATGAAACTCCTATGTATGAAGAGCTTTAAAATACCATAACAATTTGAGAATTATATGTAGGTGTCGTTAGTGTTAATAAAGTACCATCTGTTCTCATTAGATGCAACAGGAAGACGTAGTGTTTAGCAAATATGTATATTTTAATTTTTTGCAGTCATAAGATCTTTAATTCTGAGAAGTAGTAAGTGTTTTGTTCCTGGTTGTAACAGGGTACAGAACATAGGGATAAAAATAAATTGAAAGTTAAAATAAATTTTAATATGTGAGAATATTTTGTTTTGTTTAAGATTTAATTCTTGTTTCAATGACAATTTTTATTCTATGACTCGTTACCAGCCTCATAAAAGAAAAGTTTCAAATACGATTGTGAAATTTAATTTTTTGTAAATCAATCAATCACTTAACTTATTGCATTAAAGGTATTTCCTTTTAGTAAGGATAGCAAAATACACATAAACAAGACAAAAGTAGGCATGTAATTGAGAGATCACAATTCAAAACATAAAACAGTAAACAACTAAAGTTACACTTAGGAATACACATGGGGTATAGAAACACACCAAAAGTTTAATGGTGATTATAACAAGAATTATTTTGGGAGATAACAAGCTCAATTAAATACTTAAAAATGCTAACTAAAAATCCGAACCTGTGAGTTATAGCATGTGTTTCGAACAGTGTAACAAACAAGATTTGACAAAAAAAAAATTGCTGCCATTATTTTGAACAGGATGTAATAAATTATTAACAAAGTCATCAATGTTGCATTGATCCGATATTTTTAACGAAAGTTTTCATATTTAGAGCAATTAACAAGAATGTTTCGGATTCGTTTTCTCCAGGATTAATTACTTGTAAATGAAAACTATAATGAAGTACTATATGAAGATGCTATTACAGTGATATAAACGTGAATACTGGAGTTTAGATAAGTGTTCAGTGGTGTATCCCATCTTTAAACTTCTATCGAAGAGAAAAAAAGATTGAGAAAAAATATTTTACTAATTTGATAGAACATCGATACAGAGCTCGGAAAGGGGAGAGGGGGTAATGACCAGAGTCGTCCCCTTCGAGTTTACAAAAGTAAAAATTTCTAGAGACCAAGTAGGTACCTAGTAGGAAGAAATAGAAAGGGTCAGTAGAGATGAGGGGCACCACGATGGACGAAGGGCCTTAGGAGGAAGGAATATGAAAGGAATATATTCTACTCTCGTAGGAAGGGCCATGAGTTTGAGAAAATATATTTGAACCACCGAGAAGTAATTAGGCTTTTTGGTTTGAGCCAGACTGAAGGGGGGGGGGGACGTAATGGGAACCAACAAAGCAATCAAGCAACAAAACAGCCAAGCGTACACAAATCAATTTTATAGGGTTAAGAAAAAAAATTTAAGTCAGTTATTATAATGCATCAATTTCAGTTCAACTTAATTTTTCAAGATATTGCATTTTCGTAAATTTGGCGACATTTTTGGCTCACTTGACAATATTTATCAGGTTGGCGACATCCCTAAAGAGTCATCAAATTAGTAGCGCAATGTATTGCCTAGTCTTACAGACAGACAAACAGTCATAGGGTGAATGAAAACTATAATATGATTTAATAGTATAAAGCTTTTCTCATATGGAATCATATTGATATATTGTAATGCTTTTCTCGATTCCAATGGCTATGATGATTCAATATGGCACCTAGTAAAAAGATATAAATTTGTTTGTGAGAGGAGGAGTGGTTTTAAAAGCCCTTTATATCGTCACTCCTAATTCTACTTTTCAAAATTTTCGTTAAACTGGTAGATGAGATGGGTCGATTGGGACCAAAACCGAGATTCTGGATCGAGTGGATGTGCTTGATTATTTTAAAAAGTGGTTTTGAGTGTTTTAATTATTTTTTTCCATCGTCACATCTAATTCGATTTCTTTAATTTTAGATTTTTTTTTTACTTGGAAGCTAAAACGAATCTTATGAGATCCAAACCAATATTCTATTACAAAATTTGAACCTCACCCCTAACTCGAATTTTTGAAATTTTAGATTTCGTCCTTGGTCTCGAAGCTGAGATGGATCGAATGACATCAAAACCAAAATTCTAGCTATAGTGGAAATGCTTGATAGGTTTGACATATCACACTTCTACTCACTCACTCACTCAGTTAGTTCAGTGCATATTATATAGATTTCTTTGCTTGCAAAACAAAGCAGGTATTTATAAAATGCATTAATGTAAAATACAAAATTCAGATGAAAACATTCTAAATGATAGATCATTCTAATCAGATGAAAGTATTCTAATTAAAACTTTTTACGCACATTCGGCAATTGATTTTTTTTAATTATTTAATTGTTTAATTGATTTTTATGGAGATTTTAAATCTTGAATTTGTATAGTGTTTGCAATAATGTTGAAAGTTTAACATTCATATCATGAATAATATCAAGTCTATCATTAAATTGAGTTTTCTCAGCAGCAAAACACTTTCTAAACATTCGAAGAAATGGACTGTTTTCACTAAACTAAAAAATGCGTTCTTTAGATTTTTAGGTAATATTCATCTTTCAACGCTTATAGTCTTCATCGAATTCATCATTAAACTGCACGTTAGGTAGATATAGTTATTTACGGAACATCAGTATTAAGCGGAACACAGTTTGGGAGAAGCTGATGTAGACATATCCATTCTCGGCTGCAGATGATGTTAGCTAATGCAATAAATCCTGGCAGGTAATGGTAGTAGTACGTCGCTACTCATAATCAGATGTGACATATAGGACTATTAGAAACGAGCATAATATACTGATTTATTCACCAGATAGTGTGATTCGTTGTCACCAGTAAAATCATTTATTACATAAGCACAATTGGATTCAGCGCATTAAGTTATTTAATAGTGAAATTTAAACTGCATATGCATAACAATTCATATAATTCATATGCAGCGTATTAAATTTTGGCCGTTATGTAGGAATAAATATCCAAATTTACGTTTTGTATGCACTTATATATTTTATGTGTCAACTATTTTTACAGTGACATCAGTCTGTGTGAACGTGTATTTATTCCATCTAGCTCATTAACTATATATCTGAATTTTAAGAAATCCGGCTTACTGTGCTAATTAAATATTTGTATTTTGTAATATTTTACAACAAAAAGACAGGAAATCAACATTTCCTGAGGATAAACCTTTTTTTAAATGTATTTTATTTGTGGGAACTTTGGCGAGTTTAAACTTTGAGCCATGCCACCGAATGAAGGAGAATAGAATTTAACAAAATATAATGCGAGGCAATTTGAAATGAATGTTGGTTATGTGAAAGCTTTCCTTTGATTAAACGTGATTTAAAGAATATGCATAAAGCAACAAAGAAAATATTAATTTAGATCTCTAAGGAAAGTCATATGTTTACCAACATCAGATTACATTTTGCGATACAATCGCAATGAATCTCTACATTTATAGTACAGGATGATGAATACTCAAATTCAGTATATATCCAAGGAATATATTAATTTCACTAAAATGTAGCTCTGCAGATACAGATAAAAATATGAAGAGTATCTGCATGTGTTACTGATATAGATATGCAGAATTAAGGTCTTCACAAGCCGAAATGTTAGATTTTTACTCTGTCCGAACCGACATCACTGTTGTTCAACACGACCCCAGCTCTAAAAATATTTTGAATGTAGAACTCAAGACCAATGCAGCCTGAAGATCCTTGAATCTTGAACCCATTCGGTCATAAACGATGTTTATCTAAATGTGTCAAAAATAAACATTTGTAGAAATGGTGCATTCAGAATTAAAATTAGAAAACTTTTTAAATATTTAACTTTATATATCTGAAATCAACAAACTAATTTCATGTACTGATATTATAATTAATTTATAAATATTTCAAACATTGAACACGTCCTGCCCGGCCCGAATAAAAAAATTAAAGAAGGAAAGGCATGGCCTGGTTCTAAACCGCCTTAAAAGAGCCGATCCACGGATACAAACCTCTAATATATGGCCCGATTAAGACCTTGAAACATTCTAAACCTGATGCCAAGTCAGGGCCCCATTCTATTGAGATTAAATTTGGTTATTTTATATAACCAACGATATATTATGTATTTTTACAGGAAAATTATAGATTTATGTTTATATAAGTTTTATTATATATCATTTATCTTAAAAGGTAAAATCAATGAATTTTTTTAAACTATGAATTTTCTTTACATAACTCATAAATTGAAATAAGACAGAAATTTAAAACCCCGAGCTTAAATAAAAAATTAGTGAGTTTCTTATACTATTAGAATTTTTGTATTAGTCTTGAATATCTGAGACATTTTTTTAAACTTACATCCATTTAAGGCACAAGTTAACGTATGTATAAATGAAGGCAATAATAGGTTTAGTTAAATTTTAATAAATTAAATTTTAATAAATAAATATTTTCAGTAAAGACTACAAATATTGTAAACCGTATTTATTTAATACACCATCATGATGTCCATGAAAAGTTCTGAAAAATTCCATAGCGCTTTTGGACAACATAGTGTCCATCATCAGTGGCAATAATATGGAATTGACAGACATGAACTTAGCATAGGGTATACATGAACAATGTGCATAAGGTATATCGGATAAATCGATACTGAAATTAACATATATTACAAATAATTTCAAGCAAAATTATTCAATTCAATTCATTTCAAAACCCATGTACATAAATAAAACAGATCAATTCATAAACATAACACTCGCGGTGAAACACTGTTATATATATTTATAAACATTTTAGAAGCGTTTTACCATACTTAAGTACCTATTTTTATTTCATAAATACAATTTAATAAATGATAATAGTTTTATTACATTGAAAATAATCTTTTCGAATTAGCTTTCCTATATAAAATAAAATAAAAAAAAATTAGTAATACAACTGATGTAATTTCTCGCTGAAAATTATTTTCAAAATAAGTTTTTTTACTGCATATAATAGCAACGAAAATAGGAGATTATTCAAAGTATCAAGCCAACCAACAAGAACAATTTGGGTCTCTAAGAAAAATGAAGTGAAGCCTTATAGACTTACTGACTTAATGACTTAATGACTTACAGACTTAATGACTTACAGACCTTTCCAGTAATAAGGCACCAAGAATATGATAAAGATATGCTTGAATCTTGCTTTTTACGCTTTTTACACAGAGAGAACAGACAGTCCTTTATGCCGACTTCATAATTCTTTTGCTGGAAATACCTAAATTATAAGATCGAAATTTAAAACACCTAGCAGTCATAGAAGACAACATTTGCTCTAATTTGCATTTAAATAGGCATTATCATTGTTTGTAAGTTTGCAAGCGAGACATTTAGCTTACAAGAGAATGTCTCACACTTATTTAGTTTGATACCACCAATTATTTTTGTGATTCAGTGGTTTTAAACCCAAACTATGTCGCGGATCGGTACATTTTTAAAATTTTCTACCAGTACAGTGACATTAAGAACTCCAAATATATGTATTAAAAATTAGCAACATTTCATGCAAATATGCACCAAAAATTTTAAAATATGCACTCATAAAATAAAATTACAATTATAATTTTCATTCGCACATTATTAATGCATCTGTGAATATTAAATTGGTTTTCCAACTTCATAAAATGCAAATGTAACTATTATAGCAAATGAAATTTTAATATTTCATTATACAAATACAATCAATATACAGGGGAATATTATCATATTCAATAATTTTATCGCCGTAAACAACTATGTAGTATGTATGCATATTAGTGTGAGTGTGAATGTTAACCTGCTTGCCTATGAATTCTGTGGACGCGATATCTCATGAATGAGTGAAGCTTTTTTGGAAATACAGAATAGTACGATTATTACAATCAGCGATTACTGGAACCCTATTGATATTAAACGCAATCAAATGTTAGGAAGACCCCCCCCCCCCCACACACACACACACTCCACCCCACCTGCTATCGAATAAATTTTTAGAAAGGAAATCATTAAAAATTAGGATCTTTAGTAATGATAAATAAATTATCATTTCAGACGTAACTTTTTAACAAAAAAATAGTGATAAGAACTTTACAGCATTATCATGATCCATTCTTCGGAAATTACGCAATTTATATATGAATAATTGTAAAAAATCGTTGAAAAATTATACCTCTAGTACTCTTAAATAAATAAATATTACATATGTAATTTTTACTTTTACTATATACATAGTATAATGTATTGGGCAAGTATTGTGACGAAATAGAAAATGAACTATTACCATAAACCGTTCTTGAGACATTGCACATTTTCAAATAAATTTTTCAAAAAAATTACATAAGAAGACAGTAAGTATTATCAAATAAGTTTACTTTCTATGTGCAATATTGAGCAACCAATCTGTTAACTTCACTTCAGTGGATCTAGTTTGCTTCGTTCATTAAAGAAGATATTCTTTGTAGTAGTTTCATTTTCGATGCCAAATAATTTTCCAATATTCATTTATTTCACGGGATAATCCTTAAATGTCAATCGCATTTTAGGAAGAATTTTGCACATGAGTATGACACAAAATAAATAAATAAATCATTCTTTTTGAACTAATAGTTAAATTGCCAAAAGCCTCAAAGTTCAATTTACGGCAATGCTAGGAACACTTTGCTGTGTAACTTCTATGTCATGATTGAAAAATTCAAAAGTGAAAGAAGTAATATCATTACATTATGTAGCGAAAGTTATGTTCTGCCCACATCACATTTTTTTGTGTAACATGAAAACTTCACTTACGTACAGTCATGGCAGACAATTGTCCAATGTCATGGTAGGAACACCATAAAATGAAGTGAAAATGCCTTCATATATTTTGTTCTAAATACAGATCAATTGGAATATATGATTATTTTATTGAAAACATTTTGCCTCTCAGAAAGAAAAACAAAACCATAAGACGATTAACTTGATTAATATCTTCCTCCTAGTCTCTGTACCAAACGTATGCTCATTTTGAATCATGGTTTAATATAGCAACAGAGATTGAAATTTTTGTCCAGGAAATTAATTTTGAAGTCATTTATCATACGCAATTTGTAACTACATATATATAATGTTCAGATAATGATCGGATAGGACTAATTCCTGCCTTCTAATGATTGAACGATTTTCAATGAAAATGTTTTTGCTTCTCCGACGTTTAAAATAAACAAATGATGAAGGATAGCAAAATGATAATTTCTGTATTGAATTTTGAGTTTTAAAATGAGGTCGGGCGACTCTCCAAATTGGATTTTTCTAAAAATATCGGGAAAATGCGGTGCTTTTTAAGTCGATTTCAAAGAATAGCATAAGCTGAGTATTTCAGAATTTATTAACTTTATATTTGAACGTAGAATATGTATAGACAAACTATTGAGATGGAGACCAAATTTAATTTAGAAATTTTAGTAAGTATAGACGTAGCAAAGCACGAACAAACGTTTATGAGGGGATGCATGCACGTATATGTGCGCATCTGTGATAGTGATATCTTTCTGAAAAAGCTAAGCTATTCATAGGAAAATTTTCCTCAAATGAGCAAAGATCATAAAAGGATTCTAATATCAATCGATTTATTGTGTAAAATTACGTATGGAGTCTTCAAAAAATCAATAACTCTTATAACTATTAGTTTAAAACATGTGCAATATCTTGAGAACGTAGTATAATATCTCGACAACTGCATGTGAGTGTGCGCACATTGACCTTTCTTAAATGAGGTACAAAAGCTGTTTCAGTTACTATATCAAATCATGTAAGTTTTGTATTTTTGTGTCCCAATAGATTTTGTTCAATAAATGGTTTAAATCACTCACGCCGTATCAATTGTTAATTAGTATCAAAGGAAATTCGGTATGATTATTACAATTGGTAAACGTAAGAATTTAATTAATTTTCTGATTTTTTTGGAGATAAGTTCAGGTAAACGACCTCAGATTTAAAAAAATCCAAAAATCCTAAACACATTAAAGAACTTATATTGAAATGAAAAAGAAATGGTTATTTTATACCAATACTAAACGTACCAATAATAGATGTAATTTGTTATTTTGAGATGAATAACATCATTTACAGAACGCTGATAGTCGTGGTTGCAAAAATATAAAAGAACTTTAAGAAATTTTACTTTTCCATAAATAGCGTAATATATCCCTAAATGAAACTTCAACGCTTTCGGTAATAAAATTTAATTTTTATAACAACTTCGTGGTAGAACTGGAGAAAGAAAGAAAGCTCGGCGATTTCGAAGTGATCCATCCTCTAATAAACTTATTTTGCGCTGCAATTTATGTTGTTATTTATAAACATAAGTGTTAATTAGTGTAAAAAAGTAAAAAAATCTCAAATATACCACTACATATTTTGTGAAGAAACTTTTTGTCCAATTCAAATTCTAACCTTATTTAGACGAAAAAATTTCTCTATTTTATTATTGGTAATTATACCCTGCAGGAAAGGATGAATCACAGTAGTTAATGGTCTATTAGAAAGAAAATAAACTTATTGTTTACAATAAATATAGAGAAGCCAAACTTCTATATAGTTTTGGAGATTTTTCATTCATTCACCGCATTTGCAACCAATTTTCTTTCCCTGTTAATGTAGATAGAACGTGCTATACATAGTTATTTTCGTTATTAATCAATGAAGTACAAATTTATAGTAGTATTAAAAACATACTTCTTGGAAATACTTTCTTATGATTTTATTGTTTCAGAAACACTATTTTTATCTTTTTTTAAGAAAATGTTTTTATGGAAGTTTCTGAATCTGAGATTGTTTTTGGTTCAGTTTTGAAAGCACTCTTTTTATTTGTGCTGGTGCTCTGTCTTTTTATCTTTAAAAAAAAGGGCATTCTTTGCCTTTAAAAACCGATTGATATTTTTACTCAATCGTACATAGTATTTATTTTGCACATCATCTACTAACTTAAAAGAACATGCACAAAATTTATTATAAAAATACTTCTGAGTAAAATACTACAACAATACGTAATAAATAACAAATGAAAGAAACGAGATATTTTGGGGACTAATTTGATGAAAATACTTGATAATATGAGCAAACGTTTGAAAACAGTCCGTTCAATTACTGTAAAAATATCAGTGTATAAAAATTAAAAATTAGGAAATTAACAAAAAAGAAGAAATGTAGCCGGTTTCAGAAAGCTACGTAAGATAGAAGCAAGGAAGTGCTTGCTCAATGGATCATTCATCCCCACCCGTGCAGGCGCTGAGATAATCAATGAGCACAAAACTCCTTAAATCAAGAATTTTAGAATTTTTCTGGTAAAAAAAGTTATTACAAATTTAGTAGCAACACGGGGCATATTTTAGACCAGCTACTCGTTTGTAAAATTCTTATACTCTGTGTTACAATGAAGTGACTTTTGGTCTTCTGTTATAGAGAAGAAGTTGCACTGCTACATTAGCTATTTCATCAACTATATCCAAATAACATACAATGAAAATGTTCCTTTCAGAACCGATTATTTTCCTCTTTTTATCATGGCACACTTAAATTCATAGTTTTATTCATTAATAAAGTACTTTGAATTATTCTACTATTCTTTTTCCTTTCTCCTAAGTTTTTCCTTTTATCGAAATTTTGTTTGGAAGCGATTTCCTTTCTAGGTAACGTGATGAAACTATTTATTGATAAATTTGATATCTTTCATCATTTTTGCATGCTGTTAAGGGAAAGTTGAACAACGTATTTAAGCACAAATAAGATAATAATGCGGCACACAACTGTTTAGAGAATACGCTGGACCCCCCCTTCGTCAGTGCAAGGGAATGAACAAACTCAAAATGACAGAATGGACACAAATAGAAGAATTGTGCTTACATACGTTGCTTAAATTTTCCTTATCCTTTGCACAAAATGCTTTTTACTTACTAATTTGTGTCCTGTTACGTACGAAGTATTTATTCTGTTGATTATTTCAGACAGCATTTTTGAGCAAATTTTACAATAATCTTACAAAGTGTTCTGAGCTATCGAAAATAGATTTATAGTAAAATTTTGGGCACTCTCTAAAATTCGCACAATTTTATGCAAGACTTTATATACGTTCCATTAATGAAACAGCGTACTTAATTAGAAAAATCCAGTATTTATTTAGAATAGCATTCAATTAACAAGATTATAAATCTTAAAACATCTTAACTAATTTACTCAATAAACCTTGCTCATTCCTGTCATTAGAGGTAATTCAATTGTTAATGCTCTTTCTAAAGATTGGGAAAATTCCATGAAATGACTGGCAATAAAGACAAGCCATTTAATGTGACGGCGTTCCCATGAATTTTCAAATTTTAATAATTTAAGCAATAATAATCTTAAATCATGGAAAGAGTCTCGGAACATTAACTGAATTGGGTGAAACAATTTATTCTTGCATATCGTCCTTTCTGCCAAATAGTTGAATATGTTATCTTTCAAATTTAGATGTTAAATTCATGAGCATAAATATCTTATCAGATATGAAAATTCTTTAGGTTGCTTTATGGAGTTTAAATCGATAAATTCTCCCATCGGTTCTTGTAAAAAATGGTTTAAATTGCTTGTAAAGATCAATTTGCTTAGTGAGAATATAAATTATTACATATTTTTCATAGGAGAAAATGTTTAAATACTTTCTTCTATAAAATTGAAATAATTGTATTGAATACTTTAATGTATTTGTTTTATAACAGTATGTTTTATATTTCTACTATAATTTTTATATGTTTTAATTCGAAATATAAAAGGATAAATTAAAAAGTTAATTCTAAAGGAAATATCTTCCAATCAACGAAATCGATTTTAATGAAACTGTTTATAGGAAATGAAGTTGAGTTCAGGGATGAATATTCAGATTTAAGTTTGATCTCTTAACACCTGCTTGTGGAACAACAGAAATTAAAAGATTGCACCCCCTCTGTTACGACCATGGAGGTAAAAGTTAATATATATAAACCGTATAAGTATTTCTGACTCCATGGTTCCGACTGTTTATATACAATGTAACTGATTTACATAACCTTTTCATTTGTTTTTTAAGCTTTATTGGGTTTCTAACAAAAACTTCATATATACCTTTATAAATAGCTTTAAAAATTGTAACTATATCCGACTGATTAAAATTACTCCAAGTCTGTTGGTAGAAGTACTACGAAGTAGTATGTATGGTAAATGTCTCACGTCACCATGCGTCCATCTGTAGCGACAAGTGTTTCCTGTTAATTATATTATTTTGCAACCAGTAAAAAGTTACACATCTTCAAATTAATACCATATCAATTTTCCTACGAAAAACTCTATATTTTTATAAAAATCAAGTTCTAGTATACAGAATGTGAAGGAAAGTCAAGGATCAGGCCGATAAGTATTAGGATTGTTGTATATTTTTGATACAAATGTATTGAAATCTCTAATGGTGTTATACAATGAGATTATACAATGGTGTTATACTTTTGGAAGATGATCCACTTCTTTAGAGGAAGGGGGGGGGTCGGTATCTACCTCGCTTCATGTGAAAGATAGGGAGGAAGTCAATTACAAGGTTGTAGAGCATAGAAATATGAGTAGTAAGTCTTTTTGTCCCTCCGCTAAAAAGAAGATGGAAAAAGATGGAGAAGATTATGTACACTGGTTTTCAGGATAATGAAAACCAGTGTACATAATACACATACTTCCTTCTTCCTCAAAGTTATGGAACCTATTTAGACAATGGTGCAGAACAAAATTGACTTTATCAAACACAAAATACAAAATGTTCACCTTCAGCAACGATGCATGCTTCCACAAGTGTAATAAGATGTTTTCGCAGGTTTTTCAATACCTCTACGTGTACACTGTTACAGCTGAATAATAAAAATGCCTCTTTTAAAATCGTTATTTAGAAAGTTATTTTCCATCCTTTGGCGGTGACAAAAGCACTTAATGCTAATATTACAATGTTCTACAGTTTTGTTATTGACTTCATCCCCTATTTCTAACAGGAATCAAAATAGACCCCGAACAAAAGGGGACTATCACCCTAAAGTTGTCTTCGTTGATATCCTGAAGAAGGATATATAGAATATCTACGGTTGTCTATCGTTTGGTTTTCTTATACGTCTACATAAAAAATATGCGATAATCCTAATACTTGTCGAGTTAATGGCCTGATCCATGACCGTATATCAGCCGAAAACTTCTTTTGATAATTTTCACAACGTTTTACCTTATTAAAAAATTTATTTGAAACACTGGCCACCGCATCTTACACGTAGTTGGAAGGTTTGTAAAGAACCTTGCTACCCCAACCGTGAATCAAACCCTGGATCTCCGAACTGGCCAGGCGATGTTCTACCGCTGAGCTACTGGGATGAAATTGCAAGCTCTTATATTCGAATTAGACTCTGTATTCTCCATCCTCTAATGTCAGATTGGCGGGCAACTGACAATCTGACTGATCACCCCTGCTATTTTTACTTCAGGTTAACCTCCTGCTACTACTATTTTTACCCAGGTTAGTATCCTGCGTGGTTGTTATCCTCTCAATTTGAAATCGGCGCTCAATCTTCCAGAGTCCACTGAATCCATACTAGTCGTACTGGGGTCACTTTCAGACCCACAAAGTTGATTCGTTCGAGTGCCATTGTAAAGAGCCTTACTACCCGAACCGGGAATCGAACCCTGGATCTCCGAACTGGCCAGTTGACTCTCTACGTTGAGCTACTAGGACGAAATTGCAAGCTTTTATCATCTAAGTGGTCTCTACAGGTTCAATTACTTTTCCTGGAAACTTTATATACCACTTCCTATGATCGTATAGCAGCTAATATTGCAATTACCAAAGTTATTTTATATTATCTGATAAAGATACAATTTATATTTAAAAAGTTATGAAAATATTTGTAACAGAAAATTGCTAGTAATGCCAACACTAAAAGCGTATTCAACAGAAAATAAAATGACTATTTCTATAGCGCTCTTGCAAATTGAGAAACTTTCTTGAAAGAAGATGAATTCAATAAAATATTCAAGCAGGTTCTCAAAGCCATTTCAACAATATCTGAATTTTAGAATATTGATAAAACTATTCCGTTAAGCCATTTATAAAATGTTTCTTTTCAGTTTAGTAATGTTATTGTTATATCGTGATCAGCATTTTCATTAAATCCATTAAAAGATATGAGAAACTATTCAGCTGCGCTTTGAAAATATTTTTATTAAAGTTTACATTTTCGGATTTTATTTATTTGTTAAAACTGCCAGCAAGCGTCTCGCATATAATTCGCGTCGTTCTTATCTAATATTTCAAGTTTCTTGGCTTGCAGTACCATTTTATACATCTTTGGATTTGAAATGTTTCTTTCATATTCTTTATTTATTTATGTTTCTACAATTGAAATTCTTTAAAATCTTTAAATTAAAGTTACTTGTGTGAAGCATTTGAAGTTGGATTGTTTTAAAGCCCCTTTGCCAACTTAAATTTTGAGAGTACAGTTTGGCTTCAATAGAAATATACAGTACCACAGTTAGAATAGTTATATAAAGTACAAATAGCGAATGTGCGTATAAATACCAAATAAAGAACGAAGAGGATAATTTAAAATGTTTTAAAGATGATCACGATATCAAACAATAGAATCAATTATAATATTTTTTTTATAGTGCAAATAAACTTAGGTATTTTATAAAAATAGAAGGCAAAAAGAACGATAGAGTTTTCAATAGAATATACTACATCGGTGGTAATTTTAATAAATCATGATTTACAAGTTTTTCAATCTATGTTTTCATGATTTACAAGTTTCCTAATGGTGTAGATAGATCCATTTCAAAACAATATAAATTTTATCATTATTCAAACTTGATATTATGACAAATTTTCGAAGAAAAATGAAAGTGCAAACAGATAAAATAATTTAGACAATATTGCATAATATCGATTTTGAATAATGATAAGATTTATATAGTATTGTTTTGAATTGAATCTGCCTTGCACACCTAATGTAGTTCAAGTGTGATTAAAATTTATATTCCATTTTTCCATGCGCCACTGTTGTGAAGTGGATGACATTCAAAAACTTACATTTTCTCAATTTACTTTTTATTTTTAATTTTTGGCGAAATTGACGCTTAAATCGGTGTAAATATTATACGTGGATCGACGCGTTAGAACGAGGAAATGAGCTTTATGATCGTCCACCATCAATGTTTGGCTCAGTAAATTTCGTAGCATATTAAAATGAGTCTTATCTCCTTTCTTCTTTTCGCTGAAAATCATTCAAGGGAGAGAAATACTGTAGTAGACACCAATCTCCTAGTACTATGGTTTTATTTTGTCATGGAAAGTAAAATATTGTAGTTCAAATCTGGTGACAAGAACAGCAGTAAAAATATATGGTACATATAAAAAAGGAAGAAACAATTAGGGAAAGAGAGCTTATTATTACATTTACTATTTGTTCATACGGTTGGTGGATTTGACTGCAAATTTCGTCTCTTCGGTATTGGAAGAATGAAACTGCAGACGAAACTTCAAAATGCTTCAGCTGAAACTGCAAAAGGATGAATTCTCTTTGGAACGGACCAAGGTTTTAGGCGAAGAATAATATGACAAATACAAAAACATATAAAACCAGAGAAAATATACTTGTCTGCTTCTATAGAGGAAAACGAGGGGACAAACTCAACTCATTTGAGTATAAACGCTTTTAGTAAAAAAACAATGTTAAGCACTATGACAGTAGCTGATACCTCCAGCCTTTTCGGCAGCGCATCACTTATTAAGAGTATATTATGAAGTGCAAAGTCATATAGGGAACTTACACCCCATAAGATCAGAGAACTTTAGATGACTATAAAACGACAATAGTCAGTAACCTGTAATAAATAATTCTTCACATGCTCTTGATTAATTCATCTCCATAATACGATATCAATGTAAAAGGATGAGCGATGTTAAAAAGTACACGTACAGAAAGCAGAATTTGAACTGCCTCCTTCCTGCTCAGATGATTGTGGTGTAGGAGGATGTAGGCTTTATTTAAATAATTTTAACTCAATAGTTAACGTTTCAACATTAATTTTCTGCCATAAGAGTATTCTATTATTAATGTGTCAAAATTTATATTAATCTGCAGTAAGTAATTTAAAAAAAATGAATTTTTTTTATTGTTAAACATTTTTATATACTGTATTCTTACAATATTAATCCTCATTATGGATTTTCATTATAATATGCAACTTGTAAAAGCACAGTTATAACAATTTTAACGATTTTACAAATTTTTCAGAGGGTATTTCTGTTATTACTGATTTTACCAATTCTATATTATTGTACAACGTTTGAAAAGAAATCTCTTTGTAAGAATAAAAGTTTGCAATAAATTTTATGAGTGATAGAACTGATTTACTTAAAATTGTCGCAGTGTCCTACGGAGCAGCCGTCATATTGTATCCACCATTTTGAAAGCGTTCCCCTACTTACATAGTTCTACATTTTTAATATATTATTACCTAATATCAAAAGGGTCATTTCTGCTGAAAGTAGTTCTGAGTTGACCCTTATTTTTTCTAGACAAATATATCACAAGTCTGAGTGAGATTCTGGTTTTAACAAGAAACTTATAAACTTTTAATCTGTATTAATAAGAGGAAGAATCTGTCTGTCGGTTTATCCACTATGCCACGTGATATCTACCGTCCTTACAGATCTGGGGTTTTGTATACAGTAGCATATATACTTGAACTGGTGCACTTCAAAGTCTTTTTTCTAAATTTTTAATTACATTTTTTTTAAATAAATTTTAAAACTTCTTCAAGGTGCTCAAATTGGACATTGGGCAAAATTGTATTTTCTCAGGGTGTGTCCTTTTATCACGTGACAACTTAAGCCATTGCTGTAAGATAGTTAAAAATAAGTCAATAACCAGCTTCAGTTCTATACATATTTTTAACATCTAACAACGCAAAATGAGTTATTTTGGGATGTTTGACTCCCATGCTTTCGACCTTATTTTTGTAGCTAACGGCTTATTTTTGTTGTACTGATATAGTTTGCCATAATGCACATGAAAGGGCATAGGGTGCCGATGAAACTATGAGAAATGAAGTTGATGGATTTCGACGAGCTGAATGAAATATTGAAATAAGTCTCAGCAAAGAAGAAATTTAACTTCCAGTTTTAATCCGTAAAAATTGTTATTACGCACTTATGCTAAATGTGGTAATTATTCAATTAGTTGTCACTAGAACTTAGCCCACGTCGACAAGACAAAAAGGGCTGTCGAGAAGCCTGTCAAAGAACATTCTTCGATGGTCGTTAAGCAAGAAATTCCCAACATCATTGGTCTGAAAATCATTCATTTCAATTTTACAAGACATTTTCTAAGGAGCTTTCATTTACTGAAACTCTGATAAATTTTTTAATGATAATTCAGCTATTTCTTACGTGTCTACAGCTTAAAAAATATTGTCCGTACACATTCTTGATTTCAAATATTAGCTCATATACAGGGTGTATATAAACTGATGGTCAGAAATGTAAGGGGTTATAGAACTCACCAAAACAAACAGCTTTCACAATACAATGTGTGGTCGGAAAGCAACCGGCGAGCCGCGAGAGGGCGCTTTCTCTAGAGTGGATGAAATGTCGCGTCAAAATGGAGAACACAGTAAATCCGCATGCTACACGTTCCAGATGCCACCAGCAAAGGTTCTCCGTGAATGTGTGGACAAGGATTATCCACGACCAATTAATTGGCCCGTATCTGTTACCAGACCGCCTAGACGGACAGAAGTACCTCACCTTCCTCTAGCAGGTGCTGCCAGATTTACTACGTGTTGTACCAGCATATCATCGAGTGATTATGTGGTTCCAACACGACGGAGCGCCAGCACATTACACGAGGATTGTGCGTAACTACCTGGACATTGCCTTTCCGAACAGATGGATTGGCCGTGGTGATTCCGTCGCGTGGCCTCCCAGATCTCCCGATCTGTCCTGCCTGGATTTTTTCCTCTGGGGACAGCTAAAAAGTTCCGTTTACAAGACGCCCATCGCGTCACCAGAGGACCTTGACGCCCGAATTAGCGTCGCAGCTGCAGACTTTCGTGAAGAGCTAGGAATCTTCCAAAGTGTACGCGATTCACTCCGTCACCGATGAGACGCCTGTCTCGCAGTTGGTGGTCGTTCATTTGAGAATTTGTTCCAAACATTTTGTCAATAAATTGTTATCAATAAATTTCCATTATTCGTCTTCACTTCACTTCAATTTGACGCGACGTTTCATCCACTCCCAGAGAAAGCGCCCTCTCGCGGCTCGCCGGTTGCATTCCGACCCCACATTGTATTGTGAAAGTTGTTTATTTTGGTGAGTTCTATAACCCCTTACATTTCTGACCATCAGTTTATATACACCCTGCATATAGTATATAACTAGCTACTTCTGTAACTTTTGTTCCTATTCTTAGTTTCAGTATCATGCACTGATATTTCTAAAGTAGTTTGTTTAGTGGTTATTTGAATATAGTTGGTAAAGTCACTATTGCAGCACTTCAAAACCGGTTGTTTCTCCACACTATCTCTGTATTTGTTTTATAAATAGGAATTTTTATGTATTCGAACACCGGTAATCTTGTTATAGATAAAAATGCAGTTCCTTGCATCTTCGTAACCGACGAATTATTCTTTATGCACGCCAAATAAATCTCATATCAATGTTTTGACTTAAGTTAGTTCATATAGCATCCGAAACAAGTTGTTTTTCTTTCAATTTGGTTATAACTTTCTTAATTACAGTCTCATTCCATGATATTCTTGAATATACTAATTGATTGATACTATTTTTTAGTTGATAAATATAGTACATATAGCTTCTGCAATCGGTGTTTCCTTCTTTTTGTGTTACATTGTTTTTTTTATCTGATCTCAACCACTGTAAATGTTATAGTTATTTGGTTGCTAAAATTAACTCTCAAAACCGGTTACTTTCTTATTTTCTTCTGCTTTACTGCCTCCATTCTCTGTAGTATTTAATCTGCGCTTTCCTCCCTCAAAATACATTCACTGCTTACCTATGATTTAACGGTTCATATTTTTTCTCTCTGTTTTATTTTAAATCGCATATCAATGTTTAGAATTTCAATCTTAAGATTTAAGAACCAGCTTCCCCCGACTTTGTGGACAGAGAGACCCTTTATCGGCTCGTGTCAAAATGTTTATGGTTGTTTTTTTAGTTGTTGATACCACTCGCTGGCGAATTTTCGCTTTGGGTGTTTTTAAGAATGAGAATTTCTCTTCGCCTGCCTTCTCGTAATTCTTTTTTAACGGTTGTTGAGGACGCATGCTGTGCGTTGGTTTGAGAAAGGCGACTTACAATGCCCTCAAAATTACAGTAGTCACTTAACTGACATATACCTGAATTCTTCAAGGAAGTATTATAAATTAAATTTTCATAAGCGGCAGTTTCATTTATTGTCTAAAGACCACACAGATATTTGAGTAACTTCAAAAGGATACGCAAGTATTTGAGTAGCTCTAAAGGGCAACACAAATATTTGAGTAGCTCCATAGGACAACATGAATATTTGTTTAGCTCCAAATAGGGGACACGTATATTTGAGTAGCTTCAAACGGGACATAAATGTTAGAATATCTCCAAAAGTGGCACTCGAATATTTGAGTACTTGAGTAGCAACAAAAAACTCAGATACTTGAATAGTTCCAAAGGGGGTGCAAATATAGAGCGAATATAGACACAAGTAGTTGAGTAACTGTGAAAGAAAGACGTAGCGTAATAAGATTACGCACCTCTGTTACTAGGTATTTGCAGCTTGTTGTTCATGAGCACCAAAATACTCCCGAAGTTTAAAGCGTGATACTACTTTATTACTTTTTATAATTGACAGAATTTCTAATATGATGCTTCACTTGACGAAAAAAATTATTTATTATCTGTTTACGTTATAATATATGATACAATGATATGAATATCATCCCATTAGCTCAATAGCTAGAACTTTGACTGGCTAGGTGGAGATCTACAGTTCAAATTCCGGGTGGGACATTCAGGAGAAAAAAAGATTCAAGCGACTCAGGTGAAATTTTATATTCGTGTCTAATGGCTCTAATTTTTATTTATTAGCAATAATTTAATAAAATATTATGAAAATGATCTATTTTAGTTACACTGTTTTAGTAAAATACACTAAGAAGTAAAAACTAATATTAGCTATCACAATATAACATCAGTGATAACATAGAAATGACATATGTAAGAATAATGGATTGTTAAATCAAATTTGTCAAAGAAAAATTTAAATGAATTGAATGTTCGGCAGCAAAGACATCTGATCAAAGATGCTTGGAACCTGTACCCGAATTATAAGAACGGAGGAGAAGCTAGCTTTTGCTCAGTGATTATAATGTCGGTCTTGTAAGCAAAGGGTCCCTGGTTCGGGGCCCGGCGACTCCCAAATGCCACAAATGTAATCATTTTTATATACGCCATTTTTATGTTATCACTTCTATTATTCACTAAAATTATTCTATTGTCGAAATACAGCTCTTTTATTGTCGAAATACAACTCTTTATGGGTGTCCCATGGTTTCATTTTTAGTCGCATATGACCAAGAATGTTGTGATAACTGAAAATGATGTTTTTATTTTTTAGTGTATTTAACTAGAACAGTACAACTTAAACATACTTTTTATAATATTTTATTTTATACTTTTTAGTTTTTTGCGATCTTGTAATCAATTTTTCATCAGATATTCTCAATCAAACCTTTTTAAAATATTTTATTGAGTTCGTCATGACCGATGGTTGTCTGTCTGGATGTCTGTTTCAACTTCTTTCATGGTATTTTTAACATAATTCCTTAAATCCTAAAGATCTGAAATTTGGTACACAGCTTAGTCCAGTGGAATATTTTAATCTATTTAAATTTGTCGAATCCTCAGGAAATAGAATTATGTATATATATATATATAGTATATGTATTATATATAAATTATTTATATATATATATATATATATATATATATATATATATATATATATATATATATATATAATATATATACAGGGTGTATATAAACTGATGGCCAGAAATGTAAGGTGTTACAGAACTCACCAAAACAAACAAATTTCACAATACAATGTGGGGTGAGAGAGGGCGCTTTCTCTGGAAGTGGATGAAACGTCGCGTCAAAATAGAGTGAAGACGAATACAGTGAAGGCGAATAATGGAAATTTATTGACAAAATGTTTAGAACAAATGTTCAGATGAACGACCACCAACTGCGAGACAGGCGTCACAGCGGCGACGGAGTGAATCGCGTACCCTTTGGAAGATTCCTAGCATTTCACGAACGTCTGCAGCTGCGACGCTAATTCGAGTGACAAAGTCCTCTGGTGGCTTGATAGGCGTCTTGTAAACGGCGCGTTTTAGCTGTCCCCAGAGGAAAAAATCCAGGTAGGACAAATCAGGAGATCTGGGTGGCCACGCGACGGAATCACCACAGCCAATCCATCTGTTCGAAAAAGCAATGTCCAGGTAGTTACGCACAATTCTGGTGTAATGTGCTGGCGCTCTGTCGTGCTGGAATCACATAATCACTCGATGATTTGCTGGTGCAACACGTAATAAATCTGGCAGCACCTGCTGGAGGAAGGTGGGGTTCGTCTAGGCGGTCTGGTAACAGATACGGGCCAATTAATTGATCGTGGATAATCCTTGTCCACACATTCGCGGAGAACCTTTACTGGTGGCATCTGGAACGTGTAGCATGCGGATTTACTGTGTTCTCCATTTTGACGCGACGTTTCATCCACTCCACAGAAAGCGTCCTCTCGCGATTCGCCGGTTGCTTTCCGACTGCACATTGTATTGTGAAAGTTGTTTGTTTTGGTGAGTTCTATAACCCCTTATATTTTTGACCATCAGTTTATATACACCCTGTATGTATATATATATATATATATATATATATATATATATATATATATATATATATATATATATATAAGACAATTTAGAACTATATTATTTTTACTGGCCATGCTGGGCCTGATTACGGGAGGGGGGTGTCAGAAACCGAGGTGGGGATTAACTCAAATTTGATGAAATGTTGTATTATCATCGTAAATATGTATGTGTGTAAAATTTCAAGAAAACCGGCTTGGTAGAAGTGGGTCCAAAATTGATATCAAGATTTGACCCAAACAAATAAACAGAGAAACCAACCTAATTAAAATGTGTAAAAACAAAGTGATGGGCGGATCTGCATGGGGTATGAGAGCTTTATTTTTTCTTTATATTGCAAAGTCATTTCAATGGCATTTTAAGCATCAATGCATTTATAATCATAATAAGTAATGTTGGAGTATAGAATGCAA
Organism: Amaurobius ferox; assembly: GCA_951213105.1. NCBI lineage: Eukaryota > Metazoa > Arthropoda > Arachnida > Araneae > Amaurobiidae > Amaurobius > Amaurobius ferox. Next base: position 37,680,050 of record OX578134.1, read on the forward strand.
TAGTGCGGATAAAGCTAAAATAAAAATAAAAATACAAAACTCTAAAGCTATGGAAGAGACCTACACATATTTATTTTGCATTACCTACATAGTATCTATAGTACAAGAATTGTGAGAGTCGAATTGAATTTTTAAAGAATTTACAAATTTTGAGCAACCAAGAATTGAAATGGTAGTTTTATAATAGTACGTGTGTGTTTGTGTGTGTATGTGTGTGAATTGTGCGAGTGTGTATGTATGTATGTATGTATGTATGTATGCATGTATGTATGTGTGTGTGAGAGAGAGAGAAGGAGAGCGAAAGAGAGAGAGAGAGAAAGAGAGAGAGAGAAAGTGAGACAAAGAAGAGAGTCTTTGAAGGCTTTCTCAAGAAATAATTGAGCGATTCTACTAAAACTTGTCCCAATTATTAGAATGTGTAAATAAATATATTTTTATTTATAAATAATTTAACCCCAGGTATTTTTTACGTGAGTCTTGCACGTGATTATTGTTTTTTGGAAAGGAAAAAATCGTGGCAGTATGTAGAAAAATATATATATTTTCCCCATTTTAAAGCCCGAAACAGATTAATTTTATCGTTCAAAATACAAAAATCTTGCATTTTGAACCTACAAGCGATTTGGATGAATATTGAAAGTTTACTCAAGAGACAATTCTCTTTTCCTTTTCCGGTGTTATTTTCTTCTATACTTGGCATCAATATAAAGGTATTTTAAAGATTGAAATCGCTGAAAAAATATTATTCCTGTGTCTGTCATCTACATTTTATGCTATTAAAAGCTATGTAAAGTACTTACTATATATAATGTATTTTTTAAATTTCATTTATACATGTTCTTAAACATAGGGCTTCAAACTTGAACATTGATATATATATATATATACATATATATATATATATATATATATATATATATTGTTATAGAAAATATCATTTAACATTACACCTAATAGTCTTAATATATAATCTTTCATTAATATTCATGTAGAATGAAGTAAATATAGTATAGGATCCCAAGTTGTTGCTGCTAATTAGTAGTGTTCAAAGTATAAGAGGTTGATCCATTAGCTAAAGAATAAATAAAAGACATGACAGAACGGATTATTTTTATAAGAATAAAATAAAATGCCTGTCTGTGTGTTCACCTGTCTGTTAAGTGTATAGCGTAAAATCCAAGTTACGTACAGTCACGAAAGTTGTTATAGGAGTACATCAAGTTTTCCAATTTTGGACCCCGAAACGATTTTTTTTTAATTAAATAAGTTTTAGAGTTATTCAGTGCCGAAGTCGAACTTTGAGCAATTTTGAGCGATTTTCACAGCGATCAAGTTTTGCCGATTCCTTAGCAAGCGAAAATAATATCACATAATTTCCATCTTAACACCATCAGAAGCATCGAAGAACATCCTTTCCAAAGAATATTTAGCGATAAACGTGAAATAAAAACTAACATAAAACCAAAGATAAAACCAAATTTATTTTTAAATTCGTCCGTCCATTAAATTAAGCTTGCACGATTCTAATCTTTTACGTGAATACGGAGTGATATTTTACCATTTAAATAAGTCATTTTAATTACGCTATTTGTAAATTCTTATTGAATTTTTAAGTGGGACTATAAAAGTTGATTCGTTGATTCTTCGCAATTCCGCACTACATTTCTCAGCCATTCAATAAGTGTGACGTTACAACTGGAGGACATGGCGCCTGTTATGGAAATCTCACGTCTGCACATGTGTTGTAATGTAATGTTGTTGACAAATGCCGATCGGCCATTAGACAGAGAGCTCTCTAGTATTTCTCTGTTCATAATTTGGATTCTTTCTTCCTGAGAAAGTCCGCCGGAATTCTATTGGAGCACCCTTAATCATGGCAAATCCTTAAAAGGACGTTTTCATGCGCTGCAATAAATTTGCGAAAATTCTTGCTTATGTAACAAATGTGTAACGTTCAGTATTACCATTTATTGGAAGCTAGATTCTCCTAGAACATAATGAACTGGTTTACAAAGTAAAATGCAGCGCAAATCAAGATAAAGAAGCATACGTACGCTTCGGAAATCAGCTGGATTTCCTTCGTCAATGCAAAAAGTATTTCAAACTTTTGCATTAAAGAAGGAAATTCAGTTGATTTCGAGTTAAATAAATACATTCCAGTTGAATAAATATATTCTAGTTGAATAAATAGATTCTCGTTGATTAAATAGATAAATAAAATGTTAATTTGAGTCTTCGAATAGTCAAGTACTAACCACATAAAATTTTTGCAATTAAAACAAGAGTTAAAGGGAATTTTTTGTGTGTTTGTCTTTCCTGGCGGAGAGAGAAGTTAAGTTCGTCATAAAGAAGAAAAGTTAGTCCCACGGCAAATATATTTTCTTACTTTTTCTTTCTTTGACTCTATCCACAATCCAGAAACTCGAAAACAATTCTTCAGGGCAGAAGTACTTCTTGGAACAGAGTTGATCTTTACGCCCTTTTTAAACTGATAGAATATCTTAGGTATTGGAAAGAAAAAGTTCTGAGTTAGAAAAAAGACTTTAAACAGGCATTCTTTGTAATTTTCCTAAAGGTTGCTTCTAATAGCTAAATTATTTTAAATGTACTTAAAATCGAATAACAATGATTTTTTACTTACCTTACAATGTAGGGTAATGTATAGGGAAAGTATTGGAATTAGATTTCGAGTTTTTGATGGATATTTCAAACTCTCTAGAATACGAATCCGCCATTTTTAACGTCACGTTTATCAATGTATCTCTCTCCCTCTCTCTCTGTGTGTGTGTGTGTGCATTGTATATATCCAAAACCTTTTTAAAAATATTTTATAACTATTGGTAAGTGAATCCCTTTTGGGTTACCATGGTGATTTGTAGCAATTCGGAAAAATGAAATCGACTTTTTTTTCTTTTGCAAAATGGGCTGCAAAATATTGACAAAATCTCAACTAAAAGGCTAGATAGGCTAAATGTTCGAAAATGTATAAATTAAATGCTTGTTTATAAGTAATTTTTACTCTAAGATGGACCATTTAAGAGATATTGGAGTTTTGGGGAATTTTGAGGAGCTGGCGACGTTTGTTTTAAAAGAGTTTGTCAAATGCAAAAGTTGTTCTAAATGTGCAATCTCGATATAATATCAAATAAGTATCCGTTATATTGAACAATTAGACTGAATTTTATAGATTGTGAAAAAGAAAACGAATTTGAGCAGGGAATGTCTGTAGGGAAAGTTACGCAAATAGCCATTTCTTATGTAATTTTTCATTAGAAAACGATTGACATAAATTTTAGAACGCTAACACGAACCGTTCTCGAGATATCGTACATTTTTTTAAAAAATTATCAAAGAGTCATATAAAATAAAAAAAATATTTCCTATTGAGAAACATGTTCACTTTTCATATGTAATACCATGCGATAGATTGAGTGACATCATTCTCGTGGATCTAGCTCGTTCCATTCATGAAAAAAGATACTTTAAGTAATACTTTTGTATTTGAACGCCAATAGTCATTTATCTGCTGTAAGAAACACTTATTTCTTCGTCCATAACGTTTGCGAGATTTTGGAGACGAATTTAGCGGAATGTCGCCAACTTGGCGACTTTTTGAAATGTTGCCAAATTAACGGAAATCTCGCCAAATGGATAAAAATGACGCTAAATCAATGAAAATGACGACTAATTGTCGAAAATTCAATATCTTGGAAATAATATTGGTATCTACTATAAGAAAAACCTATTTTTTTTACTGTAAAAGTAGTAAATTCATTACATTATATAAGGAAAGTCATGTGTTGTCCACATCAGATTTTTTCTTTTGTGATAGAATAATGTAATAAGATGACTTTAGCTATTTTAGGCACCAGAGAGTATGCTGTGTGGGGAATAAAATGAACGGTTCTTCAATTTTTTCTCTTTTCTTTAACTTTCTATTCTTTTTGACATTGCTGATCTAGAGAAAGTTAACAATCACCCGCGGGCTTGCGGAAAATTCGAACGTAATTGACATTTACGATATAATTTAGAATTCCAAGATAAACTTTATTTCACTGAATTTCAGTTTAAAATTTTTTTATTCTTAAGTCTGTTTAATATAAGTTTAATTTTTCCTTTGAAATGTTTTACCGAAGCAAATAATTAGGTAATGAAACTTTCTACATTAGTATTATTTTAAACTAAATGTGACGTATTTAACTGAAAAAATTAAATTAACAACATGCATCAATAGTAGAAAAGATATGCACTTACACATGGATTTCTCAAAACTTCAAAAATCATGACAAACTTCAAAAATTAAAACATTCTTATGACTATCACTGAAAATCAATAAACTAATTGTTACTGAATAAATTAATCACAGCGAGTTCCATGGAAATTGATTGATCGTTTCTATAGATATTACACTCCGTGAAGGGGAAATACAATTTTTATATCTATAGAACGAAGCATGATAACGGCTAAAATGTAGTTTCCATTCATGTCTGATTAAAAGTACTTACAAAACAACCACGCCTTTAATATAATGATTATATTCATTTTTTATATCATTTTTCTTTTCAGACAAAATATAGAAACGGAGAAATATCTGTAATGATATATATTAGTGTTCTATAAATAACGTCATTCGCTTTTGAATAAAAAATCTTATGTGGATAGCACATGACATTCTCTACATCTCATGCAACGATTTTACTCCTTTTACTGCGAAATAATGATGTGCATGATGTACGAAACACTGTTTTTGGCGTTGAATTAAACTTTCATATAGAGAGCTTTTTCATGACGACATGTAAAACGATTTAGAATTACCAAATTAATTTATACATCGCGGAAATTTAAATAACAATTAGAAAATTTTCTATAGTCCGTTAAGGGATCAAGTCCATATATTAAACGATTTTAAGCATTAGAAACTAATATAGTATTACATAAAGTAGATGGTTCGAGTTCCAATCTATAAATTCTTAAAATTCAAAAGCCAACTTATAATTATGGTTTTCATATGCAATATTATATTTAACATTGCATTATTTAAATTGGAAAGTTATCAATTAATGAAATGCGGGTATTAATAAATATAGCCGTACTACAATGTTATTGGTATTGAAAACATCAAATTGAAATTTGTCGCTTTTTGTGACTTAATTATTCCAAAACAAAAGGATTTAATTATGTATACTAACGTACAAAGTCCCCATTAAAATACAGCATTTAATTAATATTTCATGAAATAAATGGCAATTGGCGAATTCTTTGGCATTAAAATACAAAACTATTGCAAAAACTGTCTTCTCTCGCAAATGAAACAAACTAGATCTAAGAGAATGGTGTTAATGGTGTTCTCATAATATTATATATGGAACAGGAACTTATTGGACGATACTTACTACTTTTTTCATTTTATGAAATTTTTTAACAACTTTATTTAAAAACGTGCAATATCTTAAGAACGATTTATGTTAACGTTTCAAAATTCGTATAATTTACTTTCTAACGAAAAATTACGAATGAAATGATAACTGATTTAACATTATTAAAAATTCTGATTTTTTTTTTTAATTTCATGTAATTTTTTGACAAAATTAAAAAACCACCAATATCTCAAAAACGGCTAGCGTTTTAACATTTGTGTCATTTATTTTCTAATACCCATAATCTTTGCCCATACTGAAGAAAAAATTCCATTTTAAAATTTCATAGTAAAATTATAAACTAAATCAAAATTGATGAAAAAGGGGCTCGTTCCTTCGAAAATTCTCTATACATATAGGTACATGCTTGTAAAAAGTTGTAGTATTGCTATTGCTAGTCGATCTAGGACGTGAACGCGTAACTCAAATATTCTTTCTTTTGAATTTGAGATTAAAAATATCTTAAACTAAAATCTAAATCGAGAATCGGTTTATTTTGCTATATTTCTCTAATATTTCTCTACATATATACTAAATTTCCTATTTTTATATAGATTTTGCGGTTCGGAGCAGAGAAACACGAAGAACGGGAAATTTGTAAAACAGCGGCGACTCAGAGTCCTATTTTTTTCATATAGAGAGAATAATAATTAGTTACTAATTTCAAGAAGGGGTGAAAATGTGTTTACAGAATGGTCTTTGCAAATAAACACAGAATAATTTCATTCTTTTAATTCTACAAGTTAAGAGTTGGAGTTGAAGAGTACAGTGTATCGGAAAAGAGAAAAGGATACGTTGATGTACCATAAAATTACGTACCTCAAGTTATCCTTATACTCAATATATTTAAAATATGTATCGAGTATAAGGATAAAAGTCAAAGTCATTAGAAAAAAGTATCTCGATACAAAATTCACGATATATTTGAAGACATGGGTATACATTTTATAGCTGCGATACTTCCCAGCTCTGGTTGGTTGGTGTAAATATAGAAAATCACAATGAATGGGGTATGAATAATGTAAAAAGGCATGAAAATCTACTAGTACAATAATTTTTTCCATTTTCTCCATTTCTTAGCTTCTTATTAGTCTTTGTTTCTTATTTTTTGTCTTGTCGGGTCTCATTTATTCCTGTTCGTACTCGACACGTCTTGTTGGAATATTTCTGTTATGTTTTGGTGCACGCAAATCTTACTTATTATTTTTCGTTTCGGATTGGCTCGACTGTTCCTCATTCTACTTTCTTATTGGCTCTATCAGGTGGACTATTAATCCAGGACTTGGTTTAATAGTCGACCCCTCTGTTTCTTCTATTTGGGTCCATTTCGTCTTTTTGATTTTGAGTTTGTTGGTTCTCTTGTACTGACGAAGGGGATCCAGCGAATCCTCGAAACAGCTGTATGCTGCATTGTTAATTTCCTTGAGTTTAAATAAGCTGCTTAAATTTTACTTATTCTTTGCACAAAGTGCTTTTTTATTTATTAATGTGCCATTTAATTTTATTTGTTTATTGATATAATGTTCATATTCCGTTAAGTTCTAGAACAAACGCTTTATAGACTTCCCGCTTAAAAACTAACTTTGGGGGAAAGGGAAATTGGGGGACAGATTCAGATAACTTACCATCTTTCTTCGAAGGACATTATACAAATTCTGAATTGGAAATGTCTGTAAATAGGAAATGCTTTGGTGTGATATGAAAACAGGAAAACGGATTTTACTCACATATGGCGTGAAACAGCACAGAAGAACTGTTCCTTCTGTGGTGCTTCTGAGAAAAGTTTATAAATTCTTCACTTTCAATTTTTTAACCATATAATTTTTTTCCTTCAACGCATTGTCTGCTATATTTAATTACAAATCTAATAGATCTAGTGATAATCTAATAGATTAGTGGTTTTAAACACATGCAGATCCTACAATGCAAAACATTTTCCCCCAAGCTCTTTTTTTTTTTTTTTTAGTCGAAGATCCGAATTTCGTGGGATCTTTATTGTTCATGAAATAAAGGGATGATGAACAACTTAATTAGTCAGTAAATGGTTTTAAAATCAGTAAACGTTACTGTGAGACACTTTGTGTCAATAAAAAAATATATATTTCAACAGCAGTTCAACTCTGGTGACACGCAAACGACCTCAGATGCAACGACAGGACTGAAAATTCCTGAAATTGGCGGAGAGAAAGTTAAATGTAATAAGAATGATTCGATTCAATGAACTAAATGTCATTTATAAAGAGAAGTGTTCTACAACTTTTTAAAGGGCATGAGGTTTGCAAGTACAGTTCGAATAATAGACCTGTTGAAAATAACTGACTAACCATGAAAATAATGAAGGAACAGACATCGACAAATAGTGAATTAAGTAAGAATTATTAATGTAGTGAGTACCATATATAATTAGTAATATAAATATATGTTCTTTTGTATAAATAAGGCTTATTTTGTGATCATACGTTTTTTTACTTATACATTATACAGAATTAATATCCAAAACAGTTAATTGTTCTTTCTATATACCTTCTGTTGCAAAAAAATACATTTGCTCGCACCCATAATAAATCGAATTGCATCTGCGTAACTCAGCATGTATATATCGTTGGAGATATGCAAAAGGTAAAATCTTGGCAGCAAAAAACGTTTTATTAAGAAATGATGGCAACAAGAAGATGACATTTTAGTAAGTGGTAAATCCTCTCCTGGAAGCTATACAAGTCATTATTTGGTGTGGAATAGTGTTAATTAAGTTGCTTAGGTACTTTTTCGAAAGATTCTGCCACAAATGTTGCGACTGATCAGCTAATTCAGTGATATTTTTAGAAGGGTGCAATTGCAATCCTAGCATATCTCAGACGCGTTCTAGTGCTGATAGATCTGGGAACCTGGATGGCCATGAGAGGATATTAAATCCTGAAGAACATTGCTGTGAAAATCATGCAGTTTGTAGTTGAGCGTTATCGTGTTGATAAATGGAACCTGGGTCGCTTGACAGCATAGGCAGAACAATTGGCTACATAATATCGTCGACATAAAAGCGAGTAGTGAGATTAGCCTGCAGCATAACCAGGGGAGATTAGCTATCCCACGAAACGGCTCCCCCAGGCTATCACACCACGTGTGATGGCCGTGTGGCGCTCGACAACAAATGCAAGATCAGAACGCTGGTCTGTCCTAGCCCACACACGTATGCGGCGATAATCAGTACTGAGAGAGAAGCGGAATTCATCGCTAAAGACAATATGCCTTCAATTGGACACTCTCTAGGTTGACTGAGCTTAACACCAACCCAGACGGCTACGCCTATGTTGAGAGATTAGTGGTTGGCACCTTAATGGACGTCAACACCTAATACCACCCTGTCTCCGAAGAAAATCCTTTGATTCAAGATGCATGGACGATGGAAAATACTTTGGAATGGCTGATAGCGACGCCATTGGTATGGACATGGCTCCTCTTCTGACTGCTCGAGCCTATCGAACAATTGTTTGTCTGGGCCGTTCTGAGCTTCTGCGACGCTTACCTGTGGCTTTTCAGATTCACTGTTTCCAACAGGGAGCAATTACTATATCGCTCTGATCAAAATGGCGACTGATGCATCTGTTGGACCAACTAGCTTCTCTTAGTCCTATGATGTGACTACTCTCTAAATCCGACACGTGTTCGTAGCGCCGTCGAATACATCGTAAAAGCATCTTTATACACAACTTGCAGCATCAAAACAGCAAATCTAGTTCCAATTGCCCATGAGTGAGAATACCGGTCATTTTAACTGCTGAATGATGCGTCGTTTTCATACGCGTTGTATAAGCCGTATAACATCATTGGAACTGGTAGTTTGATCATTTGAATTTTCAAAACAACATTTACATGCCAAGTTTAGCGGCTGTAGATAAATTTTTTGTGGGTGCATATATTTTGTTTTGCAGTAACCGAGTGTATTACATTTTTGTCTTTAATATATATTTTTCTTGTATCCCTTATATATTTTAGGTATTCACCGTATACAACATACAGGCGATAAATCACTGCTAGTCCTCTACACATGTAATCTGTTATACATGTTTCTCTTATAAACATTTATCATTTTTTCTATTTTAAATACAAAAATTCCATTTTCTTTCAGGCGAAATACCACCATTTATTCTCAATTTTATCAGTGCCTGGGGCGAATTCCTTGCAGATTGAAAATTTGTTTACCTGCCAAGATGCACTGCCCTATTTCTCCAAGTACCTTGTGCAGTTGCTTATGTGATATTTTGGAATGTAGAGAAAGCATGACATTTTCTGGACGAAGATGAATGTTGAGAGAAAACTGTGGGTAAATATATTTTTAAAAAAAATGCATAATCACGAATTACTTAGTATATTATTCTGAACTAATTCTTTTATTACGAAACTTTACTGGAACTCAAAGGCTTATACTATGGCTCCTCTAAAACATTGAAGCATGTTCATATTTTCTGACAAAACTAAGAATATACAAAGATAGAACAATGACGTTTATTTAATTAAAAGAAACAAGGATCTAATGTATTAGCAGTGGTTCAAACTTAAACTACAAAACTAACAATGAAAAAAATGTACTTGATTCTAAGCAGAATTATGCAAACTTGGCGAATATGCAACCCGTAAATAACTCACTCTCAACAGTTCTTCACGATCCCCTTATAATATTTAATTCGTTAAACAAACACAGAATATGAAGATCATGAAACAAGTTATGTTTATATATCTACTATTAAATTAAAGGCAGCCAAACATAGGTTTAGAAAGTCATTTAATAAAACCACCATTTTCGTTCGACGTGCATAAGTTTACCAAGCCAAAGCGCTTTTGGGCATCACCACGCCCTTCATCAGTGGCGAAATAAAAATTACATTGTCAGAAAATGCTTATATATAGGCCAAATCGGCAGGCAGAATTTACATATTATTCATTTACATTTTTACAATAATTACATTATATTATTTAATAAACAAGGTATTTAAGATTTAAATAATTATTAAATACAAATACAATAAGGTAGAAGATTCATGACCAAAAAGTATGTCGTTGAATCACAAATTGCATCAAAAAGTAAAGTTACAGAAAACTATGTAAAGGTTTGACACGCATGGAGTCGACACAGTTACCTTACACCTTTCAGGTAGGTCGGACGGTCTGGGTTTCAACAACAACAACGCATGGAGTCGACGGCCGTCCAAATAGTTGCTCATGTCCTCTGGACGAGTCGGACGGTCTGGGTCTTCTACGCATGGAGTCGAATGCCAACGGCCTTACCGTGCTGAAAACAACGGTCCTCGTTAGATCACCGAAGTCAAGCAGCAGCGGGCGTGGTTAGTACTTGGGTGGGTGACCACCTGGGAACACCGCGTGCTGTTGGCACCTTTCGGGTGCGGTAGCCAGGTGGTTTGCGCGCTAGATTTGCACGCTGCCACAACTGCTGCCGTGTTCATGCGAAGTACGATCACGTTAAACATGTGGGTCCGTAAGTCCTTCCGAGAGGTTGGTGATAGGGGAAGGAGGATACGGTCCCTGTGGATGCCTCCCCCACTGGGTTTCGGTCTAAATTGGGTGGCACTTCCCGGCCGTCCAAGCGGTTACCTTACACCTTTCTGGTAGGTCGGACGGTCTGGGTTTTAACAACAACAACAACAACGTATGGAGTCAAGGGCGCTGTAGCCCAGTGGTCAGCGCGCGGGAATTGCACTCGATAAGCCCGGGTTCGATCCCCGCCACTGCCAAAACTGCCGTCGTGTTCACGCGGAGTAAGATCACGTTAAACATGTGGGTCCGTAAGTCCTTCCGAGAGGCTGGTGGTAGGGGAAGGAGAGTACGGTCCCTGTGTATGCCTCCCCCACTGGGTTCCGGTCTAAATTGTGTGGCACTTCCGAGCCGGCCAAACAGTTACCTTACACCTTTTTGGTAGGTCGGATGGTCTGGGTCTCAACAACAACAACGCATGGAGTCAAGATCGAGTCGCCAAGCATAACTTAGAGAGAGTCTGAACAGGATCAAAATTACAAATAGAATCATGGTATAGATAAGTAGACAGGGATTCATAAAGTAAAATATTACTTGGGTTATTGCAACTGATTAAAAGAAAAGATATTTCAGACAAAGGATGAAAATTATCATTAATAACATACTGAGCAAGAGCCGCAGATAGTTTACTATTTGTAACATCACGAGCATGTTCAGCTATACGGATACCGACAGTCTCTTTAGTGTTGCCAATATAGAAATTGAAGTTATTATCAGGAGATAAGAGGGGGACTACGTACACCTCGGCCTGGCATTTAAAGTTATTTTTATCCTTATATTTATCTGTACGAATGCGATTGAATAGCTTAGTAACAGTCAAATGAGAGGGTTTAATTAGTTATTACTACGTTAAATTGTTGTAAGAATGTTTTCTAAACTGGAAGTGGCAATGAAACTGAAAATTTTTATTCAATCCCCCTACCACCTCCAATATTTGATTCTGAATCCACATCAGTTATCATCTAAACTTTATCCGTGGTCAGTCTTGAGAAATAGATGTTTCAAGAAAAATAAAACTTTTGAAATGGAAATTGAATGGGGAAATTCTTAGTAAATCCCCCAATGCTTCCAGAATTCGATGTTGAATATATATAAGTCATCCTCTTAGATCTATCTATAGCAGATCTTGAGGAATAGATGTTTCACGGCAAATTTTTCCAAATAATAATAACAACAACAATAATAATAATACCGTAAAACTTTTGTCACCAATTAATTAAAAGCTGTGTGTTTTGATGTTATTTTGAATACAACATTATAACTGAATATAGATCATTTAAATCAATACTGTATCTCTTTTCAATGATGATATTCATGTAGAATAAAAACGAACATGTTACTGAAAGTTGTGCGCTACTAACACCATTTTTAACACTTTACAACATAGTTGAAAAGTGTTTATGACTGTTCTTCTGTCTGCCTGTCGGTCTGTCCGCTCGCACGATAACTGCCGTAAAGATGACTTTATCAAAATGAAATTTTAATATGTTGTTAAGACGGTCTGTGGGACATATGGATATGTAAATGAATAGTATCACTGAATTAGTTTTGGATTGAACCCGGATTGTAAAAGTACAATACACTGAATCCTACGGGACCTAATTTTTCAAACATTTTTTTGCAAAGTTAAAATTCACAAATTGCTTCGAAAATTTTAGAATATATTCAAATTATCCCATAAAATATATATAAAAAAATGTCAGCAAAATATGTTCGGTTGTTCTTTAAATAAAAATTAAAATACTAATTGCACCCATAGAGATCACGTGATCCACTTCAAAATAAAACATGGCAACCATATTTTTTCACAGTGTAAAAATCGTGATTTTTAAAGTTCTTTTAAATTTATATTTAGTGTTGCATCCGTCCTTAAACCGCTTTATTTTTGCGTATTTCCTGTCCATCTATATTCTGTGCCAACGCAATTACAATATTTGAGTTTAAATGATCATCGAACTTTGATTATTTCTACAACGAAGCCTAATTTTAATAGATGCAGAGTGTAAGCAAGTGATTGTAAGATAAATTGTATAAGAATTGCTGAATTTTTTTCACGCAAAATTATTTAACTCTGAAGTCTGGAATAAAATTGTATGAATGAAATACTCATTGCTTTTACATAGAGAGCCAGACGATTTATATTTCGATGACGTAATTTGAATAAAGATCATTTTTTTCAATGAAGTTTTAATTTTTCAAATGTAATAAATTATTGTAGTAATGTGATAATTTAAAATATATCAGCTCTAAATGTATCGTATTTTAGAGGTGCTTAAATAAAATTGCATTTCAGTTAGAAAATGTTTCATAATCAATGCTTTATGCATGATTGATCTTTGTTGTTTTGTTTTTAGTATTGGTAAATTACTAGTGATAATATTGATTTTAATTAAAAAATTGATTTTATGACCTTACCGTATTACTTATTTTAAAATTTAGTACCATTATTCATAGATTTATTGATAAGGCACTATAAATAATTCAGAAAATCCAGACGGCATTGAAAATTTTAACGTCATTAAAGTTCAATCTTTAAGTAAGTGTAAAATGTTTCAAAAATAATAATCTAACCTTTTTTGAAAAGACAAGTATTTTCAATTTAATTCTGTTTCAATAGATCTTTCAAAAGAATAAATACAATAGCATACTCTGAATTGTAACGTTGAATTTTCAATTTAGTTACTGAAAGACTTGAAATTAATCAAGTATGTTTACGGAACACCCCCTTAGCCTCAAGGTATTATTTATCAGCATCTCATGTCAATAGCAGAGAGAAAAATAAGTGCACAAACGTGGCAAAATGAGAATGCTAACTTCTTTAAAACGAAATTTTAATCTCTGTTCACTGGCGCTTTGGAATGAGAAAGCGAAACATTTTTCTAGTCAATGGCTGGAAAATTGAAGCCTCTTTTCATTTTGCTGGAACGTTTTCATGAATCTCTAACGACTCACAAGGAAAATATTATTGCTCCAGGTTGTTCAACGCTCCTATCGAGGGCAATGAATATTTTTACGGAATTACTTCGATTATATTTTAGTGATGTTCAAATTTTACGTTAGATTCTCACTACAAAAACTGCTTAATAACTGGAATAAAATAGAAATATAAATGACTTGAAAGATTCAATATTGTTAGAGTATAGTCTAACCCAGCACTGTTACACTTTCAAGTTTTTATTTCAAATTTATTTGCCAGCTGTAAATTTTTCTCAAAATTCTAATGAGATCCATAAAAATAATAATAGTTCAAAATATAAATTTTTAACGCTAACTCCCCCCTCCTTTATTAAGTTTATTTTATTAAGAATAAGTATCGACGGAAGCTAATTTCTTTAAAAGAAAAGATCACTTAATTGAATGGTGTAAAGAGATATTTTATTTGAAAGACACAAAATTCGAGGTCCACAAAATTTATTTCGGGGATTCATTTCTTTGATGATAAAGCATGGAAAGAACTATGGCATGATTTTTAAAAAATCAAGTAAACTTTTAGTTAAGCAAGACTGTTAGTGTTGTTTACATATTATAATGAAGGTTAGGTCGGAGATATCGGTGAAATTGCAGTTTTATAAATTGTGAAAGCCTAACACACTGGATTTTCAGCTACTTCAATCTTCTGTTAATATCTGTGGTATATAAATATATGGTTAGTTTTGTTAGTTATATGTAGTCCATATTATAGGATTTGGTACCTCAATCGTTTGAAGCTTTAAGCGTTTTCCCAAAACAGTGACGATCTAGAGAATATATGAACCTCTACAATCGTTATGTTTCAAGAAAGATACTTGTTCAAAGTCTCCCGATGATCGGGTTCAATAATAGGAAGGGATAATGGTCACTTGTGGTAAATTTTGATGTAAGGTCATTTTGGAAGATTTCATTGGAGGCAAGCTCTTTAATTTAAGTTCAGCTGTTAATTAAACACATAATATATAGCTTATTTCGAAAAAGGATTGTTCTTTCTGTTTCCTCGAAGTAGGCGGACCAAATTCACGAACCTTTGTCCCAAAGACAGCTTTTCATCAATGATTATGATTTTGTTGAATAATGGTCTGGATGGTCTTGTGTTTTCCTTGAAAATATGTTGCAAGTTGTATACAAGTGCGTATTAAATATATATTAAAAATATCTATATACAAATTTAGCGGATTTTTTACTTGGTATATATATATATATATATATATATATATATATATCATCAAATCTAAATATCCGAGATTAAAACAATTTTATAATCTGATTAAAACAACCTCATGTATATGGGTATTCTAACAAAAAAACATTTTTCGATTTCATAAGTAGTTTTAATTTTTGTCATTTTTAAAGTGATCGCATTCTGTCATCATAATGGACCGTCTGCTCTTCAACGGACACCGTCTGCACTTCTGTGTTCCTCATCTTTAGATCAGGTCCATTTAAAACAGAGGTAAGCGGTTAAGTTTATTTTTTTATCTTTTATTTTTTTTCTACTTCTTGGTGGTAGGAAACGTCCTAATTTGGGAACTTAGGTGTAAGCCATTTAATTCCTATCGCATTTTTATAAGCGGTCAAAATAAAGTATAACATGCAAAGCATGCAAGTTTTCGTGTCTGAAGAAGGAGGCTTCTTTTTGCCCTTGAAACCTGTTCATACTTTTAACCAACTCCTTTTGTTGTTTCACACACACACACACAAACAAGGTATTTTTATTTCAGATTATTTTGGACAGTAGTTTGAGTAAATTTTTAAGGATGAAAAGACCGTCTCAATAACTCAAACAATCGAGAGTTGATTGTCCAGGATGTGATTCGTGGTTCAAATGCCGGCTGGACGGGACATTTTGCAAGTCTAGAAAAAGAATAAAAAAACAACGCAAAATAATCATAATATTGTTACGATGCCTCCTCTAGAACCGTGGATGTGTTCTCTAGATACAAAGATGAGCCCGAATTTTGCGATAACTAATGTTTTCATTTAAAGCCCAAATAAGCATAAAAAAGTACAAAATACAGCTAATAACTCTTGACTATCGTACAAGGTCACAAATCTTCTCAAAACACTGACGTATTTCACAATTCATTTTTTTCACATCCCGTATCTTCAGTCTAACTGAACGATGGCCCTCTTCTATATCCTCTGTAGAAATTGATACGGAGATGAACGTAACTTGAAAAATTCTTAACCAAACTAAAAATTTCGAACCGTTTCCAAAACGTTCCCCAAAATAGCTAAGTTGGCGATATTTCCCCAAATTTGTCGCTAAAGTTAAGTGACCCGGACTTTCAAATAATAAAAATGTTGCCCGTAAACGTCGTTTTCATCGGGGATAGGCAATATGCCGCCAAGCAATTTTCAGTATTCGTAACAATTCTTTGCACCTATTCAATATTTGCTTCTTTTGCTTCTTCTAGCTCTTCATCAGCTCCAGATTTCTTTTAATAAACAAATATGGTCTACGGATACATAAACAAATAAGGTCTACAGATACATAAACAAATATAGTGTATGGATACATAAAAAAATATGTTCTACTGAGGTACAGTGTTCAGATTCAGGGTGAGGCGTTGAGTATGCAAGCACTTTAATAGTGATTGAGAATCCTTTTTAAACTGACAAAAACGACCATAGGATATCAAACAAAACAAAACAAAACCCATATTTATTAAAATACATTTTTAGCAGCTTTTACATTATTATTAATGTACATTATTCTAAGGTAATAAATTGTGTTTTTTGTTTTGATAAAACTGTTTTATTCAAAATGTATGATGCTTCAAAATATTGGATATTGCAAATTTAAATGCAATTTGTCAAACTTTTCCAAACGTGAGTAATAGTTTTCTATTGAATTCACAAAGGTGGAAATCAATAAATCATTTTATCGATTGGGACCTTATTGTGAAGCTTCAAATGTTCTGAAAGTACTTTTCTGTTTGAATTTAAAGTTTAAGTTCTTCAAGAAACTATGAATAAAGTAATACATTTTTCAAGATGCTAAAAGTGAACTTTTAACATTTCAGACATTCATAAAGAATGGATGTTCAGTCTGTAGTTCCAATCTGTTAGAAAAATTATTTACTTCATCGAGTCATCGAGCTCTTGCATTTCTAATATTGAGTTTGGTTAAATAATCTTTTATAATGACTAAGTTTTATTTTGTGTCAGCTACGATATTTCCTTTAGTTCTAATTTGTTAATGGTTATTTGGGCACTTATTGCAATTGCTCAACTAATGCAAATTTGAGCTATTTTGACCTGAAAATAGTATTCATTTCATGAAAAAAAAATCTAAATTAATAACAATATAGCAAGTGTGACAATTCGTCTTGACTGCAGGATAGTTGTCACAACTCTTTGGATTAGTTGCCCCATGTATTTTATAGGGTTTTTCATGTTATTATTTATTATGTATATGTTTTACTTGCTTGGTGTTTAAATTGTGAAACTCGTTGCAGAAGGCATGAACACAAGATTTATTCCATTTTAAGAAAATTTCTGTAGCGAGCGCTCATAAGGCAGTATTAAATACCTTGAGCTGGAAACGTCTTTAGATTAACGCTATGATATTGGCCTTCCACGCTTTGGCCGAAGAATCAAACCTCTTCTATTGATCTTCAAAATTCTATTAGTCTACAATTCTATTAATCTTCAAAAGCATGTTCAGCTACTGCATGGCTTAACTAGTATATCCCGCGCAACGGGATACAGTAAAGCTTTGGCTGCTGTAGTTATATTAATCAGTCATCTACTGAATCATCCCTGTCATAGTTGTGACACACAGTCGGACGGGGCGCGGTAGCCCATTGGTTAGCGCGCTGGAGTTGCACTCGGTAGGCCCGGGTTCGATTCCAGCCACTGCCAAAACTGCCGCCGTGTTCACGCGGAGTACGATCACGTTAAACATGTGGGTCCGTAAGTCCTTCCGAGAGGTTGGTGGTAGGGGAAGGAGGGTACGGTCCCTGTGGATGCCTCCCCCACTGGGTTCCGGTCTAAATTGGGTGGCACTTCCCGGCCGTCCAAACAGTTACCTTACACCTTTCTGGTAGGTCGGACGGTCTGGGTAACAGCAACAACAACACAGTCGGGCGTCTACCTGGAATACAATTTTCATGGGTCATAACCCTTTACATTCTTGGCAGATGATTCATACTTCTGTCGAATGGATATTGTAATAAGGTAAAAACCTGCTAAACTTCCATGAAGAAAGCAGGCATGTGTCAGTAAGGTGACGACAATTGTTTCATGGGCGTTATAAACACCATTCTTCAGGTCAAATGAACAGGTAGAACAGTCTGTGACCTTAGCAATTGGTAGGAATGAATCGCCTGAACGCCTATGATCCCTTAAGATGACTAGTTTTAAAATTAAAAACAATATTTTGTTGAACAAAATAAAACTTTAAAAAAGAGTTGACTTTTATTTTTAAAGTGTTAGTTTTCCTGTCTTTGACAGGCTTAAATACTAATACCTAATATATATTTGAAAATATTTTTTGATCATAAAAATGACAAAATAAATATTTATAACAAAAGTAAGAAATGATTATCAGAAGAAGGGGATTATTCCTGGAAGGCATTTTAAGGTAAATTTCTCCGAACTTTAGTTTTTATTCTAAGAAACCACTAAAATATACCTCTCGCAACCTATCAATAGAGTGGAACTTTGAATTCATGAATTGTAGAATGACTTTCTGTAATTCAGTAGCTCTTTGTTTTGACAATTTCTTCTTAAAGTCATTCCCTAAGTAATCTTTAAATATTTAGTAATAAAATATTTAATCCCTCAGATTTCTTCATTTGTACCTTAAAACTCAGAATTAAAGTGGAAGAAATACAGATACATTGCTTCAAATATTTGGAGTTCCACGACTTTATCATATATTCATGTTCCATAAATTATTTATTTCTACTTGCACGATAATCAGTATTAGAATAAAAGTAATTATGTACTTTTATAAGCATCCATTCAAGTGTAAAGAATCAAACAGTATAATTCAATGTGTGAGTACTTTGCTCACGTTATTATCGTTTGCCAAATGGCAACAAGCATATGCCTACTTTGGACCAAATGCAATACATGTTCAAAGATATAAGGGTTTGTATATATTATTCTCTTTTGATAAGGTAGAAAATTGGGTAATTTTAAAATATTGTAATTTTTATAAGAATTTTTGTAATAACACTTTATACACAATAATTTATTCAATTTTAGACCTTTTGTTGATTAATTTAAATTTAATACAAATTAGAACCACACATTCACCGACGATTCCTCCAAAGTATACTGTAAGCCTAACAATCACTTGCGGCATCCGCCATTCTTCTCCGGTCACTTAAAGAAGAGAACATTAAAGCTGATTTAATATAATAGAAAATGAAAATATCATAACAAAAATATATTTCTAGTGAAAGGGTTCAAACCCAGCTTGACTAGATATTGCAAATACCCTGGTCTGCAAAATAATCTTTACATACATAAAAATAATGATATTTCATAAAATACTCAACCATGAAATATCCATTTCTAGAATTCAGAATTTTTCGGTATTTATTGATTCAAAACAGTTTTTATAGCTCCGAAGTAACATTAGAAGATAATCTTTGAGGTATAGGCTGTTTAGAGGCTGGGTAAACATTGATAGAAGTGGCAAGATAGGTGAATGTTTTACGACAGATAGTCTCTGCCCACTGGGAACAATTTTCAAGACTCTGGAACTGTAGCTAGGAGGCTTGGATCAGGTCGTAGAAGATTAACAATTGTTTCTCAAGATTGATATATCTCTGTAACTGTCCGTCGCAACAAAGAGTCTACTACAAGGTAGCTGAGTTTAAAGCTTGCTACCGCTCCTGGAACTTTAGTATCGCGACAAACTGTATATGGCTTAACGAGAAAGACTTTTATGTTGGAAAATCAATGATATGCGTTTCACTGAGCTCTCAACATAAGAGGGCCAGCCCGTCCGAATTGGTGCAAGGAAGCATCAAAGTTGGAGTCAAAAACAACGGGCCTGCGTTCTCTTCAGTGACGAGTTGAGGTACAATTTAACCTCTAATTGTAAACTCCTTTACATCTGGAAGGAGCCAGGAATTCAAAATATTCTCATCAACATCAGGGAATATGACTGTTACGGCGGTTCAGATCTGATTGTATGGTGAGGAATAAGGATCAATGGACGTACTCCCCTACAGGTGTTCAACAGAGGATCTATGTCTAGCCAAAGATATCGAAATGAAGTTTGCAGAGTCCACTTCGATAATAAGAGTTTGCAATTTCGTCCCAGTAGCTCAACGATAGAGCGTCGGCTGGCCAGTTCGGAGATTCAGGGCTCGATTCTCGGTTGGAGAAGCAAAGCTTTTTACAATGGCGTCCGAACAAGTTAACCCTGTAGGTTTATGCAAAGATGTCGGAGGTCTGAAAGTGAACCTAGTACGAGTAGCACGAATTTAGTGGACTCTGGGAAATGGAGCACTGATTTCAACTTAGGAGGATAAAGACCACGCAGTAAACTAAATTCGAGGATAAAAATAGCATCAGAAAGCTAACCTGAGGTAAAAATAGCAGGAGGTGGTCAGTCAGATTGTCAGTTGCACTCCAATCTGACATTAGAAGATGGAGAATGCAGTATCTACTTCAAAAATAAGAGTTTGCAATTCTGTACCAGCAATTCAATGGTAGAGCGTCGGCTGGCCAGTTCGGAGGGCCAGAGTTCGATTCCCGGTTGGGGCAGCAAGACTCTTTACAAATCTTAGAATCCTACGTAAGGCATTTTTAAGGTGCATGTGGATCTGACTTTCTTTTTGTAAATCATAATGTGCATCTACATCGAGCAAAGTTGGTTGATGAATTTTTTGAAAGCGAAGACATTGAGCTAATAAATTGACCAGCCAAATATTCTGATTTGAACCCGATTGAGAACTTATGGGATGCTCTTGGAAGAGCCTTTGCACGGCGATATCCTCGCCCTAGAAATAGCAATGTCTTGTAGACTGTATTGCTGGATGAGCGCAATGTACTGGCCCGAATTCTAATCACCTTATGGAGAGCGTGAAATTTCACTGTTATATGTGTATACGAGTTAGGAGAGATCACAAAAATTTGCATTTGTTTCCAAGTAATTCAATTTCTTATAAAATCTCATCGTCACACATTATTTCAATTTTAATTGTTTCATAATTAGTTTTGTATCGTATGCAATCATATTCAATTTTTCAGTTCGTATTTATGTGTTATTATTCCATGTATCACCTCAAAAATTTCATTCAATTCTATTGAACAGTTATAGATGTCATGTCGCAATTCTGCGCCATGAGCCTTTCTTATTTTTCTGCGAGAGAAACATCCTTCTCTCCGTTCGTGCCTGTCCTGTGTTTTTCGTTAAGACTTGTTTCTATTGAAATTGCATTAAAAAGCGCATTTGGTCGTGAATTCGTTGGAATGTCTGGACTTTGTGTCTGGCCGGGATGCGTGACGTCTGCTCACTTGTTACTAGGAGAAGCGCGCCTGTCCAATCAGGAAGAGGCGAAAAGCGAAGGAGAACTTTTTTTCGTGGGCTCGAGCGACCCACACTTTGCTCTCTTCGAGCTGCAAACTTCCGACTGAAAGGTCGCATCGAAAGTTTTGTCTGGTAAAAGACAAAGGCTTTTAGCCGAAATGGCTAACTGGCGGAGATGGGCATTTTGGTTCTAAAGGAAACCGCCCCTGCATTTCTGGAGATGATTGAAGAAGATCCTGGAAACCTACATTAACTCTTCTGTACATTTTCTAAAATATATTTTTTTATTCCAGGAAATCTATCCGACATCGACGCCGAGCTTGAAGTAGTTATTCCGCTATTGTTCGGATTGGTGCATAATAGACGGATGTCCTGTACCTAAAGTCTTGGACTTGTCCCTCATCGATTCTTTTTTTGAGAACTTTTGTTTCTACCTAAAATCGTGCACATCTGATGAGAGGTATTTTCTGAAAAGCTTGAAATGTATAATAGCCAGGTAACATTTTCTTTACGGGAATTTTAATGCCGTACAGCACCGGCATAGTGAAGAATGATTTCTATAATTAATCGGCTCATGACAAAATGTATTTATGGATAATTTAAAATCAAAATTAAGATCATATGATTATTGAAGTGAATTATTGTATGCTATATAAATTTTGAACAGAGCAGAAAGGCAGATTGTTCTATTATTAAAATGAAGCTCTGAAATTGATAAATTGATTTTTAAAGTAAAATACTTAAGTGTGATTTTAAATAAATAATATTTTGATTTTTACTTTGCTTCTGATTTAATTGAAATGCCTTTAATTCCTCTGCTATTCACTGCATGTCATCTAACAAACAATTCTGTTAGACTGAGAAAGTTTCTTGCTTGGGTAAATTTAGAATGTTTGATTTTTTGATAAAATTCCACTATACGGCTTCACCGTCCCTTGGTTTGTCTGGTGCGCTTTTGCTTTTGTGAGTTGGCAAACCGCGCCATGACATAGAGAAATATGTGTTTTTGTGCATATAGAGATGACTTTGGACACCGATATATTTCAATATTTCAACGAAACGTAAAAATGTATCTACTTTTTGTTTAAAATATAGCTCAAGTAACCATGCCAACATACTAACGATTCGTGATTTTTAAAGCTGTTTACACTTTCAGCAATTATCGCACATTATAATTTAAAGTCGCTTTAAAAAGATAAACACTACTATATAAAATTTATGCTAAAAATATTTTTTCTGGAGATGTCGTTGACATCAAAAATTAAATTCAGAAATTAAATTATTTACGTTTATTAAATTTTGTGAATAAAAATTTTCTCGTGACTTTTCATGGGTAACCACTAGTAACTTGAAATAATTACTAAAAATAATTTTAAGTAATTATTTTCAAACTTATTTCTTTATCTTAAAATTTCTATACTCAAGTTGGCAACAGGTCAGTGACGCCAATCAATTGATTGCATTTGATTTAATATATACTGTTTACGTACATTTATATCCATAGCATAGTTAAACTTTCATTTTCCGGAATAAGATAATTACATGAATAATAAGATATTTTCTTGAACTACAATAGACTATACAGCTACTATTATTTAGGGATTTATCCTATTTCCCTACACGAAATTATGGTATAACAGCCTTAAATAACGAATAATTCAATTTTCTATAATGCAAATTAAACATTCTATTGAGTTCTATTTTTTCCCATAATGTATTTATATATAAAAATTGAGTTATCGTGCACATACAAAGAGAGAGAGAGAGAGAGAAAGACTTTATCAAAGAGATATTTCCAAAAATGTTTGAAAAGTGTTAAGAAACTCTTAAAACATGTTTTCTATAAATTAAATTGTAAATGAAATATATTGAAATATTTCTGAGAGTCAATACCTCATTGTATACGATACTACGAATGTAATAAATTAAAATTATATTCTTTCTGTATGTCATCTTAAGAAATAATAGCGAATACTAAATTTTAAAATATCTGATGTGGGCAACACATGATTTTCCTTATATAATGCAATGCATTTACTCCTTTTGCAGTAAAAAAATAATGTATAAAATTCACGGTACTGTGTTTTTAACGTTGAATTGTACATTAGACGAATTTCCGAATGATAGCATGTAATGCTATTTCAAAGTACACAATTTAACTTACATTTCACACAACTTTAAATTAACTATTATCAATATTAATAGCATCCTGAATAAGCGATATAGTCTATATATTAAAATATTTTAATAATTCATCAATTAGGCGTCATTTCATTAAGTTAGCGCCATTTTTGCCATTTTGACGAACTTTTCGTCAATCTGCTGCGAAATATCGCCAAGTTGGCGATACTTTGCTAGTTTATTCGCCAAGTTTGGCAAATACATCACCAAGTGTTACAGACGAACGGAGAAAAGAGCATTTATTATATATTAGAATTAGACTGTATGCTCGTCATATGACGGAAATAAGAATTTGCGAAACATTTGGCGTCATTTTTATCAATTTGGCGATATTTTTGTCACTTTAGCAACATTTAAAAAGTCACCTACTTGGCGATGTCTCCCCAGATTTCTCGCCAAGCGTTACGAACGGACTGACGGAGAAATGAGTTATTCTTATAGTATATTCTTATGTTCTTTCCAAGATATTGAACTTCATCAATTAGTCGTCATTTCATTCATTCAGCGTCAGTTTCATCAATTTCGTGATTTTTTATCAATTGGGTGACATTTTCGTCAATATGGCACATTTAAAAAGTCACCAAGGTGGAGATATTCCGAAAAATTCGTCACCAAAATTTTATTTAAAAGGTATGGACGGAAAAATATGTTATTCTTATAGTACTCGTAGATTCTTATATTCTTTCGAAGATATTAAATTTTCGTCAATTTGTCATCATTTTAATTTATTTAGCGTCATTTTTATCAGTTTGGCGACATTTTCGTTAATATGGCAACATTTCAAAAAATTCGTCAAATTCGCCAAGAGTTATGGACTGAGATATAAGTTATTCTTATAGCAGATAGATGACTATTTACGTCCAAATACAAAAGTATTACACAAAGTAACTTTTCTTATGAATAGAAAAAGCTAGATCCACGAGAATGATGTCACCAGACTTATCGCATGATATTATATATGAAAAGTTAACATATTTCCCAACAGTTAATATATTTTTTTATTTTATGTGATTTTTTGATAAATTTATTTTAAAAATATACAATATCTCGAGAACGGTTCATGCTAACTTTCTAAAATTTGTGTCAATCGTTTTCTAATGAAAGATTACATAGGAAATGACTATTTGCATAACTTTATTAAAGGTTTTGATTTTTTCGTGATATTTTCAAAATTTCACTCGAAAATTTAGGGGGTTCTGGACATTTGATTGCGTTTACAAACAATAGGCTTCCAGTCTTCACGGATTATAATTTTTGTACCAAATTTCGTTCGAATCGCTCCATTCGTTTGTGAGATATGGTCTCCACAGACTCACTGACACACACACACACACTTACACACACACACACACACACACACACACTTACACACACACACACACTTACACACACACACACACACACACACACACACACACTTACACACACACACACATGCTTACTTACACACACACACACAGACATCACCTCAAA
This sequence comes from Amaurobius ferox, assembly GCA_951213105.1. Classification (NCBI taxonomy): domain Eukaryota; kingdom Metazoa; phylum Arthropoda; class Arachnida; order Araneae; family Amaurobiidae; genus Amaurobius; species Amaurobius ferox. The sequence continues at coordinate 37,705,139 of OX578134.1, forward strand.
AACTTTTTGTGTTTAGGGATGTTTGAAACGTGCTCTCCCGTCGAAAACTCGAATTCGAATTTTCGACCCCGTCACAATACTTTCCTTATACATTATACTATGTACAGAGTGGCCATAAAATAACTTTCCCTGTTTGGAGGCGTCTGCAGCTAAAATTAATGAACGAAATGAAACCAAATTTCAAATATAGATTGTGGAAGGCATGGGGAGAGGAATTCCGCAAAAAAATAAATAGTACCAAAAGTCGCCGATAGAAGAGATTTTGGCGCTGTCGGGACCGAAAACGAGTGAATAATTACAATGAACACACGCAAAATGGAGTATGCAGAATTTCAATAATGTTTTAGTAATAAAAAGTGAACATACCATACAGTTATGAATGAATTTATGAAGATTATTTTCTGTGAGTTTCATAACTGTATGGTATGTTCATTTTCTATTACTAAAACATTATTGAAATTCTGCATACTCCATTTTGCGTGTGCTCATCGTAATTATTCATTCGTTTTCGGTTCCGAGAGCGCCAAAATCTCCCCTATCGGCGACTTTTGGTACTATTTATTTTTTTTGCGGAATTCATCTCCCCATGCTTTCCACAGTCTGTATTTGAAATTTGGTTTCATTTCGTTCATTAGTTTTAGCTGCAGACGCCTCCAAACAGGGAAAGTTATTTTATGGCCACCTTGTATATAAGGAAAGTAATATACTTTTGCACAAAATTGAAAAAAATATTCTATCTTTAATTTTTAATAATCTTCCATGTTTAGCACTGACCATATCATCAATTTCTTATGAGGTTATTAAATCATAAATATTTAAATCATGAAGAATAAAATAATTAAATTTGCATAGTTATTATAAAATCATATTTTTTTTTCAATTCTTTTGTTTGGGGAGTATTATGAATAATCTGATATTCAGTGAAGGATTTGACCCAATATTCATTTCAAAAACTAGAAGTGTATGTATTTAATTTAATGAAATATTTTATAAATATATTTAGAAAAGAAACAAGGGAGTTTTAGATTTTTCAGCAACTTTGATATTTGACTTAGATAATTTGCATGCAAATTATAAACATATATAATTCATCTCGATAACATATTATGTTTTAAGTTCAAAAGAATAAATTTATTCATTAAAGAACATGATAAAAGATTTATCTTTAAATATCTTAATTGAGAGCAGTTAAATTTAATACAGTTGAAAAAGTTAGTAAAGTTCTTAAAAGTTGAAAATACTGAAATTCTTGGAAGAAGTTTTTGGCCTTTGGATTAAGTAGATATAGTCATAATTTTTGACAATATACTGTTACGACATATGCTCTGGAATCCAGGGTGTGCGCTCAAGATACAATAATAAGTCCAAATATATGGATAACTAATACGTTTATTCACAAATACAGCGCAAACGAGAACAATATACACAAGAACATGATAATACTTAAGTGCTGTACCAATTTCACAAAGTAACCAATACTATTGTTAAAACACTAACGCATTTTATTTCACGAAACAGCTTTACTATTATCAAAATATTGACAAAAATCACAGTTAAATGAAGGTCATATCACGCCATTTGCTCTCCAACTGAGTAATGACTCCTTTTTATAGACTCTCTCTGTAGAGACTTCTAGAAATATCTCATATCTCGTAGAATAATCGTTATTTCAAGGAGTTCCTCGAACCTTCGGAAAGTCACCAAATTTCGCCTAATTCGCGGTAAATCACCAAATCTGGCAACCCCTCTTTAAACATCGGCACATGGCAACTCTAGATTCCCGTCGTGGGAAAGGATGCTTGCACGGGTGTTCCCTCCATCTACTGTCCAAAGGAGACTTCTGAAAAGAGAGAACAAGAAAGATCAATCATGCTTAAAGCATTGATTATGAAACACTTTCCAACTTCAATGCAATTTTATTTAAAAAAGTCGAAAATGCAATACATTCCTCGGTAATATTTTAAAACTTATCACAATACTACATTGATTTATTATATTTGAAAACTTAAACCTTCATTGAAAAAAATGAACTTCATTCAAATGACGGCATTAAAATATAAATTGCCAGGTTTAAATATCTCTAAAATGCAATACATTCCACGGTAATATTTTTAAAACTATCATAATACTACGATAATTTATTATATTTGGAAACTTCATCGAAAACAACTGAAATAAATTCAAATGACGTCATAGAAAAAATAACACGCCTGGATCTCTCTATAAAAGCAGGATTTCATTCATTTCATTCATCACAATACTATAATAATTTATTTTATTTAAAAATTAAGACCATGGAGCTACAATTCATAAACTCTATGCTTAAAACTTCATTGAAAAAAATCGTCCTTCTGTTTATAAAATCAATTAATATTTCATTCATATCAGCCATGCAGACTCCATGGACTGAATTATTTTGTGTTAAAGAAAATACAGTAATTCTAATACAACTCATTCTACATATTTTGCTGTTTACATTTTACATAGGTGAAAAATAGGCTTAGTTGTAGAAATAATCAAATTTGAATGAGGATTTAAACTCAAATATATTGTCATTGTGTTGTTTTAGTATGTAGATGCACAGAATTTAAGCAAAAATAAAGTAGTTTTAGGACGGATACAACACTCAATATGAATTAAAAAGAACTTTAAAAAATCACGATTTTGAAACAAGATGGATGCCATATATCATTTTGAAGTGGGTCATGTGATCGTTTCATATCATGGTCACGTGATCGTTTCATATAAGATGTGTAATTACTATTTTAACTTTTATTTAAAAAACTATTGAATATATTTCGCTGAATTTTTTTTTATATATTTTATGGAACAATTTGACTATTACCTAAAATTTTCGAAGCAATTTGTGAATTTTAAATCCGCTTAAAAAATGTTTGAAGAATTAGGTCCCATAGGGCTCAATGTATTTCATTTTTTCAACCCGGGTTCAATCCAAAACTAATTGGGTGATATTATTCATTTATATTCCCATAGGTCCTACAGACCGTCTGAACAACATAATAAAATTTCATTTTGATTAAGTCATTTTTACGGCAGTTATCGTGCTAACGGACAGACAGACAGATAGACAGAATGAACAAAGTCATAGACACTTTTCAACTTTGTTGTAAAGTGTTAAAAAGAGACTTCAGAGCATTTTACACGTTTCTAACAATAGAATGTCCCTCCAAGAGTTTAACATGGAATAGTAAATCGGACATAATTCATGAAATTCTGCACCGATCAACTCCAAATTTTACAGGGAAATACTCGGATGAGATATTTAGTCATATAAACTTTAATAAGACAAAACGTGTGCATGTAGGGGTTTAATTTACCCCTAAATTACTACAACAGAATGGTAAATAGCTGTTTAATCCAGAATATAACGCCTTCGAACCATCATGCAAGCTTCATACGGACGATTTATACTCTTAATTAAATGATTCAGCGCGACAATGGCTGTCATTCCTGTATAAGAGCAATTTCAGTTCCTGGAGAGTGGTGAAGTGATTGGTGAGCAGAAATAGATCACCCGAGAGCATTCCAAACATTTTTATAGTGTTAAGATTCGAGAAATGTGTTGGTCTCTCCCTACGTTTAAAATATTCGCTGTGAAGGCAGTCCTCAGCTAAGTTCGCTCTACGTGGAGAAGCTTGTAGTGCATTAAACAAAAATCTGGACCGACTGCAGTTGCATAAATTCTGACATAGAGATTAAGAACTTCATCATGTTACCTTTGCGCTTTCACAGTGTCATCAGAGAAAACATGCAGTTTAGTGCGACTTCTCAAAAAGTCAACCTATACCATCACACTATCATGACCACAAACATGGTGTTCAACGATATTACTGGATAGTTACGTGTTATTTGTTCTTCCCCGGACAATCACATGTGTACTGTCCGATTGCAGGGCTAATCTCTATTTCTGACGCGAAAATTCGCCATTTATGTTTGAATCCAAATCAAATGCTTACGACACTACTGTAAATGCGCTCATCTAGTCCTAGAGCTCAACAATACATAAACTTTACTTTTGGTATACGTAGATATACATCTCTTGCATGCAGCTTTCGCCTCACAATACTTTCGATATCGGTCATTCTATGGAAAAACTCCTTGAAACTGTTTGCAGAGCTTATTCCGTCGTTCGACGATCACCTCTCGCCAATAAAGCTATGTACCGGTTATTGAAAGTGGTATGATCCTATGTGGTTTCGAAACAGTGCCTGTTTCACCACTCATTTGGAATTGTGTCCCAAACGAGAAATAATAAAATGGTACATACAAAAGGAAATCGCCACCTTCTTGATGGATTGTCCAGCTTCAAGTCACCCTACAGTAAGCCACTGTTGCGAATCATTCATGCGTATTTTAGGCGATGCTAGAACACTATGGCTATTCCAATTTTTCGCAAAAATATTCTTGCTGCAATGAAAGACTTGGACGAAAACGCATTATCTTTACCGTACGTCTAATTAGCATATTTGCAGCGAAACTAATCGGTTTTCGGTACGTTTCAATATTTGGATATTCTACTTGAAGACCACGGCAAGTTTCGCGTATTAAAAAACCACGTCTCTCTCCCATGTACTTTTACAGAAGTTAGCATCCCGGGGAAACGCTACTTTCTGTGAATTAATACTGCTGCCGTAGATCTGGGGGAAATTGTATTTTGTTTATTGTTCATGCATTAGTCATCCCCTGCATTTAATCTGCAGGGTTAAGTTTCTCAGACACCATTGTAATGAACTTCAACCTTATCAGAAATTCAACTGTCAATCTCTGATTGGCCAGTCGACATTTCTTACAAATGAACTTTAGACATAATTATTTTTTCTTATATTTAAAGTTCATCTTATAAACCTTTAAAATATGTTGTTGTAAACATTTTTTTTTAATTTTGAGACTAGAGATTTATATTAAACTAGTAAACCTCTAGCCCAGAGATTCCCAATCGGCGTGTCTCTAGGGATTCAGCGAGATTTGGTGAAAAAATACTTTTCCAAATAGAAAAAATCATTTTCATAAAGAAAATTTATTACACCTGTAGCATACCATGTAACGCGTTCGTGTAACACAGCATTAAGTAAACATAATAAACAATAGCCGACCAACCCAGAACCCTGGTTTTACTTAAGGTTCCAAACTTGATATAAATATATTATATAAAATTATATAGTATATAAAACTATTATTTTCTTTTATATTTTCCAATAGTATCGCCAAGTTTCTATTTTGTTACAGAAATTTATAAAAGTTAATAGTACAAAGATTAAACATTTTTAGCTAATCTGGTATTCTTAACTTTTAAGTATGGCTAATCAAAGTTAATTGAAAAATAAACGGAACCCTATAAAAAAAATCAGAGGTGTACATCGAGTGCAAAATCATACTGATAAGGATGCCACGAACCCTAAAAGTTTGGGAATCAATGTATCTAGCCTTTAGCGGTTTATCTAGCTCTTTCCATCCCTATCTGTTTGCTACAGAAAAAACAATCAACATAGAAATTAATTAAAAATTCAACTGCTAATTGCAAATCTTTTATATATAATCAGGTCATTTTTGCATCTTTTTCTTATGGTAATGAAATAGATTGTGTGTATAATTTTTTTAAAAAGATAGCTGAAAATACCACAAAAATCGAAAAACGAAAACAAAATTCCATTATAGATATTTTCCCTCAAAGTGGAGATTTCAAAATCGTCTGCTGTTCATCACTAATGAGATGCTTTGTTTAGCCTTACATAGACAATTGACACCGTATATGAAATGCTAATAGATTCTAATTCTCAACAATCCGGAACATGAATGTGTGATCAACTTTTGTGGATCTTCTTCATATAGATTCATTTAAACTCCACCGCCATTTTCATCTGAAAGAGGGCACCATGTGGCATATTCAAATAATTTCCAATTATCTTCATAAAAGTGTCTGCAGAACTTCAAACTATCTTCAGAAGGTGGAATTTTCATCCGAATATCAAAGTCTGGTTTCTCTTTCCAGCTGAGAAATTCTATCCATGATCATTAAGAATGTAAGCAATGTTTTGCCTTACGTTTCCAAACTTTTACAGAGAAACTAATTAAACAAATTTATCGTATATCCCTCCAACGAATCTCGCTTATTGGTGCGGGACTCCAATATTAATTTTAATTAAAGGAAAAATAAGAATTTTAATTGGATCTTAACATTTTCGGGATGCCATTTTAATTAGAATATTGATGAGGATCATTAGAGATTTAATGGTGATAGCAGTTATGTTAACTCCTGTTTCCGTAAGGTTACATTGATCGCTACTTAATGCAAAATCAATTTTATTTAATCTAAAAGCTATGATGTTGATTATTATAGGGATATAATCAAATTTATTACTCTATCCACAAGTATCCGCGCAAACGGGTTTAAATTCAAGTTCAAAATTTTGGATGTAGGTCAAAATGTAATTAAAATTTCTATTTTAAAATATATTTAACATATCTAAAATTACATGCAAATTAATAATTTTGGATAATTGCCGTTAGAGAGAAAACATTGTTCTTGAAATTTTGATATATGTCTGCGGAATATCTGCGCGCGTTTGAAAGCATGATATCTCAAGAACAAATAGAACAATTCTGGTTCGTGCGATTTTCTTTTTCGTGAGAATAAAGAATGGTTCTTATTTATTCGAGTCGAACGATACGGTTATTATATATCATAATAATGGTATCAAACTCGAATGAAATTTATACGATTATCACAATCTGTAAATATTGTGATTATTATTTTATTCGAGAGGTACAATTATTACGTATTCATGACCCAGACGGGGGGGGGACGGGCTAATTTTACGGTTTAGAGCATCTATGTCCTTGGCCGGAGAGAATTATTGTATATCTTAATAATCGTGCTATAATCGAATAAAATTTAATACGATTATCACAATAACTGATGACTGATTCAATATGGATAGTATAACACCACCAAACCAAATTCGCAATCCTAGGAAAACCCTGCTCTAGTTATAATATAACACAGTAGCAGTAATATTATTAAATATCATTACTATTACTGTCATTAAATCCCTTCAGTATTATGGTGCGATTGATAACAAGGGAAAAGGGATGTAAGATGAATTTCCTCATGATCTGATTATTAGACAAAGATTTACTACTGATCTGTAAATAATGTGATTATAATTCAATTCGAGCGATACGATTATTACATATCGTAATAATCGTATCAAAATCGAATGAAATTTAGTACGATTATCACAGTCTGTAAATACTGGAATTATATTGATTTTAATTGTTTGTTGTACCATCTCTGTTACGACGGCCTCTTATTGATGCATATTCGCTTCTCGTCTAATGCATCTATCGTTCATCTCTGTAGAACTTTTCGCATGTCTACTATCGACTCTGGTTGCTATCTCCAACTATATCTTACATCTCTGACTATATTATTCTGAATACCTCTCATCTCTGCTTCATTTCTCTCTGTGTTCTAGTACTCTATAGTACACTGAATACAACTGATCTGTAGAACCTGCTTTCGGTTGCCACCTCTTTTTGCCTGAGGTCTGATACGCCTCTTCTTCGGCTACCATTGGTTGATCTCAGGGTGACGCGGTAACACTTCTTCCATATTGGTTTAACTTTGAACCAATCTCATGATTTTTCCTATAGCCTCAGGTAACTGCTCTGGTTCGACCCAACCTGTACTTGAAGCTCCATTACTTATGACACTTGCTGACCTTTCAGTTCAGGACTGCAATACATTGGCGTCTTGCAGTCTGATGCCATTGTTTGGCCTGCTAGGTATCATAAATCCACATATAAAACTGTCTACATGATACCTCGTCTCACAGTATAAAATATTCTCTGTGTAATTAAACGAAGATACCACAGATTTTTGCTCCGACTGGCGCTTGTTTCCTTTTTTCCCCGCTTGCAATGTTCAGGAGAGACATATCTGAAATGTCTCTACCTTCACGAAATGTCCCATTGTTAATGGAGTTGAAAAGAAAATACGTACGCACTTTCTACCCGGGCTACAATATCGGATAGATGTGTCAATCTTCTGTTTTCATGACACTTATTGTCGCGTTCCTAATCCTTGAGATCTTCACTAACCAGGTTCCACTTTTCATTCATTATGATTTTAAATTTAGCCAGTTGTCGCCTTTTGTGATACCTTTTAATTCTTTGGATTTGAAACGTTATCGATCCAGCCTGTCCTGGACTCGCAATAGGAAGATACATGTTTCTAAGGAATAACTGAAGAACTGGAGCAGCTAAAAAGCCCAAATTATGCATATCGTTGCATTTCGTGGTAGCTTTAAATTCTTTATATTTTGAATCTATATATACTAATTGCCAAGTGTCCATCTGTCCGTCCATCCGTCACGCTTTTATTAGGCATTTCCCGAATTAGAGACTTGAAATTTGGTACGCGGATCGGTCGTTCGATAAAACCTAGTGGAAAAATCGAAGTTTATGAAAACGTTCTCTAGAGGGGTGCTCCACCTGAAAACGTTCGAAATGTGAAATGATAGGAAAGCATGCTTTGCGATAGGATAGAGACCTTAAATTTGGTGTATGGGTAAATCGTTCGAAAGGAAGAAAGTGTGCAATTTCAGATTTTCAATATTTTCTACTTAGGGGGGGTGCCGCACACCAAAATGTTCGATTTACCGAATAAATGAGAAATGGCTGCTTTAAAATTTGATAGAGGCTTGAAATTTGATATAAGAGCTAATCATTTGACGAAAATACACAAGACGAATATAGCTTTTCAAAAATGTTCTTTTAAGGGGGTGCTCCAGAGAAAAACGTTCGAAAGGTGAATTGATAAAAAAAAAACATGCTTCGAGATGAGATAGAGATTTCAAATTTGGTGTAAGGGTAGATAGCTTGGAAGGAAGAAAGTGTACAATTTCAGTTTACCAATATTTTCTACTTTAGGGATGCCGCACACCAAAATGTTCGATTTTCGGAATAAAGTAGAAACGCTTCTTTTAAAACGTGATAGACGCTTGATATTTGGTATATGGGCGATCCATCTGATAGAAAACACAAGAAGAATAGAATTTTTCGAAAATGTATATTTAAGGGGGTGGGTACTCCACACAAAAACATTCGAAAGATGAAATGATAGAAAAAGAATGCTTCGCGATGAGATAGAGACTTCGAATTTGGTGCACTGGTAAAAAGTTGGAAAGGAAGGAAGTGCGCAATTTCAGTTTTCCAGCATTTGCTATTGTAGGGGGTGACGCTCACTAAAATATTCGATTTGCCGAACAAATGAGAAACGCCTCTTTTATAATGTGATAGAGGCTTGAAATTTAGTATATGGACTAACCATTTGATTAAAAAAACAAAGATGAATATGGTTTTACAAAAATGTTCATTAAGGGGGTGCTACACAGGAAAACGTTCGAAAAGTGAAGTGATAGAAAAAAGTTGCTTCGCAATGGAATAGAGACTTCAAATTTGGTGCATGGGTAGATAGTTTAAAAGGAAGAAAGTGCGCAATTTCAAATTTCCAATATTTGCTACATTTGGGGGGGGGGGGGGCGCAAACCAATTTGTTCTATTTTCCAAATAAATGAGATACGATTTTTTTAATGTGATGGAGGCTTAATATTTGGTATATGGACCAATTATCTGATAAAAAATTCAAGAGGAACAGAGTTTTTCAAAAATGTTCATGTATGGGTAATGCTCCACAGAAAAACGTTCGAAAGGGGAAATGATAAAATAGTATGCTTCGGAGTGAGATAGAGACTTTAAGTTGGTGTACGGGTATTTAGCTCGAAAGGAAGAAGTGAACAATTTAAGTTTTCCAATATTTTCTTCTTTAGGGGGTTCTGCACTTCAAAACATTCGATTTACTGAATAAATGTGAACCGCAAATTATTCAAAAATTTACATTATTCCGGGCTTGTTTATTGTGAGACAGTTGATTTTCAACGGGTATTCGGCTTGCCATATTTAAATTATTCAAATATACTTTATCAAATTACGTACTATCTTTGCAACTATAGTCATTATTACAAACAAGATATCTACAGCAAATATGATTTCTTTTATCGGAGTTCCTTTTAGCATTTGTAATAGTAATCGTAAATCTATTTATCTATCTATATATACTAATTGCCAAGTCTGTCCGTCTGTCTGTCTGTCACGCTTTTTTAGACACTTCCCGAATAGATAGACTTGCAATTTGGTATACGGCTCGGTCATTTGATAAAACTCCCTGGAAAAATCAAATTTTTCGAAAACGTTCTGTAGAGGGGTGCTCCACACCAAATCGTTCGAAACGTGAAATGATAGGAAAGCATGCTTTGGGATAAAATAGAGACTTCAAATTTGGTGTAAGGGTAAACCGTTCGAAAGGAAGAAAGTGTGCAATTTCAGATTTTCAATATTTTCTACTTAAGGGGATGCCGCACACCAAAATGTTCGATTTTCCGAATAAATGAGAAACGGCTCCCTTAAAATTTGAGGCTTGAAATTTTGTATATGAACTAATCATTTGATAAAAACACCCAAGACAAGTATAGTTTCTCAGAAAGGTTCGTTTAAGGGGGTGCTCCAGTGGAAAACGTTCGAAAGATGAATTGATAAAAAAAAACATGCTTCGGAATGAGATAGAGATTTCAAATTTGGAATACGGGTAGATAGTTTGGAAGGAAGGAAGTTCACAATTTCAGTTTTCCAATATTTTTCTATTTTGGGGGTGTCCACACCAAAATGTTCGATTTTTGGAATAAAGGAGAAACGCCTCTTTTGATATTTGGTATATGGGCGAATCATCTACTAGAAGAATTGGGGAGGTCTCTATCACAAGAAGAATAGAGTTTTTCAAATATATATATTTAAGGGGGTGGCTACTCCACAGAAAATCATTCGAAATGTGAAATGATAGAAAAAGCATACTTCGCGATGAGATAAAGACTTCAAATTTGGTGTACGGGTAAAAAGTTTGAAAAGAAGAAAATGTCCAATTTCAGTTTTCCAGCATTTGCTATTGTAGGGATAGCCTCTTACTAAAATATTTAATTTGCCTAACAAATGAAAAACGCCTCCTTTACAATGTGATAGAAGCTTAAAATTTAGTATATGGGTTAACCATTTGATAAAAAAACCCAAGATGAATACGGTTTTACAAAAATGTTCATTAAGGGAGTGCTGCACAGAAAAACGTTCGAAGAGTGAAGTGATAGAGAGAACTTGTTTCGCGATAGGATAAAGACTTGAAATTTAATGTACGGGTTGAAAATTAATGTACGGGTAAATAATTTGAAGGGAAGAAAGTGTGAAATTTCAGATTTCCAATATTTGCCACTTTAAAGGGTGCCGCACACTAATATGTTCGATTTTCCGAATAAATGAGGCACGCTTCCTTTTAAATGTAATAGAGGCTTGATATTTGGTATATGGACCTGTCATCGGATAAAACCCCCAAGACAAACAGATGTTTTCAAAAATGTTCATTTATGGGTGTGCTTCATAGAAAAATGTTCGAAAGGGGAAAATGATAAAATAGCATGCTTCGGGATGAGATAGACTTTAATTTGGTGTAGGAGTAGATAGTTCGAATGGAAGAAGTGCGCAACTTAAGTTTTGTAATATTTTCTTCTTTAGGTAGTTCTACACACCGAAATATTCAATTTGCGGAAAAAATGTGAAACGCGAATTATTCAAAAATTTACATTATTCAGGGGTTGCTTATTGCGAGACCGTTGATTTTCAACAGGAATTCGGCTAGTCTTATATACTAATTGCCAGGTGACCGTCTGTCTGTCTGTCTATCTATCTGTCTGTCTGTCTGTCTATCTGTCACGCCTTTTAGGCACTTCCCAGGTAGATAGAGACTTGCAATTTGGTAGACGGGTCGATCGTTCGATAAACCTCCTGGACAACTCGAATTTTTCGAAAATGTTCTGTAGAAAGGTTGCCCCACAACAAAACGTTTGAAACGTGAAATGATAGAAAAGCATGATTTGCGATGAAATAGAGACTTTAAATTTGGCGCACGCGTAAATCTTTCGAAAGGAAGAAAATCTGCAATTTCAGGTATCCAATAATTGCTATTCTAAGGGGTGCGGCACACCAAAATGTTCGATTTGTCGAATGAATAAGAAACGCCTCCTTTAAATTTTGATAGAGGCTTAAAATTTGGTATATGGGCTAATCAATTGATGAAAACACCCAAGACGAATATAGTTTTTTAAAAATGTTCATTTAAAAGGGGTGCTCTAGAGAAAAACTTTCGAAAGTTGAAATAACGAAAAACCATGCTTCGGGATGGAATATAGAGACTTCAAATTGGTGTACGATTTCATAGTTCAAAAGGAAGAGTATGTGCAATTTCAGTTTTTCGATATTTTCTACTTTAAGGGGTACCGCAAAACCAAATGTTCAATTTTCCGAATAAATGAGAAACGCCCCCTTTAAAAATGTAATAGAGTCTTGATATTTGGCATATGGGGAAATCATCTGATGAAAAGCAAAAGAATTGAGTATTTCAAAATTTTTCATTTAAGGGGATGGCTACTCCACACGAAAACGTTCGAAAAGTAAAATGATAGCGAAAATATGCTTCGCAATGGAATAAAAATTTCAAATTTGGTATATCGGTAGATAGCTCAAAAGAAAGAAAGTGTGCAATAGAAAATTTCCGAGACTTGTAATTTTGAGGAGATCTGTCCACCAAAACTTTAGAAAAGTGAAATAATACAAAAACATGCTTTGCGATGAAAGAGATATTTCCAACTTTGTATGGGGATATATCATTCAAAAAGAAGAAAGTGTGCAATTTCAGATTTCCGATATTTGCTACTTTAGGGGGTGTCACACACCAAAATGTTCGATTTGCTTAATAAATGAGAAACGAACTAATTTAAAATTTCATAGAGGCTTTAAATTTGGTATACAGACTAATTATTTGATAAAAAACTCATGACGAATAGAGTTTTTCATAAATGTTCATTTAATAGGGTGCTCCAGATGAAAACTATCGAAAAATGAAATGATGAAATTGCATGCTTCAGTATGCGATAGAGACTTCAAATTTGATGTGCTGGTAGATAGTTCGAAAGGAAAAAGTGAGTAACTTCAGTTTTCCAATATTTTCTTCTTTAGGGGGTGGGTTCCGCACCGCACAACAAAATTTTCGATTTTCTGAATAAATGTGAAACACGAATTATTCAAAAATCGTTGATTTTCAACTGGTATTCGGCTAGTCTTAATGTTCTAATTGACTTTTAATGATTTTAGTTGGGCACATTGTAGAATATATGATAACCATGCTAAAAATAATTTTATTCAGCATAATCTATTCATACACGCATTTAACAACTTTGACCCCGAAGGCTATACAAGTTGTCTCAGAATTAGTAATCTATCTCAGTGAAAGGGGACAAACATTTTAAAAACTCATGTTTATTAATGTTTATCACGTTTAATATGTGTTATAAATATAAAAATTTCTAAATTATTATTCATATTTTTTTTCATCTCCTTTCAGAATCCTATTAATAATGAATAGACAAGAACGCATCTTTGTTGTAAATTCCGCAGTAAATTCCGTAGCACAGCAAAGGAGGGCAATAAAATCAAAGAAAGATTTTCAAGATTTCCCAGACCCGATCAACAACAAAGCGACTTCAAACAAAGCAATTTGTGAACTTACGGACATTCGTACAAGACGAGGTGGGAAGAAAACGCTCAAGAACATAATACGTGTTATGCAAAATGTATGCTAAATTAAATACCTCGAAATGATGATAAAATCCGCACTTAGAAAACATCCCCAAAGTTAGGATTATGCTCCCATTTTGGATAAACAGCATCCATGAACCGTAATTATAGCCGTGGACTTTTCATCCATGGACAGTTAACAGAAATTGTCGCACATAGCAAGTTTTCATGCTACCAATGCAGATATCGGGTATTATAATGAGCTCAAAAGGACGAAACTAAGCAGTGAATGCTAATATGTGCAATGACAGCGTAATGCCAATAGTTTACCATGATGTTATCATGCGAAGAGCCACATTTCAAATTACGATTTAACTACAAATATCTGCTGTTGGAAGCATGTGACGTTCTTTAAATACTGCAATGACTTTACATTCATTAACACGGTGTACAAGACCCACCGCACAATTATTTTGGCATTGAACTAACGTCGTATAAATTGAAATTATGCACTTGTGAAAATGTGTGTCTTCTTTCATGTATGTAACGAACTAGATCCACAAGAGTGATGTTAAAAATATGTCGCGTAATATTGCATATGAAATATGAACATATTTCACAATAATTACAAATTAATTCAGTTAGAAAGCGTTCAATATCTTGATAATGGTTCATGCTAGCATTAGAAAATCTATGTCATTCGTTTTTTAATGAATTCGTTTTTTAAGGAAATACAATGATTGTTCATTTAACATTATTAAAGGTCCCGATTTTTAAATATTTTTTCAAAATTCATTCAAATATTAGGGGTCGTTTGAGTATTTTGTCACATTTAAAGTGAATTTGATTTAAAACGCGAATTCACCGTGTACCATAATCGTACCAAATTGGGGTAGAAAAGCTCCATTCGTCCATGACATATCGCATCCAAAGTCGCACACTCACACACATACACACACACACAAGCATACATAGATACATACACATACACCCACACCACCTCGAAAACGTTCAATTCCAGTTCAGATATGCTTAAAGCCTTTGATTCTTGTTCAGAGATGCTTAAAACGTTCTCTTTTGTCGGAAAACTCGTTTATTTTCGACCTCATCATAATACTTTCCCTGTATATACTATGTATTTAGGGAAAGTAAAAATGATGCTATTGAGCGCGTTATAATAGATGTAATCATTACAATATATAAAGACATGTGCTGCTCAAATCAATTTTTTTTACTTCGATATTATACCTTTGATAAGAATTATATATATATATATATATATATATATATATATATACATTACAAATATTCAAAATTTAAAGCTAATGTGGGGAATAAAATTACCATAAAAGGCTATGTATACAAGAAAAACAATAAAAGAGTAGGCGCAAAGCAGCACTGACAATTTTATGCAATATAAAATCCAAATAGAATGAATGAACGAACAGTACCACAAATTGGTTGTAGGGGGGGGGGTTGTGATCCCCACTCCCCTGTTGAAGCATGCTTTGAGAGTCGCGGCAAACAATCCCGGAAGACCGGTACCGATATATATATATATATATATATATATATATATATATATATATGTATTTATATATATATATATATATATATATATATATATATATATATATATATGTATTTATATATATATATATATATATATATATATATATATATATATATATATATATATATACAAAATAAAATTATTATATGAAATTCCAATAATAGAGGAGAGAGAGATATGCTTCATTTGCGCAATAAATAAAATGTATTTTCCTTCGTCTCATTTCATTACTTTTTACTTTCCTTATATACATTATGTATAAGGAAAGTATTGTGACGGGTCCAAAATTCGAATTCGAGTTTTCGACAGGAGAGCACGTTTCAAGCATCCCTGATCACGAATCAAACAATTTTGAAGTGATATGTGTGTGTGTGTGTGTGTGTGTGTGTGTCAGTGAGTCTGTGGAGACGATAACTGACGAACGAATGGACCGATTCGAACGAAATTTGGTACAAAAATCACAATCTGTAAACACTGGAAGCCTATTGTTTTTATACGCAATCGAATGTTCAGAACCCCCCTAAATTTTCGAGTGAAATTTTGAAAAAATCGTCAAAAATCAAAACCGCTAATAAAGTTACGCAAATAGACATTTCTTATGTATTTTTTATTAGAAAACGATTGACATAAATTTTAGAACGCTAACATGAACCGTTCTAGAGATATTGCACATTTTTCGAAAAAATTATCAGAAAGTCATATAGAATAAAAAAAAATATTTCCTTTTGAGAAACATGTTCACTTTTCATATGTAATACCATGCGATAAATTTGGTGACATCGTTCTCGTGGATCTAGCTCATTCCATTCATGAAAAAAGATACGTTGAGTAATACTTTTGTATTTGAACGCCAATAGTCATTTATCTGCTATAAGAATAACTTATTTCTTCGTCCATAACGCTTGGTGACATTTTGGCGACGAATTTGGTGGAATATCGCCAACTTGGCGACTTTTTTAAATGTTGCTAAATTAACGTAAAACTCGCCAAATGGATAAGAATGACGCTAAATCAATGACGAATCATTGATAATCACGACATGGAAAATGACGACTCATTGACGAAAATTCAATATCTTGGAAAGAAAATAAATAACTAATATAAAAATAATTTATTTTTTTTACTGTAAATGTAGTAAATTCATTGTATTATATAAGGAAAGTCATGTGTTGCCCACATCAGATTTTTTCAATTAGTGATTACAAACATTCAGAATTCGAGAATGCTTTTGACCTCGGGTTCTTCATGCCTTCTAACTGAAAATCCTAGTACTCTCTTGCCTTCCAATGCAGGATCTCTAAATTGGGCAGATAGAGTAGATGCATCTAGTGTTTCTGTGTCCCTGGGACATACAACTAATCAAAGTAGTACGAGCATAAATACAGTTATTGGACTAAGAATTCATGAACTGGATAATCATAAAATGACTACCACTGAAGCAAAGTTTTTCATAATGAATGGAATAGATGGATCATTCAATAATGTTTTGCCCTTTTTGATTCAAAAAGGAATACTGGGTACTGTTGGGGAAGTCGAAACTATAAGGAAGCTCAGATGTGGGGACTTGTTAATAAAAGTTTTCTCTACCGCACAAGCAAAAAATATACTTTCAATGAAAACCCTCGCAAATATTCCAGTGTCCGTGACTGCTCATGCTACATTGAACTTCTCTCGCGGGGTTATATCAGAACCAGACCTTATATATGTACCTGAAACTGAAATCCTTGACAATCTGAAAGATCAAACAGTTAACTCTGTGCGACGAATCTCGGTAAGACGAGATGGTACAATGTTCCCAACAAAACATCTTATACTGACTTTTGGCACTCCAATGTTACCAAAACATTTTAAAATAGCCTACCTCAGATGCCAAGTACGGCCATATGTGCCAAACCCATTAAGATGCTTCCT
Source organism: Amaurobius ferox (assembly GCA_951213105.1). Classification (NCBI taxonomy): domain Eukaryota; kingdom Metazoa; phylum Arthropoda; class Arachnida; order Araneae; family Amaurobiidae; genus Amaurobius; species Amaurobius ferox. The sequence goes on from OX578134.1 coordinate 37,722,318, forward strand.
CTGCCAGAGATTTGGACATCCAAAAACTTCCTGTCGTGCTCCTAAAGTAGTGTGTGCACGCTGTTCAGAACATGAACATAAGAGTGAGGGATGTATAGCCGCTCCAAAATGTGTAAATTGCGAGGCTGAACATCTATCTTATGCTCGCTCATGTCCAAAATGGGTTTTTGAGAAAGGAATCCAAACTTTAAAATCAACCAGTAATATTACTTACCCAGAAGCACGTAAACTGGTTGAAGCAAGAACACCAAAAATAGGCATATCATACTCATCTGTTGTCAGAAACAAACAAACAAAATCTGTTAGCATACAAACTGAAGTTACATCAGTAGGCATATAAACCGAACCTGACTTGAATTTTATGCAGTTAATCCCTAATTAACAAACTAACCAAACAAAACCTGTTCCTTCTGTAAACACTGCTGTTACAAGTACTAATCAAAAGTAAAAAACCTCTGTACCATTAGTCACTTTCAGACCTGCTTCCACACAACAAAAAACTGCAGTAGTAAGTACCAGTGGGAAAAAAGGAATTAATACTTTAGAAGAAAAAAAATCAGTCAAAAAATAGACATCCATGAAAAGCATAGCAAAGAAGATGACGAAATACAACTGTGTGCTTCTGAGGATGAAGGAATGATGACGGATGTCTCATCCTCTTCATCTTCGTCTACTGGGAAAGAAGAGACCACCTCCCATATGCTTTTTTACTATCTTGGAATTGCCGTGGGTTGCAGCACAAATCGGTGGATATCAAGACTTTAATTAATACTTTCCATCCTATTTGTGTCTGCCTTCAAGAGACTATGTTAAAATTTAGCAGTTGTAATTTTAGTATTAAAAATTTTAATTGTATAGTAAAGATTTTAATCTGAACAGTAGAATATCTGAGAGAGTTGCTTTGTTAGTCTCTCAAGACTACCCTTCTTCCGTATTACAACTCACTACAAATCTACAAACTGTTGCTGTTCAGATACATGTAAATAGATTGATTACAGTATGCTGTATTTACTTACCACCAAATGATCATATAAATTCTAGAGAACTTGATAATTTGATTGGCCAACTTCCTGCACCATTTGTGATACTCGGGGACTTTAATGGTCACAATCCTCTTTGGGGAAGTCTTGACACAAATTCCAGAGGACAACAAATTGAGCAATATGTCAGTGATCACAGTTTATGCATTTTTAACAATAATGAATACACATATTTTCACCAACCTAGTAGGACTTTTCACAGTATTATCTGTTCACCCTCTCTCTTTCCTTACTGGAACTCTTTACAGTTGATAAATATCTTCATAATAGTGACCACTACCCTATCATTCTCGCTAACAGTCAATTCAGATCGACTATAAAACCATCTCAATACATATTTTCAAAAGCTGATAGGGTGAAGTTTAGTTCCCTAGCTCTGATCACTGATGAAGCTGTTCAAAGCATTGACATTGATACAGATGTAGAAAATGTTACAGGTGTCATATAGAGGTTGCCGATGCTGAAATTCCGAAACGTACAGGTAGTATGTCTAAGCATCGTTTCCCTTGGTGGAATGATGAATGCCGTGAGGCTTATAAAAAGCAAAGGAGAGCGTGGTCACTTTTTAGGAGGTATCCTACCACTCAAAATCTAACTGCATTTAAACATGCAAAAGCAGTTGCTCGCAGGATACGCAGAAGAAGGCAGAAAGAGTCATGGGAAAAATATGTTAGTGAAATAACATCTTCTACTTCTAGTAAAATTGTATGGGAGAAAGTCAAAAAGGGTTCAGGTAATTATAGTGATCACTCCATAGCCATTCTAAATCATAATGGCACAACTATAAGTTCCCCATATGACATTGCAAATGAAATTGCCAAAGAATTTGCAAATATTTCAAATGCATCAAATTACTCTGAACCGTTTTTAAATCACAAACTTAAGTCTGAAAATAAACCCATTGTTTTCCCAGAAGCTAGAAACTTACCATATAACATGCACTTTACTATGCCAGAGTTGGTGACTGTTTTGCTCAAACACACAAAACTTGCAGTGGACCTGATAAAATTAACTATCTCATGCTTAAACACCTCTCCCATTACTCCTTATTGAACCTCTTGTACCTTTTTAACAGAATTTGGCTTGAACATAAATTTTCTAGGTCATGGCAAAGAGCCATCACAATTCCCATTTTAAAACCAGGTAAAGACCCTTTGAGTTATCGGCCTATAGCACTCACAAGTTGTGTTTGTAAACTGCTTGAAAAAATGGTTAATGCCAGGCTTGTGCACTTTTTAGAGAGTAACAAGTTATTCTCACCCCCACCAAAGTGGCTTTCGTCGAGGTAGATCTAACATTGATAATATTATCTCATTAGAATCACAAATTAGGACTGCCTTTCTTACGAGAAATCATTTAGTCTCAATTTTTTTTTATATTGACAAAGCCTATGATCGAACATGGCGCTATGGTATTATTAAGGACATTTACGATTTTAATCTAAAAGGTAATCTTCCTAGTTTTATTCAAAACTTTTTATCAAACAGGACATTCCAAGATCGCATTGGTTCAACTCTCTCACGCACAGAGGTACAAGAGGAGGGTGTGCCACAAGGATGTGTCTTGAATGTGACACTCTTTAATATAGAAATAAATAGTCTCTTAAAGAATTTGCCAGTGTCTGTCCATAAAAGTCTGTATGTGGATGATCTGCAAGTTGCCTACCAAGCTCACGATATGTGTACAGTGGAAAGACAATGTCAAGCCGCCGTAAATAACATCTTACGATGGGCAAATGTGAATGGGTACGTGTTTTCCACTCAAAAGACTTGTTGTGTTCATTTCACCAGAACACGTGGTATCCAGTCACCCCCAGAAATCTTTATGGGAGGTGTAAAGATTGCTGTAGTAGAGGAACTAAAATTTATCGAGGTTTGGTTCGATAAAAAACTTACTTTCTTGCCCCACATTCAGAAACTTCTAAAGAAATGTGAGAAAGCTCTTACCATCTTAAAAGTCCTCTCAAATACCAAATGGGATGCAGATCTTACATCCATGCTTCGCATCTATAGAGCTGTTATTTGTACAAAACTTGATTATGGTTGCTCTGTGTATGGATCAGCACGAACATCTGTGCTAAAAAAGCTTGATCCAATTCACTATAAGGCATTGCGTATATGCTCAGGAGGCTTTAGAACATCTCCTGTTCAAAGCTTATATGCTGTCTCTTATGAGCCATGTTTACAATTAAGGCGTGAACAGCTGATGATGAATTATTATTTCCGTATCATGTCCTTATATAACCTTCCGTTACAACTTTCATTCCTTGATGATCATTATGATTGACTGTATGACCACAGACCCTCCTGCATTCCTACTTTTGGCAAGCGGATACGCAATGTAGTAGCAGCTACCCCTTTAGTAGAACTTTATGTACGAAGAACTAAGTTTTTTGAAACACCTCCATGGTATGCTAACAACTTCACCTTTCTCAACTCTTTTTGCAATTTTACGAAGACTAACACCACCTCGGCTATTTATGTGCAATTGTTTGCAGAACATAGGAATCATTATAAGGAGTTTACTCCTGTTTTTACAGATGGTTCCAAAGCATGAGATTACGTTGGTTTAGCTTATGTTTGCAACAATACTATAAAGTCTTATAAACTGCACGCATCTTGCTCTATTTTTACAGCTGAGATGCTGAGATTATAGCAATATACCAGTCCCTAATATTCATCTTTTATCAAAATTCCAAAAAGCACATTATATATACTGACTCATTGAGTTCGTTACAGCTTTTATCATCGAAGAGAGCTATGAATTACCACATTGCTTCTGATATCCTTAATTGTGAGCATCGTCTGAAGGGACAAGGATACCATACTAAATTCTGTTGGGTCCCAGGACATGTTGGCATCAAAGGAAATTAGCTGGTAGACATTGCTGCTAAATCAGCTACTCAAACTTTGAATCTGACTATACCTTTAACTGACATCAAACAATTTGTTTTAAAAAATATTCATGACAAATGGCAGTATTCCTGGAATCAGCAAGCTGATAATAAGTTGCACGAGATAAAGCCCTTAGTACATACATGGATTAGTTTCCAATGCAGGAAACTGGATGTAGTTTTAACTCGTTTGCGCATTGGTCACACTCGTTTTACTCACAGGCATTTACTTTTAGGAGAAATTGAACCCCTTTGTAATGTTTGTCAAACCGCAGCGAGTGTAAAACATATTTTAATTGCTTGTACTAAATATAAACAGTTTCGTTTTAAGCATTTTAAAACGTACACTATAACTTTGGCAGAATTAATTGGAGAAAATCCTCATTTAGGAACTTTCCCATTCTTATTAGACATCGGTTTTTACCATCATATTCAAATTCATTTCCTATCACATTTTAGACATTTTTCATCTTGTTTCCATCATTATCCTTCTTGCATTGTTTTGTTTTATTCATACATTATCACCCTTTGAGATTATACACTTGTTTTTATTTTTTATTATTTTCTGTATTTTAATACCATATGTCTGGCGCAACATATCATTTTTGGATCTTGTGCCAAAAATCCCTAATCAACCAACCAGCAATATTTCTATGTGCTTGAATTTAGTGTAGTGTCCCATGCAGTTGGTGGTATGTGCTGATTTCAGTATGCTCATATGACGAGTATAGAATTAATTAAAGTTTCGCGTTAACAAGGGTGATCACCACTCTGGTCTCCAAATAATAAATAAAGCTATGGTCTCACACAAATATAAGAGAAGATATCCCATTGTTAGAAGTTAATGGAACGATTTTGTATTAGATAACGGTAATGTTTGTAAACACTAAAGTAAATTCTAATATAATTAAATAAAGAATGTATGTGTAAAAATTACTAGATTGTCTTTAATGACTAGACAAATTATATTTTCTTTGCAGCAAAGGTAAGTAGTCTCTCACTCAAGAAAATAGGAGGGTTATAGGGTTTAGGGTTAACAAATTAATCCCCGAGATTCTGCTATACGCAAAATTAATAATCTAATACAACATACGACACCAAAAATTCTACTTCACAGATTATTGCACTCAAACCCTCAATTTCAAAATGAACAAAATATAATAGTACATAGACAATACTGACTGCATATGCATTGCGTACTTGAATACTAAAGCAGCAAAGGTAAATAGTCTCTCACTGAAGAAAATGGGAGGGTTTAAGGATTAAAAATACAATTTGTCCGATATTTTACTATACGCAAAATTAATGCACCAAAAAATTCTACTCACTGATTATTGCTTCCAAATGCTCAATTTCAAAATGTACAAAATATAAAAATACATAGGTAATACTGTCTAGTTTATAATTTTATCGTTTACTATTTACATCTGTTTTTTACTGTTTACTATATATTTCTCGTGAAATTTAGAAAAATGAAAAAACAGTACTACTGAGCTACTTTTTTAAAGTTTTTTTTCGAAAGAAAAGAAAAGAAAGTATTAAAATATTGAAATTATTTTTATATAATCATAATCAAGACCCTATATCAGGTAAAACAAGAAACATTATTTGCATTTTTTTCTATTAGTTCAGAGGTATAAACGTCTAAAGTGTTTACATTTTTCTTAATGCTCCGTTTTTCCTTAGGAGTAACCCCAACCATAGATGTCATTTATATCAAAAAGATCTCTGTAGCAGAAAAAATGAGCTCCAAATGCTCAATTTCAAAATGTACAAAATATAAAAATACATAGGTAATACTGTCTAGTTTATAATTTTATCGTTTACTATTTACATCTGTTTTTTACTGTTTACTATATATTTCTCGTGAAATTTAGAAAAATGAAAAAACACTACTACTGAGCTACTTTTTTAAAGTTTTTTTTTCGAAAGAAAAGAAAAGAAAGTATTAAAATATTGAAATTATTTTTATATAATCATAATCTAGACCCTATATCAGGTAAAACAAGAAACATTATTTGCGTTTTTTTCTATTAGTTCAGAGGTATAAACGTCTAAAGTGTTTACATTTTTCTTAATGCTCCGTTTTTCCTTAGGAGTAACCCCAACCATAGATGTCATTTATATCAAAAAGATCTCTGTAGCAGAAAATTTAATTATTTTGATTTATCTATTTATTTAAATAAAATGCTAAAATGAGCAACAATTAAATGCACATGAAACTAATATGCATTCCAGTCAAAATGCTATTTGTCAGCAGCAATGCACATTTGAATTCGAAAAAAAAAATATTCCCGCTTAATTTCACACGCATTGCAGGTGTTACCGTGTCAGCGCATCTCGCAAGTATGATTTTACTGTTTTTTATATTACTTTTTAATGCTTTTCACATACGTGTTTCGTGCGTAACTAGTGTCGATTTCGACTCATTAGAGAAATCTCTACAATTTTGAAATTAACTTTTTTCGTCCATCTCGCTTTCTTGCCACGTTCGTTTCCGAAACTTTATATTATTCGCCAGGGATGTTTCAGCCACTTTTATGCAATTGACTATAATTACTTTATTATAGTTAGATCTAACGTGTACATTCGTGGAACTTTCTTCACAAAGTTATTAGAGAGCTTAAGGAATTCCATATATTTCCTGTATGTTTCAGGTACGATTCAGTTTTTTTGTGCTCTGCCTTCTGATTAGAATTTTAAATATGTCTACCGTAATTAGATCCATCGTTCAATAAATGTATTTTTACTTTCCTTATATACATAATGTATAAGGAAATTATTGTGACGGGGTCGAAAATTCGAATTCGAGTTTTCGTCGGGACAGCACGTTTCAAGCACCCCTGATCACGAATCAAACATTTTGGAAGTGATGTCTGTGTGTGTGTGTGTGTGTGTGTGTGTGTGTGTGTGTGTGTGTGAAAGTATGTGTGTGTGTGTCAGTGAGACTGTGGAGACGATTACTGACTATCGAATGGACCGATTCGAACGAAATTTGGCACAAAATCACAATCCGTAAGCACTGGAAACCTGTTGTTTTTATGTGCAATCGAATGTTCAGAACCCTTCTAAATTTTCGAGTGAAATTTTGATAAAATCTTCAAAAAATCGAATCCGCTAATAAAGTTACGCAAATATTTATTTCTTGTATAACTTTTCATTAGAAAACGATTGACATAAATTTTAGAACGCTAACATGAACTGTTCTCGAGATATTGCACATTTTCCAAAAAAATTATCAAAAAGTCATATAAAATAAAAATAAAAATATTTCCTATTGAGAAACATGTTCACTTTTCATATGTAATACCATGCGATAAATTCAGTGACATCATTCTCGTGAATCTAGCTCGTTCCATTCATGAAAAAATATACTTTGAGTAATACTTTTGTATTTGAACGCCAATAGTTATTTATCTGCTGTAAGAATAACTTATTTCTTCGACCATAACGCTTGGCGAGATTTTTGCGACGAATTTGGTGGAATGTCGACAACTTGGCGACTTTCTTAAATGTTGTCAAATTAGCGAAAATCTTGCTAAATGGTTAAAAATGACGCTAAATCAATGAAAATGACGACTAATTGTCGAAAATTCAATATCTTGGAAAGAATATAAGTATCTACTATAAGAAAAACATATTTTTACTTTCCTTATATACATAATGTATAAGGAAAGTATTGTGACGGGGTCGAAAATTCGAATTCGAGTTTTCGACGGGAGAGCACGTTTCAAGCATCCCTGATCACGAATCAAACATTTTTGAAGTGATGTCTGTGTGTGTGTATGTGTGTGTGTGTGTGTGAAAGTATGTGTGTGTGTGTGTGTGTCAGTGAGTCTGTGGAGACGATAACTGACGAACGAATGGACCGATTCGAACCAAATTTGGTACAAAAATCACCACCCGTAAACACTGGAAGCCTATTGCTTTTATAAGCAATCGAATGTTAAGAACCCCCCTAAATTTTCGAATGAAATTTTGAAAAAATCGTCAAAAAATCAAAACCACTAATAAAGTTAGGCAAATAGACATTTCTTATGTAATTTTTCATTAGAAAACGATTGACGTAAATTTTAGAACGCTAACATGAACCGTTCTCGAGATATTGTTCATTTTTTAAAAAAAAATTATCAAAAAGTCATATAAAAAAAAAATTCCTATTGAGAAACATGTTCACTTTTCATATGTAATACCATGCGATAAATTAGGTTACATCATTCTCGTGTAACTAGCTCATTCCATTCATGAAAAAATATACTTTTAGTAATACTTTTGTGTTTGAACGCCAATAGTCATTTATCTGCTGTAAGAATAACTTATTTCTTAGTGCATAACGCTTGGCGAGATTTTGGCGACGAATTTGGCGGAATGTCGCCAACTTGGCGACTTTTTGAAATGTTGCCAAATTAACGAAAATCTCGCCAAATGGATAAAAATGACGACTAATTGTCGAAAATTTAATATCTTGGAAAGAATATTAGTATCTACTATAAGAAAAACCTACTTTTTTTTACTGTAAAAGTAGTAAATTAATTACATTATATAAGGAAAGTCATGTGTTGCCCACATCAGATTTTTTTTTTACTGTAAAAGTAGTAAATTCATTACATTATATAAGGAAAGTCATGTGTTACCCACATCAGATTTTCGTTTTTGCTGTATTACATAAGAGATAGACGGACAAATTAATTTCCTTTACTATATATACTTTCTGATATTATGTAATAGTATAGAGAAAGTATTGTTTTCATGAAAACTTGTAAAGTCGACGTTTTGACACCAATATATAGTTCAAGAGCTTCTGAACATGTTTTGAACATTTTCGGAGAGATGTCCGTCTCTATGTCTGTAGTCGATTCGTTGTGTACACGAATAACGTCCACAAACATTAAAGGATTTTAATGAAACTTTATATTCGGCTTTGCTATAAAAACATCTAGAACTAGATAGACCTTTTTTTTTAATTTGAGACTTTTTACTTTCCTTATATACATAATGTATAAGGAAAGTATTGTGACGGGGTCGAAAATTCGAATTCGAGTTTTCGACGGGAGAGCACGTTTCAAGCATCCCTGATCACGAATCAAACATTTTTGAAGTGATGTCTGTGTGTGTGTATGTGTGTGTGTGTGTGTGTGTGTGTGTGAAAGTATGTGTGTGTGTGTGTGTGTCAGTGAGTCTGTGGAGACGATAACTGACGAACGAATGGACCGATTCGAACCAAATTTGGTACAAAAATCACCACCCGTAAACACTGGAAGCCTATTGCTTTTATAAGCAATCGAATGTTAAGAACCCCCCTAAATTTTCGAATGAAATTTTGAAAAAATCGTCAAAAAATCAAAACCACTAATAAAGTTAGGCAAATAGACATTTCTTATGTAATTTTTCATTAGAAAACGATTGACGTAAATTTTAGAACGCTAACATGAACCGTTCTCGAGATATTGTTCATTTTTTAAAAAACAATTATCAAAAAGTCATATAAAAAAAAATTCCTATTGAGAAACATGTTCACTTTTCATATGTAATACCATGCGATAAATTAGGTTACATCATTCTCGTGTAACTAGCTCATTCCATTCATGAAAAAATATACTTTTAGTAATACTTTTGTGTTTGAACGCCAATAGTCGTTTATCTGCTGTAAGAATAACTTATTTCTTAGTGCATAACGCTTGGCGAGATTTTGGCGACGAATTTGGCGGAATATCGCCAACTTGGCGACTTTTTGAAATGTTGCCAAATTAACGAAAATCTCGCCAAATGGATAAAAATGACGACTAATTGTCGAAAATTTAATATCTTGGAAAGAATATTAGTATCTACTATAATAAAAAACCTACTTTTTTTTACTGTAAAAGTAGTAAATTAATTACATTATATAAGGAAAGTCATGTGTTGCCCACATCAGATTTTTTTTACTGTAAAAGTAGTAAATTCATTGCATTATATAAGAAAAGTCATGTGTTGCCCACATCAGATTTTTTACCATCAGTTTATCTAACTTTTCATAACTTGCTAAGTATAATTAACACTTTTGGTTTGCTTCGGTATTTATGAATCTTTTAATATATATATAAATTAAAAGATTCATAAATACCGAAGCAAACTATATATATATATATATATATATTAAAAGATTCATAAATACCGAAGCAAATATATATATATATATTTAAGTATATATACATATCAGGCTTCCGGAAATCGGCCGTCCTCCCGTCCTCGCCGGGTTAAAATTCGGCGAGGACGACCAATTTTCGGAAGTTGCCGTCCTCTCGGACGGCCTTGAGAATAGAGATTCCGGGAAAAAAAAAAAAAAAAAAGATAACAAATTGTTGTCATCGTAAAATTGTGGCGAAAGCCGCCCTTTTCCGTGCCATGAATGAAAATTGAAATGTCGTCACCTGCAAATCCCTCCACCCCATAAACTTAGCTAGTGTGCATTATCAATGCCTTCTTTCTAGGCGAGCCGTCAGATCTGCATTGTAACCACAGGCGCCGGTTATTTTTCTCCCCTCATCCTCCACCCAGTGAATCTGATGACCACACGAAAATGCGATAGCGCACTCCCGATCGAAGTGACATGTTCTGTTCTCCTTTTCAAGGTCTACAAATCCGGACCAAGCCCGAAGAAATTTATAAATGTAGAATGAACTCGGCCTGAAGATAACTGCGTCTCAGCAGGCCCGAAATGATTTGTATTCAGATATGTTAAAAATAAATTTGTCAAAATTTTGTACGGAGAATTTAGTTTGTTTCCTTAAACATTTATCTTTACATAGCTGAAATAAAAGCAATAAGTTCATGCATCAATTTAAATCCATTGTAAAAATTTTCAAAAGAAATATGTTCGGCTCGGTCGTAACGGACATTTAAAAAAAAAAAAGACTCAACCCTGCCCGAAACAATAGAAAACTCAAGTCTAGCCCGGGCCTAAGCCCAAATCCTCATTTAACTCTTTAAAACCCAAACTATAAAATTTTCATTTGCTGTAATAGACGGGAGAAGTAACAAGTTTTAATTTTTGGAATGGATTCTTCTAGTTTCAGCCAGAAGTGTTTTATTTTCTTCCCCACTTTGGTTTCAACTTTAAAACTAAAACGTTTAAAATTCATTCATGGCATTTGTTCCAGTTGTTTGATAACTGAAGTTAAAGTATGAAACATCTATTCAGTCCAAGAAGATTTTAATCTTGATTGACTAAATTCCCTAGAAATAAAGAGTACCGATGAGGTTTAAACTGTTTAGAGACAAGAGGATTTATATGATTATTTATTTACCATTCCTTCAAGTTACCAAACATTGAAAAAAGGAGCGATTCCTTACATATCTTACCCCTTTGCCCCCACCCATAGATCGGAATTCCGCCCGTCCGATCCTTTATCGGAGACTCCGCGTCGGCGACTTGCATCGCGGCGGTTAAGCGCTGTGGGGTGGTGTATACATATGCAGTTATCGCACTTCATCGTGAGGCAGTTGATTCTAATTTATTATTGTTGTGCGATGTATTTAAGCACATATATTAATGAATATAAAGTGAAACAAAAATTCTTAGGAGGACGGGTAAAAAATTTCGAGGACGGGTAAAAAATTTCAATAGCCGTCCTCGCGGACGGGCTAGATTTTGCCGATTTCCCGAAGCCTGATACATATATATATATATATATGTATATAAATACTTCCATACTTAAATTGTCTTACCATATTTGCCCCAAAACCAATAAGGCAGTGGTGAAAAACAAGTGTCTTAAGTAAATCCATTAAAAGTAATTAATGACAATTGTGCTTTACCATTTTTCACCATTAGCTGAAAGTAAGAAGAAAGTAGGAAAAAGTTTTGTTAATTTCCATAAAGTATATTTAAGTATCGTCATGAAATCCAAGAGCTCGGAGTCAGTTATAAATTCTCTTTGAACTTTCGGAGTTAGACAATCATGATCTATCTCGAAAACCACTGAAACCAATTAGTGGTATTTCTACAAATAACTTCAAGAAACAAATAGCTTTTCGTCTCACGTTTTCTCAAAATCATCACTTGTTTTCAGAATGCTTCTAAATTTCTTAGATATTCGTGACATAACGGCAGATTCCTTACAATATTTATTGGGGAAATTGCTTATTGCACCCTTCACAGCTCGTTTCCCATACAAAATTGCATTCTTTCATTTCACACTTTAACATTTTGCAAAACCAGATAAGCTGTATATTTTGATACGATCTTCACGTCTTTACTAGTTTTCCCTATTTGAAAGGGAAATTGTGGGAAATACGTCGAGCGAGGTCAAACGTAGGGAAAAGTGTGTTGGGTTTTTCCGTTTCTTGACCGTAGCCTCATCTACCCCATTTGTTGGTTTTCCCCTATGACTTTTTCTTTCATGCATCAAAAGTAGTCCATCGGAAGCGTTGCATTTTGTAATTTCTTTTATGTATTATTTATTTTCTTTGGCATATACAGGGTGTCAAGAAAAGTTATGGATCAGGCCAATTACATAACTCGAGACGTATTGGGGTTATCCTATATTTTTAAGCAGGTGTATAGAAACTATTAATGGCATTACACGATGATACAACTATAAGGATATCCCACTTCCTGTTAGAGATAGGGACAGAAGTCATTTAAAAAGTGCACGAGCATTGAAAAATTGGTACTAAGCATTTTTGTCCTCCAGCAAAAAACTAAAGAAAGCAACCCTGAAAACCAGTGCATACAATCTATATATATACCCCCCCCCCTACACACACAATCACTAACGAAAACGAACATTTAAATAATGCGGTAGAATTAAATCGACTTTATTATACAGAAAATACAAATCAGCAAAGTTGCATGTTTGCACCCATGAAATAATATGTCTCCACGTGTTTTCCAATGTCTCTGCGCTTGCACTATTACATGCAGATTAATCAAATTGTTACCTTTAAAATAGATATTTAGATAATTATTTTGCAGCTTTCGCTGTGGGACTAAGATGCTTAGATTTGCAACTCATTACTACTTTGTGATTGACTTTTTCCCCAGCTCCTACAGGAAAAGAAATAGCCACCCATGCTTCTCTAAAAAAGGACCAGTCCCTCATAAAATTGTCTCGTTGTGTTTCACAAGAGGAGTTTTCTATACCCTTGCATAAAAAATGTACGATATCCCTAATACTTCTCGAAGTATGAGTCTTGGTCCATGACATTTCTTGACACCCTGTCCTGCATATTAAAGGTAGTATAAAATAATCCAGGTGTCAGGTTGCCAATAAATCATTCTAGCCCCTGCGAAACAACTTTTTGTGTGGTCTTAAGTTTGAAAGTTGATTTTGACTAATTTTAGAATGCAGATTTTTCGTGTCAGGTCAGAATTTTTAAATGTCAATCAACCAATTTATTGCATTAGGGATATTTTCCTTAGCAAGCATGTCACAATACATTTGACCAATATAAAATATACATACAATTCGGTTTACAACTCAAGACATAATATAATAAACATAAAAATTTACATGTAACAACAATTGGGGTTTAGAAACACCCCAAGAAGTTGAAGAGTGGGCATAACAGAATTTAATCTAGCGAAATAACAAACTCATGTAAATAAAAATGCAAACTAAAAATCAAAACCAGCCGGTGATGTTTATTATACATGTAATAAACAAGACTGGACAAAACATAAAATTTGGCTGCCCTTTTGAACAGCATGCAATAAAAAATTAACAAAATCTTCAAAAGTACATACATCTGGTAGATATTTTTACGTAAGTTTTCATATTTGGTGAAATTAATAAAAATATGTTTCCAACATTCGTTTTCATTGTTTCATTCGTTATCATGTCTTCAACTTTAGTTCCAACATTAGTCTCCAACATCCGTTCCAACATTCGTCTCCAACATTCGTTCAACAGAAGTCCTTATCTGTCATGATTAATTCAAATTTATTTTTCAAGAAATAAACAGGTAATATTGATCAAAACGAAATTGCATAATAATATATTTGATATCCAGAAGAAGGTAAGAATTTATACATATCTATGTTAATCGTAGTTTCAAGATTTTTGCTGCATTATTAAACATATTGTACTAATCAAAATATGCTAAATCTAAAGGCATATCGCGCCTGACTCAACTCCAGATTTGCACATATCACTTGCATAGGCTAGGAGAGAATTTAGCTGTATACACACACCCCTTTGAAAAATTTTCAAATTTTATTGTAGCTGTACATTTTACTATTTTATGTATGAAATACATGAAGGCGGGATAGTCTAGTGGTAAAGGCACGGGATCGCACTCGGAAAACGCAAGTTCGATATCCCTGTGTTTATGAGAAGCATGGCCACGTTAAATACGTAGGTCCAAAAGACCTTCCGACTGGTAGAGGAAAGAGGTACAGTCCCTATAAATGTCACCCTAATTAGATTCCGATCTAAATTGGGTGGCATTTTCCCGGTCATCTAAACATATACTTTATATTGTAAGAGAGAAAAAAGTAGATTTTCATTTTAACGAATCATAGTGAATTTTTTTTTCTTTTCGTGACCATTAATGCTGCAATTTGCTACAAATGAAAATCCCCTTTAAGAAACGGCGCTAAACAAATAAAATATTTCTTACTTTTTACTTTCCCTACCATACATGGTAATGTATAAGGAAAATATCAGAATCTTGTCGAAAATCGCAACTAGAGTTTTCGAAAGATTTACACGTTTCGAGCACTCTAGAACACAAAAACATTATTTTTAGCGTGACGATTGTGCGAGTGTGTGTCTGTATGTGTGCCAGTGTATGCATTTGTCTGTGCAATGCATGCATCACTCCAACTCAAAAACTAATTGACCAAATTTCAGGTACGTCACTTGTGGGTTACCATGGTGCTGATTACATGTTAGTACGTTTCAGAAAAAAGAAACCTGCTTTTTGTTACAAAATGGCCCACTAAATTCGTATGTATCCACTCTAGCTGAGAAACTAATTTACCAAATTTCAGAAAATTTGGTAAGTAAACCGTTTCTGGGCAAGAGTGGTGCTGGTTAGATTTTGGTACGATTCGAAAAAAATAATCTGCTTTTTTCGAAATGGTCCACAAAATTTGTCAATATCTAAAATAAAATACTACAAATGCATCAATTAATTAAAAATTGAAATAATAATTACACCCATGATATATCAGGACGTGGTAGCCCAGTGGTTAGCGCGCGGAAATTGCAGTGGGTATGTCCGGGTTCGATTCCCGCCACTGCCAAAATTGCCGCCGTGTTTCCGCGGAGTACGATTACGTTAAACATGTGGGTTCGTAAGTCTTTCCGAGAGGTTGGTTATAGGGGAAGGAGGGTACGGTCCCTGTGGATGCCTCCCCAACTGGGTTTTGGTCTAAATTGGGTGGATTTTCCCGACCGTCCAAACAGTTACCTTACGCCTTTCTGGTAGGTCGGACGGTCTGGGTCTCAACAACAACAACCCATGATATATCAAGAGATCATGTGATTCATTGCAAAATAAAATATGACATTCATTTTTTTCCGTGTGTAAAGATCATGATATTTAAGAATCTTTAAAATTTATATTTAATGTTGCATCCGTCATAAAACCGCTTTATATTTTCATATTATCTGTGTATCCAAATTCTGCGTTTACGCAATTACAATATATTTTATCTCAAATGATCACTAAACTTTGATTATTTCTACAACGAAGCCTAACATCAACTTATAAAGAATGCAAACAAATCAAGTGATTATATGTTGGGCTGTATAAGAATTGCTGATTTTTTTTTCACGCAAAATTATTTAGCTCTGAAGTCTATGGATTATAAGTGATATAATTGAAATATTCATTGATTTTACATAGAGAAGCAGACGATTATATTTCGATACATTTTTAAGTTTTCAAGTGTAATAAATTACTGTAGTACTGTGATAATTTAAAAATATTACAGCTAAATGTATTAGAGATGTTTAAATAAAATTTTATCTCAGTTGGAAAGTGTTTCATAATCAATGCTTATGCATGATTGATCTTTCTTATTTATTTTGAGACTTTTACTGCAGTTAAAAACTATTTAATGAAATGTTTTAAAATTTAGTAGCTTTTTCCCTTGAAGGTTATCTTGATATTGATTAGATATTGGCAGAATTCGGAAAAATAAAACCAACCCTTTTTACGAAATGACCGCCAAAATGATCGTGAAAAGCTGAAATTAATGACTAAAATTGCTGAAATATATTAATTAAATACTTGTTTTTTATTTAATTTATGACAGCAAAGCGAATAAAAACTGGCCCTATGACTGTAGTATAAACCGTCTTCGAGATATTTTCTGGAATTTTGAGGAACTGAACACATTGTGTTGCCAAAAGTGTGCCATTATGTGCATTAAGTTGCTAAATGAACTGAAAATGCAATAGAACTGCAAATTGGATATAATATCAGAAAAGTATCCATATTATTTTCTGCAATTAAATTCAATTTAATGCAGCATGAAATAAGAAATTTAAAAAATATATATTTAAATCTGCAGGGAAAATCATGTGCTGTCTACATCAGATTTTTAGATTACTAATTAACCTTCTGAGTTTTTGTAGCTCTACTTTTAAAAGTGTGATATAACATTTTATTTTTATTTTTAAATATCTACTGGGAGAAACTGAGGTGAGGACACAAAATATAACCCATAGATCATTTTAATAAATATTTTAAAATTTCTTCTGATAAATGAATTAAAGCCAACTCTAGACATTTTGCAAACAAATAACAGTATGGATGAAAAATGTTTCAAGATTCTTGTTTTATGGTTAATTTTTGTGCAATTGTGTGTTATAACCTTGTTTCGTATTTTAATGTTTATACACAAAATTTAGAACAATTACGAAAATATGTAAATTCAGTTGTATTTCCAGCAAGAATGTATATACTCTCCTTCCCCTTTTCTTCTCCCTGTTAAAATAGGAAAGTAGCAAGTGTGTTGTCTTTTACTTAGAAACCTCTAATATTGCTCATATCTGAAGAAGCGCAACTAAAAAAAGATCTTCCTGATATGTGAGTCGTCACACGCCAGGTATTGGCGCTATATAGACCGATCTCGTAAAGTGGAGTAAATAAAGAAATACATAATACCAGTAATTAAAATGAAGAGGCTTAATTTTAAACAATAACAAAGAATTTATTTCATTAAGACAAAACCTTATTTAATAACTATTAACATCTGGTAAATTTCATATACCAACATCTTTAGTGTAGTACATTAAGACAATCAAATCTCCTCATTCTATGATCATAATATGAGCATTACAATTATTAACCTATTAATGTGCATTAACTCACTATTCTTACTAGCCTACGTCTTAATGGCCCAGGTTAACCTTATTTAGGAGGGTCAGAGAGATAATAATAATCAAAGTGCAAAAATATGTGTAGAATTGTCCTACCTCGATCATCTTTGCCGATGTCGGACTTTATGACCGCGCGCTCCGGCTCTGTCCCGTGGGCTCGCTCTCTCCGAGATCCGTCGCTCTTGCGACCTTTTCTTTTCACTCACAAAATTCAAGTCCTCGATTTCAAAAACTTAAAGTCCAAAGTTGCTCTCTGTCTCTACCCCCTTAACAAGGCGCCCCTGTCCATAATTGGCTAAGTAAATTAAGGGCTACGCCCTTCAGGCTATATTATTGGTCAAGGCCCCCCTGAAATATGAGATATGCAGTCTCCAGTTTTAAAATCGTTGAAAGTTCTCATGGGAATTTTCCCAAGGTTCAAGTGATATTAATTGACTCTGGGGTCAAGAAGTTCAGCCCCTTCCGTTTGTTGTAACACCTAACGCTGACATGAACTTGAGAAGCACCCTCTCTTTTCGAAATGAATGTCCGGTGCAGCTGCGTTCGAGGGAATGTTACAAAAATTGCCTCACTTCATGAGGGACCGTCTTCTTAGGTCCACTTCCTCTTTCAAAAGAGCAATGTTATATTGGGAATTGAAAATTACAATATAACAATTACCCTTCTTCCCCCCCCAAAATTTGGTGGGAAAAAAGCCAATTACAAAGTGCCAGCTCATAGTTGCTGCAGGCGTGTCCACTGTGTAGTCCAACAACTCGTCTTGCTCTCATCTGTATCTACTGTAAAAATGCACTATATACACATATACACAAATCATATTATCATATATATACTCTTATATGCCATCAAAAGAACACGAAAATACTATACAAAAATACAATTCTCAATGTGTCTGCAAATGACGATATCTGTGTCGTTCAGTTGTACTTAATGTCGATTAAAAGTCTATTCATGTAAGCACAAGTTCGTCCACTGGTGATATGTCTTTTTTTTTTTTTTTTTTTAAATAATATAGTTCCACACAAGTTCAAGGTGTATATCTGTAAAATTGTTCACTTATGATAACCAAAGTCACTTTGACCGTCACTTGGATAATTGTTGGGATCAGGGACTTACGCATATGGTCCCTAATAATATCACTTTGTCCCCTTGTAGTTATGGTGGAAAGTGTAAAATATCTTTCCTTTGGAAAAAAAAACACTGATATCACTGCACACTTGGAAACCGCTGAAATGTAAATCGCTCCACTGCTGGAACTCGTTGCAGAATTGGATCGCTGTCTAACTGGAATTCGCTGAACTGTAAGGCGCTGAACTGCTGGAGTCGCTGACCAAATGATAATCTTTGTGCACCAGGAATCGTTGAGCACTCGGAGTCGCTGATCAACAGGAATTGCTGACCATTTGAGAATCGTTAGGCAACCGGATCTGTACGCTGTCTCATGTTTTGTTTAGGACAATCAATACATATACATTACACTCAAGCTTATTAAAATACTCTCTTCTCTTAAAACTCCCTTAAGTATCATTTTTTATAAATTCAATTTCTATAATTTTAATTTGTCACCCGGCACACGAAACATTACAAAAAAAAACTCTCTTTTTTTTTTTCTCAAACTCCTTTTAAATTTGTTAACACTCTCCAAAATTGCCCCATTGAAATTTCTACACTTTATCTACTTTAAATCCTTCCATATACTATATACATTTTTTACTTAAATTTGCTACTCTCTTCAAACTTAAATTTTTCAAATTCCTACTATTTATTTATTTTACATTTCTCTACCTTATGTATATATATATATATATATATATTTTTTTTTTTTTTACATTATATACACTTCTTATCTAACATCCAATCCATCATGTGTTCTGAACCGGACATGCCATAAATATAACTCATGTACATATTTATAATAAAATACTTAAACAATTACACTATCCTCTCAAATACTATCAAAATAAGATTTATATAGGTTCAAAAATTTCCGCACAATACTTTAAAATTTTCCTACAAACTGAGATGACAGAAAAAAAAACCCATGTAATCATTTAATTATTATCCTACTGAAAATCTTATAACTCCCCTGCGATTCTATATTACACTATTCATAATTATACATTTTCTTTCACATATCCCCTGATTTAATCCAAATCTTATACTTGGATACGGAATTTCCCGAATTCCTTACATTATTCACTTTCCCACTTAATGAAACCATACTTAAATTTTTTGTAAATCTTATCACTCACTGAAATTCTCTCAATGCCTACAAAATTACGAATTTTCTCTCAAAAACCATCTAACTCAATTCATATTCCATACTTGAATACCAAAATGTACATTTTCTTTTCTTGTATCCCTTGTAATTGAATGCAAAGTCTCCTGAATTAATTCGTTTCACCTCTTTCTCTTTTCCAATTGCCAAACTTTTGTGTATTTTATTCTAGCATCTAAATTCCCTGTTCAAACAGAAAAATCTAGTCCCCAGAGAAAATCAAGTAGTGGTATACAAGGTCAACATGTCCTTCTGCCATTGTGTCATTTTCCCTGGAAAGCGGTCCCCTTTCTGGCCTGCGGCTAATACGGGCATTTCTTCGTGTAACTTCCCATGGCCAATTAGCTGTACAAATTTTTGAAGATGTCGTTTTGGCAAAATGGTACAAATGTTCTCGTCCACGTTTCCGCCATGTTGTGTAAAGTGTTCAGTGGCATATGAATTGTGTGCTGTGTGAAAGTGCTCTACCGAGGCCCCCAAATGGATTAAAAACTCTGGGAATACATACTTTCATTCACAGGATTTATTACAATGCGGTTAGTGTTATTTTTGTTCTTACATTCTATTTTCCTTATATATATCTTGTTTATTTCCCGTTAAGTGAACCTAAATCCAAGACTTCCCTCGACTTCAACTGTACGACGCTCCGCCCGACGTCCCTTTACAACGTTCGCTTCTCTCAAAACAATCCATGTGAGCTCCTATCAAAATATATGTAAAAAAAACGCTTTTTTTTTTTTTTTCAAATGCTTTTTATTTAATCTACAATTCGCGTATGTTTATTACAATTATCTATTCATTTTAAATTATAATTTGCGTATAATTTTCATTACCATTATCTTTTTTCTTTGAACTGCCATTATGATTTTTAATTATGAATTATTTATTTATTTAAACTAGAAAAAAATTTGTTTTTCTTTTTTTTTTTTTTTTATATTTACCAATTATCTAATCATTTTAAACTATAATTCTATAACTCCTATTTCCTCACGCGTATTCATCCAACAATGGTTGATCAATCCGCTAATTAAATGAAGAGCGCGTGGAGAAAGTTTACTTTTGTTTTAAAATTTCACTGTTCTTTGAAAAGAGTTTTTTTTTTTTTAGAAATTCAAAATATCCCTTTATTTAATATTCCTAATTATCTTATCCATCGAAATTTTTATTGCCTGGAAATCAAAGTTCTCTTAAAAAAAACCCTTCTTTTTATAGAGTTATAACGACTTTTTATAGAATTCTAACGATGTCCCCCTTTTGCTTTTTTTTTTTTTTTTTTTTTTTCATGAAATGTGACGTATCTTCTCTGTTATTTATGTTCTTTCCAAAATTTGAATTTAATATATATCCACATCTTTAACCTATCATCCCTAAAATTTCTTTTGTCCTACAACGATACTTGCTATTTATTTTGTAACAATTATTTATTTTTTTTTTAAATCTCAATTTTTATTCGTAATTCCCAATTATTTATAGTTCCATATTTATTTAAACTTTCCTGTTCATTTCCTTTCATCTAATTAATGTACGCTTTAGATTTCCTCAAAATTTTTTTTTTATTTCACAATTTGTTTATACTTTCTTAATTAATGTAATATTTATTTACATTTCTTTAATTTATAATTCCATGTTTATTTAAAATTTCCTTTATTTACCATCCAATATTTATTTAAAATTTGCGTTCCATCTTTCGCGTTGCATTTTGTGAATGGCGATTTTTCTTTGTTACTAATATTTTCAAAATTTTGAATTACGGTTTGTCCGCGTTCTTACCTATGTTTAAACTTCTTTCGTGTTTTAATTGAATCAATTTAAATTTAAATTCTTTAAAGATCTCAAATCATATCTGTGTTTCGGCCTAACCGGTGTTGGAAGTAGTACTGTGCGTGAACAACTTGTACTGTTTATATCGTCCCCTTGTAAATTTTGTGCTGATTCATCCTTCCTTTGCGTGCTTCCCCGATCCATTTGTATACAACCCCCATCTATTTGTGTTGGTCCCTCTTGCGCATCTCGTTCTATTTCTCCCGCCTTTTCATTCGTGTTTGCTTCAATTCGTGTACCGTCCCCCTGTTCTGAAAGTTCCAAATTCTCGTGTGTTTCTAGCGTGCTATGTCTGCCTGATTCCCCCCCTGCTGAAAGAATGTTTGCGTTCTGAGAGTCTTTTGGAGGGATGATTGCATTCTCTCGTGCGCTCTGAGTTGTTTCGTTTTGTACTTGTGCGGTAGCTGGTTTCGCGGATCCGAGAGTAAGAGTGTTTTCGTGCGTATGGTGTGGTTTCGTGTTGTGTGCACTGGTTTGACAAGACTCTCTGTACTGTCCGTTTGCTATTTCCTCTTCCAACATGATAAACGGAATATTCTCATTTTGACCGTGGTCTTTCTTTAGTTCCGGTTTCGGTTCAGAGTTTTGTGCGTTTTTAGGAGTGGGGAGAAGAGGTGACTTGTATTTGTTTATGTAGGGCATTTTTAGATGTGGCTTGCGGTCGGGAAGAGTCCTTAATCTATTTATGTGGGCTTTTATGATTTTAGAATTTGGTTTGTCACACAGTTTTATTTCATATATAAATCTATTTATTCTATTAATTACTCGATAAGGTCCCGTGTGGTTCCCTTTTTTATATTTATTATTATTGTTTTCCATGAATACCCTGGACCCGATTTCCAAATCCCTGAATTTAGCTCTTTGGAGTTGTTGACTTTCTTGGCGTTCTTTCGCGAGAATTAAATTTTTATTTGCCTCCTTAAATGCGTTATTCATCACTGTTATTTTTTTTGATATATAATCCTGATATGTTGTTTCTGTATTATTTTCTGTTACATTAGTTTCAAAAAAAGTTGGAAGGTCTCTTCCAAAAAAAAGAAAGTTTGGTGTTTCTTTGGTGCTTGAATGTACTGTCGCGTTGTAAACAGCTACGTGGCATTGTACTGCAGTATCCCAGTATGGAGAATTCTCCGCTAATGTCGCTAAGGTGTGTTTCAATTGTTTGTTAGTAACCTCCACTATACCGTTAACCCATGGCGAACGTACCGATGCTATTCTGGCAACTATTCCGAGTTTCTCTGTCATAATCTGATGTATATTAGATGTAAATTGAGAGCCTGCGTCCGATAACACTGTCTTAGGACATCCCCAATTCATAAAGTAATTTAAGAGTCTATCCGCAACCGTAGTGGCCGTTATATCCGGGATAGGAAACATTTGTATATGTTTGGAGAAGTGGTCTACCACCGATAACACATATTTATTATTTGAAGTGCTAGTTTGAAACGGTCCGCAAATGTCTGTTGACAAAATTTGCACGGGCCCATCAGGTATAGGATTTCTTCCCAGGGGAACGGGCTGATTTTTTCCCTTTTTCTTTCTACACTGTTCGCAGGATGTAATAAAATTTTGTGTGTCACTGTACATACCCGTCCAAAAATATCTGTCCGATAAAAGTTTATAAGTTTTATCGATCCCTGCATGTGTTACATGTGTAATCGCTAAAATTTCTTTCTGTAAATTTCTGGGTATAACTATAGTTTTGTTCAAATTGTCTCTCCAAGGTCTGTCCTTCCAGTTTCCTACGTGCATTAATAAATTAGTTTCCTCGTCAATATATAATGTGTCATAATGTTTACCCTCTTTAAAATTCCGGTTTTGTAAATTTTCTCTGATTATTTTTAATTTTGGATCTTTAATTTGTTCCTCTAAAATTCTATCTAATGCCGGGATTTCTGTTATTGTGTTTATCTGTGCAATATAGACACTATCCTCATTCACATATCCATTTCTTTTCACCGTGTTTTCTCCCTTAATTTGTTCTATCAGGTTAATTTCTCCCCTTGGATTCTCAATGTTTTGTTTTCCCTCATTCTGCTCTGTTTGTTTATTTTCAAAATCATCTCTACTTAAAAAATCCGCTAATAAATTATCTTTACCCGGGACGTGAATAAATTCATAATCATATTCAGATATCTCTAAAAGCCACCTCTGTAATACGCTGGGTGGGTTTTGTATTTTTAAATGCTGTCCCAAAGGTAAATGGTCAGAAAGCACAAAAAACTTTCGTCCGAAAAGAAAATTCCTAAAAAATTTCATTCCCTGATGCATAGCTAATAATTCAATTTTCATGGCCGGGTATTTTTGCTCCTGTATCGATAATTTCCTGCTAAAATATGCAATCGGTTTTAAAATTCCCTCTCTGTATTGTAAAAGAGCGCCTCCTATGGACTGAATGCTGCCATCGATATTCAGATAAAAGTCTTTGTCAAAATCTGGCTGTATCAGTAAAGGTTTCTTGAAAAAACATTCTTGGAGTTCCTGAAATGCCTCCTCACATTTATTATCCCATTTAAATTTATTATCCTTTCTTGTTAAGTCTGATAAAACCGCGGTTAATTGAGCATAATTTTTTATTGAATTTCTGTAAAAATTACAAATGCCTAAAAATCTTTTTAATTTTCTTAATGTTTTTGGTACTGAAAAAGAAGTGATTTTGTTTATATTTTCATCTGTTGGTGTAATGCCTTTTTGACTAATTTCAAATCCTAAATATGCTACTTTTTCTACAAAAAATTTACATTTGCTGGGTGTCAGAGTTAGGTTGTATTTTCTTAATTTATCGAATACTAATTTTAATTTATGTATTAATTCTGAATAAGAGTTAGCCGGGATTATTATGTCGTCGATGTAAGCTTGTATGTTTTCCTCTCTTAAGTCCGCTAAAATGGTGTCCATAACCTGTTGAAAAATTGGAGCGGAGCTTACATGTCCAAAAACGAGTCTTTCAAATTGGTAGTTGCCATAGGGCGTTGTAAAAGCAAATAATTCTTTTGTGTCTTCAGGTAAAACCAATTGGTTGAATGCACTATGAAAATCCAGTTTCGAATAGTATCTATGTCCGGCTAATTTAGTTATAATTTCATTTACACGGGGAATTTTGTAAGGAAAAAGAGTGGATATGTTATTAATTAATCTCAGATCTAAACATAAACGGTACTCTCCACTTGTTTTACGCACTAAAATCATCGGCGATGCAAAATTTGATTTTGTTCTGGCAATTATCCCTGCTTCTTCTAACTCTTTTAATTGATTTTTTGCGGTATCCTGCAGTGCGTACGGAACGTCGTATGGCCTGGAACGTATTGCGTGGTCATGTGCAAGCTTTATCACCGGTTTTACGATGTCCGTCGCTCCTAAAGTTTTTAATGATTTTGAAAAAACGTCCGAATATTGCATTACAAATTTGAGGAAATCTTGTTTAATGTTTGGGTCCATGTGGTCAGTATTAAAATCTTCTGTTTTCAAATCTTTTTTTCTTTCTTCAATTATCTCCGGTTTAGCCTGTATTAAATTTATCATCTCTTCGTATTTATGTGTCCGTTCACTAATTTCTGGTTCTTTAATGTCCTGTTGTTGTATCGTAAAATCTGTCGTAATGTTTCCTAAAGCCATGTTTTTATTTAATGTAATTGTCGCATTCGTGTTATTCTGAACTTCAATTTTAATTTTGTTCTCATTCATGTGGTGTATTCCATAATTCATTACAATGTATGATTTTTCTTTGGGTTCGAACAAAACCTCTGTTCCATTTTCTAGACTTTCCTCACTATATACTACAACATTCTCCCTCGAATTCGGTTTGATTTGTACTTTTCTTAAAATTTTGGCTAGATTCGGTCTTTCCTGTATTATCTCATTTATTTGTCTATCAATTTGCCTATCAGAATTTAAAATTATTTCTATGTCGCCCATCTTCAGAATGTTCTTTTGTGTATTCAAAATGGCTTGATTTTTCTGTAAAAAGTCAAAACCCAATACTCCCTTAAATTTTTGTGTAAATCTTGCTGTTGTGACAAAAAAAATATGTTTGAACTGTTTTCCCTGAATTTTAAATGGAATTTCCACAGTCTTTATATATTCAATACTATGTCCTGTTAAAGTTGATATTGTAACACTCCTTGACACATATTTAATTTTGACATTATCTTTAATTTTTTTGAACAATTCTAATGATAATACACTAACGCTCGCTCCAGAGTCAATCATGAGTTCGCTTTGTATATTTTTAAATTGAGCTATTATTGTTGGCAATTCTGTTTTTTCAATTTGTTCTCCTACAGATGCAATCGTTTCCTCATGTTTTTCAGTACTTTCATCGTTATGTATCTCCAATTTCTTATTTTCTGTTTGTACAGGAATTTCAATTTTTCTCGGGAACTTTACCCTGTAATTTTTCTCTCTTTGTAAGTTATTATTTAAAGCTCCCACAATTAGTTTAAATTATCTCTTCTATTAGGGAAATTTCTGTATTCAAATCTTGTATTCATCTCTCTCCCATTGTTTCTTTGCCCGCCCGATTCTCTGATTCTGTTTTGGTTTGACTCGTCCCTATTATATCGTTGTTCCCTAGAAAATCTACTTTGTGGAGGGGGTGCTGCATAGTAATTTCTGCTCTGTTGATAGTTTCCAAAGGCGTGGTTTGGCCTATAATCGTATGTGTCCGGCTGGGAGGAGTAAGTTCTGTGGTCATCATACGGCTGGGTTTGAAATGAGTGGGGAGGAGACTGTATTTGATTATGCCACTGTGTCCTCGCGTTGTTTATGTTTTGACTCTGTGTTTGCTTAAAAAGATCCGCTTTGTATATTCGACATTCTCTCATGAAATGTCCCTGTCTATTACAGTAGTGACATGTTACGGGTTTTTTTGTTTGTGTCGTGGGAATTTGTACTTTTTCTTGGATTTTTAATGTGTTTATTTCTTGGGTAATTGAATTTAAAATATGTGCGTTAAATTCCTGTTGCTCTTTGCGGAGCGTCTCAATTTCTTGTCTATATGTAGCACTATTTACATTTGCCGTTATCGCAGCTAAATTTGCCTGTTCCAAGTTTGTGGCTATTTTTACAGCTTCATCAAAATTTTGTGCATTAGTTTTTATTATTTCTTTCTGGAATTCAGGTGTTACCGCCTCTAAAAATTTACTTAACCTTAATTTATCCATAATCTGTTGTGTCGCTTCACTGTGCTCTGTGTCGCCAATATAATTTAAAGTTAGTGTTGTTATTCTGTGCGCCAGCTGCTTAATCGTTTCTCCCTGTGTCTGTTTTGCGGTCGTGAAAAGGATCTGATTTGTTGTAATGTTCGGTTTTTCTGTAAAGAACTCTAATAGCCTATCCCTAAATTTTTCGAAAGATGTTTCCCTTCTTAATTCTTGTGACCCTATATAAAATTTTCTTGCATTCCCTCTTAACCGCGATTTCACAATTGCTAACTTTTCCTCCTCTGACCAATCCCCCAAGCTGCTTAAAGATTTGATCTGGTCAAAAAAAATTTCTACATCATTCTCTATGCCATTGCATTCCCCTAATAGGTGTATAAGTCCTGGTAATCTGCCCCTCGTTGCTGGATGATTTTCTCCGCTTTCCGTCATTCTAAATTTCACTTTCTCGCAAAAATTCTATATCTAAAATTATCTCCTGTTTTTACACCTCAAAATGTTCCCCCAAAATATTTAAATACAATATCACATAAATTCAAAAACATAATTCTAATCATTTCACTGTCTACGCATGCAAATACTTCAATCCTCATAATTAACTCCTCAAATATTACACAAATATTTATATAATTCAAAAATTTCTTAAAAGCTTCAAGTTCCCTAATAATTATATTTTCACATACAATATGGCATGTCTCATTAAGAACACATAATGATTCACTATTTGCTTGCTTCTCATACTGTGAAATAAATTTTCTTAAATTTACTTATATTTATTTTAATTTTAAAATTATTTCTTTAATTTAATCCTTATTTCACACAAAAAAAAAATTTTATTCAATATTTTCATTTTTCATTAATTCCAAATATTTTTATTCTCTTCATTAAAATTTAAATTCTGGCATATAACAGGTCTAAAACAGCAAAGTCGCCAGAAGGGTGAAATAATTTTGAATCCAGGTTTGATTGGTCATGATCACCAATATGATAAGGGTGCAATAATTTTGAGTCCAGGTTCGAAACTGGTTTAAACGGCACCAAAATGATATGTGTGCAATAATTTTGAGTCCAGGTTCGACTGGTCACGGGCGCCAAAATGATATGTGAGCAATAATTTTGAGTCCAGATTCGACTGGTCACGGGCGCCAAAATGATATGTGAGCAATAATTTTGAGTCCAGATTCGACTGGTCACGGGCGCCAAAATGATATGTGAGTCGTCACACGCCAGGTATTGGCGCTATATAGACCGATCTCGTAAAGTGGAGTAAATAAAGAAATACATAATACCAGTAATTAAAATGAAGAGGCTTAATTTTAAACAATAACAAAGAATTTATTTCATTAAGACAAAACCTTATTTAATAACTATTAACATCTGGTAAATTTCATATACCAACATCTTTAGTGTAGTACATTAAGACAATCAAATCTCCTCATTCTATGATCATAATATGAGCATTACAATTATTAACCTATTAATGTGCATTAACTCACTATTCTTACTAGCCTACGTCTTAATGGCCCAGGTTAACCTTATTTAGGAGGGTCAGAGAGATAATAATAATCAAAGTGCAAAAATATGTGTAGAATTGTCCTACCTCGATCATCTTTGCCGATGTCGGACTTTATGACCGCGCGCTCCGGCTCTGTCCCGTGGGCTCGCTCTCTCCGAGATCCGTCGCTCTTGCGACCTTTTCTTTTCACTCACAAAATTCAAGTCCTCGATTTCAAAAACTTAAAGTCCAAAGTTGCTCTCTGTCTCTACCCCCTTAACAAGGCGCCCCTGTCCATAATTGGCTAAGTAAATTAAGGGCTACGCCCTTCAGGCTATATTATTGGTCAAGGCCCCCCTGAAATATGAGATATGCAGTCTCCAGTTTTAAAATCGTTGAAAGTTCTCATGGGAATTTTCCCAAGGTTCAAGTGATATTAATTGACTCTGGGGTCAAGAAGTTCAGCCCCTTCCGTTTGTTGTAACACCTAACGCTGACATGAACTTGAGAAGCACCCTCTCTTTTCGAAATGAATGTCCGGTGCAGCTGCGTTCGAGGGAATGTTACAAAAATTGCCTCACTTCATGAGGGACCGTCTTCTTAGGTCCACTTCCTCTTTCAAAAGAGCAATGTTATATTGGGAATTGAAAATTACAATATAACACTTCCCCTAATATATGGAGATTTAATACACTGATGCAAGAGGTTTAACTTGCATTATTTTTGTCTTATACATATGGATTTAGTTAATTATGACACGTTCTAGAAAAATTTATCCATCCTCTTCATTTTCACATAAAAAAAATCTATTTTATATGATTATGGCTATTTTATGCATAAAATGATATTACGTCTTATACCGTCTATGGTAAATTTCGCGTATTTATATCAAAAAATGTTTTTTAATCAATTGACAATTAAAGCTTAATTCTTTTGTTATTTGTATATTGAAACATATTTTCAGATTTAATTTTCTTAACTTTATCTCTTGAAATAACTTTTGCCGAAAGTGCTATTGTCTGGTTGTAAAAATTCTGATGTGAGCAGCACATGACTTTCCTTATATAATAAATGCAATGAATTTACTCCTTTAATGGTAAAAAAGTGTGTTCTTTAACGGTGAAAAAGTGCGTTCTTTAAAGGTGAAGAAGTGTGTTCTTTAACTGTGAAAAAGTGTGTTCTTTAACGGTAAAAACTTGTATTTTACGCAACTCTAAATTAACGATTATCAATATTGATAGCATCCTCAATAAGCAATATAGTCCATATATTTAAATATTTTAATAATAAATGAATCAATTAGGCCTCATTTTCAATAACATGGCGTCATTTTTGTAATTTTGACGATATTTTCGTCAATATGGGGCCAAATATCGCCACGTTTGCGATATTTAGAACAGCATTTCTTATGTAATAAAAGGTATGACTGCAATATGACGGAATTAAAAATTTGCTAAATATTGCATCCTATTTGGCGCCATTTTTATCATTTTGGCGACATTTTTATCAATTTGATAACACTTTTAAAATTTGGCAACAGTTTCGTCAATTTGGCAGCATTTGAAAAGGTTACCAAGTTGGCGATATGCCGCCAAAATTCGTCGCCAGATTTTTGCCATGCATTACAGAGAAGTCTTATGGTAGAGTTTTATATTCCATCCAAAATATTAAATTTTAATTAATTACCTGTCATTTTTATTGATTTATCTATTTGGCGACATTTCAAAAACTCGCCATGGCGATATTCCGCAAAATTCGTCGTTAAATTTCGCCAAGCATTATGGTCGGAGACATAGGTTATTCTTATAGTAGATAAACGACTAATGACGTCCAAATACAAAACTATTACCAAAAGTATCGTCTCTTATAGCTGATTTTTATTCTTTCCAAGATATTGGATTTTTATCAATTAGTCTTCATTTTCATTGATTTAAAGTCATTTTTATCAATTTGGCGATATTTTCTTTAATTTGGCAACATTTAAAAAACTCGCCTTGGCGATATTCCGCCAAATTCGCCGCCAAAATTTCACCAAACATTGTTTATGGAAAAATACGTTAGTCTTACTGTAGATAAACGACTAATGGCGTCAAATTACAAAGCTGTTACCCAAAGTGTCTTCTCTCATGATGGAACGAGGTAGATCTACAAGAATGATGATAATAAATTTATTACATAATATTACATATAGAAAGTGAACAGATTTCACAATAGTTAATATTTTTTTAATTTTACGTGATTTTTTAATACATTTATTTAAAAAATGTGCAATATTTTCAGAACGATTCATGCTAGAGTTCTACAGTTTAAGTCAATCGTTTTCCAATGAAAAATTACATAAGAAAGAATTGTTTACGTAACTTTATTGAATGTTTTAATTTTTTGATGATTTTTTAAAAATTTCATTTCAAAATTTTAGTGGGTTCTGAACATTCGATTGCGTATAAAAACAATAGGCTTCTAGTATTTACTGATTGTGATTTTTGTACCAAATTTTGTTTAGATCGCTTAATTCGTTCGTGAGATATCGTCTCCACACACACACACACAGGCATTATCTCAAAAACGTCTGATTCGTGTTCAGGGATGCTTGAAACGGGCTCTCCTGTCGAAAGTTAAAATTCGAGTTTTCAATCCCGTCACAATACTTTCCTTATACATTATTCTATGTATATAAGGAAAGTAAAAATTATATATGCATTAATTTAAATCCAACTTTTTCAATGAAATCAAATTATTAATATTTATGAAACCGTACCCCAAAAAGGACCTCAAACCCTAACCCCCAAACTTTATTTAACGACTGCTGTATGGACTGTTGCTGCTTTACAAAAAATATATATCTATTTATTCTGAAACTTTATATGTAAATCACCTACCTCTTTAACTGAATGTGCCTTGTTACAGTATGGTCATAAACTATAAATTGATCTGGCTTAAATACACTTCACTTAAATACTTTTAAATACTTTTAAGTGCCATGTTGTGAGTATTGCCAGTAGCTATACTTTCCACAAATATAACTATCATTTAAATAACCATTACCATTATATAATCGTTACATGACTTCTTTAACTTGGTGATTCGTTTTAATGATTTAGGTGATACTTTTGATGATTCATTTAACATTCAAATGCATATTGAAAGCACTTGTAAAATAGCTTGCCAAAGACTTGGCTTCAATTTTGAACCATATCATGCTTTTGTCAGGGCTGATACTAATATTTGTCTTTATAATACTTTTGCTAACTCTACTTTAGAATATTGTTCTATGATCTGGGATCCTACGCACCATCTGCATTGTCAACAAATCAATGCAGTCCAGAATAAATATTTATGTATGATTAATTACATAATTTCCTGTTACTATCCATATGAAACACATACTAGTCAACTTTAACAAAATTTAATTTAGTGTTCCTCTATAAAAGAAGAAAATGGTCTTACTTCTTGTTCTACGATAAGGTTTTTAAAAATACTATTGATTGTTCTATTTTACTTTCTTGCTTGGAGTTCTATATACCTGTTACTAATGTTAGACAAAGAATTATTTCACAATACTACTATTAAACACAATTATGTTAAAAGGCTTCTATGTATATTAATTTGTTGATCTCTTTAATACATATTGTGCTGATATTGATATTTCTGTTTTGATTCCTACCAATTTTCTAAAAGCCTGTTTCAATACACTTGGCATGCTTACAGTTTAGTATTCTGGTATTTCATATTCCGTACGTTTTATGTTTTGTGGTTACTGAAATTGAATGTTATTTGTTGTATACACTTAAATTGAAAAAATAAATCATTCTTCGAATAATCTTTTCACATTCAATTCCGTTGAGAATTCTGTAGTGAATATTAATATTTGAGAAGTGAAGGTGGAGTTTAGAAAACTAAATGTTTGTATAACGAATAAATTCAGCATCTTAGAAAAAATTTGAAATCAAGAAATTTTGAATTGTTTTTTTTAGTCGTTTAAAATACGGATTTTATATTGAAAACTATGAAGAATTCTGTAGGGGACTTTTATATATGAGGAGCACAAAGCAAATTAAGGGACAATAAATTTGGAATTTTGTATGAATGACTGTCGTAAAATTTTTTAGGAAAAAAAAACACTAATTGTTCCAAGATCCACAAACATAAATAAAATCGCAAATTCTGAAATATTCTATGTGTAAAATGTGTTCGTAAGATTGCAGATTTATGGACAACTTTCTAGAACAAAAATTAAGAATAAAAAACGCAGTTCATGAAATATTTTCTGCACATAAAAAATGGAATACAATCTAAATCTTTGGGGGGAAAAATCGCTAATAACGACTATCTCAAATCTTTACAGAATCTGCTAAAAGAAAAGTTACACAAATCGGGGATAAAAAGCAAAATTTTGAAGACGATCGATCCATACATTTTTGATACAGTATTAAATTCATTTATTACTTTCTACTGCGATATTTAGGAATTAAAATAAATATATTTCTTTATTTATATAGTTGTACAAGTCTGCAGAAATGTTTTCAGAAAGAACTGAATACATATCAGATTATATTTACTTTTCTTCTTGGAGAAACAATCATGAATTACATTAAAACTTAATACAGGAAAAAACACGAAAGTTGCATCTTCAGAAGCTAATAAGCTATCTATGACCCCCCCCCCCCCCCCCCACCATCCCCAGAAGAAAACACCCGCACGCAGCCCTTTAAAAAATTCTGGCTACGACAATGACACATGTAAAACACATTTCTGACTCAGGGAAGGTTCTATCCATGTTATTGTTGGACTTCATTGCGTCCATGCTATTATCCTCTGCGAAGGGCAAGGTTTGTAAACAAGGATAAAAGAGAGAATTTTTAAATATACTTTCCTTCAGTGAATATTTTTACAGTGAATATTTTTTGCAGTGAATATTTTTTGCAGTGAATATTATTTACAAGACATGTGCTTAGGACGGTTTTTCGAACCTAAAATTTAAAGTTTTGCATATTAATTCAAAAATAACATGGATAGAATCTTCAAAAGATTAAAATTGTTTTTACAAGTGTAAAAATATTATTTAGTCAATCGTGATATGTCCTTTGTTTTTACACATTCCGATTAATACTGCATATTTTTATAATTTCACTAAAAGAGATAAGATGAAATATATATATATATATATATATATATATATATATATGAGAAAATATTGGATATCTGTGGTTTTAATTATTTTGATAATTATGTGATATCTTTGATGTGTATATATATATATATGATGTATATATATATATATATATATATATATATATATATATATATATATATATATATGTATATATATATATATAAATATTAAAATTGCAAATCCAATGGTAGAATATAAGTAGTAACTCATAATATACTATCTTAAAATTTGCCTACAAAATACAATGAAATAAAATGAAATTCAACCATAATGAGGAAATTATAATACATATTACAGGTCATAAAGATAAAGATAATCAACTAATATCAATGGTGAGGAATGAAAATAGGAATACAATAAATAGGAATACAAAAAATATCAAGCATAAAAACTTGCACGTGGAAGAGCTCTAGGCTTAAGAATAGTTCATTTCGAAAAAATTATTTTTCAAGTCCAAATATTTTTTCGAAATGAACACAAAAATGCTTGTTTCTGAGGCACAAGATAGATGTTATCTATAAACTTGTGTTGTTTGGACAACAAGCATAAAGATTGAAAAAAAAGATAGGAAACATAACATAAATACCTTAAAATACACCGCAAATGTACAACCATGACGAGCAATAAATGACTAGACCAATGTTGCCATTCGCAAAAGTGTAAAGAAGTGACCTACTGTTGCAAAGTGTGTAATAAAATCCGTACTGTGTAAAGTCAATAAAATGCGATATTCTACGCACACACACACACTCCATAATATATATATATATTATGGAGTTCCCTTCAACTATTTGTTCCCTCTGATTCCATGGTTTATTTTTATTCTCCTTCTCCCGGATGCATCTCAACTTTTCTTCATTCAGTCTCGACTGCTCGTCTTCACAGCTCGTGTATATAGGATTCCAGCCTCATGGTTCATGTTAATACTTGATATCTTAATAATTTATTAATTTTTCTTCTATTAATGTTTGTAGTCTCTGTTATGGTATTTATAATACTTTACTATTGCCATATCTGAAATAAGCATTTGTTTGGGTTAATAAGGGTTAGATGCTCAGACCTGATGAAGAGTCTAGTCTAATTAACCTCCAAATTAAGCCAGTGCTGTCCATTTCTGTATTCGGCAAGATGGTATTACATTTTCGTATAGTATTTCGTATAATATTACATTAGTTATATAATTTCGTATACTATCTTTCTCATATATATATATATATATATATATATATATATATATATATATAAACTCCTGAAAAGGACAAGTACCTAAACACCCATAAAGATGTTAAAAGAGTATTTATAAAGGCCGGCCGGGGGGAGTCGCGACCCCCAACTTTCCGGTTAAATAAAGCCTTTACTGCCATGGCGAAACGCTCCTGGTAGCCGAAATCTTCAAACCACTACCAACAAGACACTCACCATTACCTCAAAAAACGTAAAACACATTAAAAACCAAGTTATTAATATAAAAAACTCCAAAATCACTTTTAACAACACATATAACTACCTAAATATCGGAAAAAGGGGTTTCTTTTATGATGTTTTAGTACCGTTTTCCCTCCTTCCCCTACCACCAACCTCTCGGAACCATTCGTGGTAGGTGATATTCATCATCAGAAGCAATTTTCTGTGAATATATGGTGCAGTATTTTCAGAAACCGTTTGCTTGAATCTATACTGTATAATGGTACGTTGACAGGTGACAGATATGTTAATGAGACTCTGAATGCGGTTATTCCTGATTTTATGGATGAACTGCCCCTAACAGTACTTCCACATGTATGGTTTCAACAGGATGGATATGCAGCTCACCATACTACAGTTGTGAAACACTGGTTAAATAACGAGCTTCCACACAAGTGGATTGGCTTGTATGGACCAGTCGAATTTCCCTCTAGATCGACTGATTTAACGTCTATGGATTTTTATTTGTGGGGTCGTTTACGCACAACTGTTTATCTGTTACCTCCCTTAAATAAAGCAGAGTTGCAACAACGCATTTAAGATGGTTGTCGTGACATCAACGAGCAAGAACTTGATCGAGTGCACAGAAGTGTTAAGTGTTATCAGGTGAATGCAGCTCTGAATTGGTATGGATGGGAAACATTTTGGACAAGCATAGTAATCTTTGTGCAAAGTTATTATTTCTACACAGTGTACATATTTTTGTACCAATAAATAGCAAAATTATTATTTATGTAGTCATTGTTCTCTTTCGTAATTTGTGTATGATCCCTGAAACGCGATCTGCCGACATGATTTTCCCCCTGTGAAAACCCATGTCGATGCATCGAAAAGTGGTTTAAATCCAAGGTCCGTAGAATATCTTATATATAAGGCTGTCTCGTTCGGGGAAAAACTTGTCCCCGGAAGGAAAGACGAGTGACGTCACTGCTAACCCCGTTCTCTGACAGAGACGAGAAAAACTATAGAGAAACTCTGATCGGAAACTGTTTAAATATTTATCTAATAGTAAATGTGTGCAAGCAATACAGAATAAAATAAAACAGTATAAGCATAGTAATGTGAAATTTACGAAAACAAACTCGGTCCATATGAAAAGAAAAAGTAAATTTTTGATGAGAGGGGAAGCTATTAAAATTTTAACAAAGATTATTAAATGCTATCTTGAAAGATAATTGAATGATCAAAGGTTATAAAAGATAGTGAATGATCAGAGAAGAGCCAATAGTTGTTAGGTGCGTTATGGGAATCAATTTGAGAAGGATATAAATATATATTTCTAATCTAAATGGAGCAAATCAGTCGTCATTTAAATATTCCGAGGTTTACAGGCATGAATAACGCAGTATAAATTAGAATAAATATTATTTCCAGGCAATGCAATGCATAGCTTTGTCTGGTTCAAAAATTTTACATGTTTTAGAAAAAATATATCGTCCGGATTTGAGAGAAAGTCAGGAAACTTTCAAAATCATCTGAAGAAAAAATAGTAATTGATTTTAATTTGAAAACACATATTTTATCAAACCATTGCAATAATAATTATTAGTCACGTCAAATGTAGTTTGTTAAGAATTTTTTTGTTAGTAAATTTGTTAATAAAGTTTCTGCTAAGGTATTTATATCTTGATTCGTCAAATTGAAGGGCTTCATCATGAATAAGACGAAGTAGTTTCGATTCAATAAGAATGGTTTTTGTTCAAGGAAGGGATATTCATAAGTTAAAAGAAACTAGTGTAATTTTATGGATAATTTTGTAAAAACAAAATAAATGTATAGTCGCATTAATATGACACGTTTACCCCTATTTATTTTAAAGCAAACGTTGAATGGAATCTTTT
This sequence comes from Amaurobius ferox, assembly GCA_951213105.1. Lineage (NCBI taxonomy): Eukaryota > Metazoa > Arthropoda > Arachnida > Araneae > Amaurobiidae > Amaurobius > Amaurobius ferox. The sequence goes on from OX578134.1 coordinate 37,758,798, forward strand.
TAGTTTGAAGCTACCTTTCCCATAAATATTGGACAAATTTCGGAGAAAAAAAAAATTCGTCTTCGAATAAAATGATAAAAATAGCCTTTGCGTCTTTTAGCACAAAATTCCAGATGATACCCTCGGCCCCCTTTTACTTTAAACGATTTCCTGTCGCATTTTAAAGTGCCGATTGACGGAATTCTACGGTAATATCTGTACCATAAAAGAAAGTAAATGAATTCACAAAGACTTCAAATAAACAAAATTAAACAGCAGATATATACCATCAATTATATAGAAAAGGGGTGTTCTTTTAGTATATAAAATGAAAATATTAATTACATGCATTCAACATACAATGATACAATCTAAATATTTTTAAATCAAATCGATGACATTTTTCAGAAAATTATAAAGTTCAAATATTTTCTGTATAGGAACTATTAGGACCGGAATGGTACGCTTACTTTTACTCGACAGAATATGTACCATGGCATTTATATGCAGGAAATTTCAAATCATCAAATTTTTAAAGATATATGAGTTTAATTGCAAATTGATAAAGATAATATGGAGAGTTTTACAGAAATAAAGCTTATTTAATTCTATTTTAACATATTTCTTATTAGTTATATCCTATTTCAAACTCTCAAACCTTTAATAGATAATACAGATAGTAAAGTGCACAGTCTCTATTTAATGAATTTGAACGGAATATTTCGTTTAAAATCTTTAATGTGTTGTAAAAGTAATTGTTAAAAAATACTATATTAAAATCCATATTCATTCATTTATTTGCGAGAAAAAATATTAATAAAGATTATCAGTTTACTCATGAAATATGTAAACTTTGTGTAAAAAAGAAGCTGAATGTATTTGTTGTACGAAATCACCCGGAAAATCATATCTTAGTATATAATTTGTCAAACCGCTGTTTTTGACTCCTTCATCCGTTAATTACAGCAATTTAGTTCGGTTTGAATTCAAATTTGAGTTCATTTGTCATATTTCAGAGTTAGCGCATTATTTTAGGAAACATTTCATATATCTCGTTGATGTTTAAAGCAAGGCATTTTTAAATAAAACCGTGCTGTTTTCCAACGTTTTTCTACGAAGCGCCGCTGGTCTACAGATCGGAAGGTCTGGCAGTGACGTCACAGCTCGTCCAGAAATGTTACCATGGGGGGAATAGCGAACGAGACAACCTGTTGATATTCTATTAATCTTGGTTTAAATCAGCATTTTTGCTCTTTCATATCTCTGGAACTTTTTATGATAAAATTCTGAAATTTTGTACATCACGTTATTAGTGTATGGGACACATTTTATTCATTGGAAATACTTTTGTAAGGGGGCCGTATAAAAATTTAAGTTTTGTATTTCTTAAAATTTAATTCCCTTGAAAATTTTAATCGATTTCATAAAATTCTGTACCTTTTTCTACGTAATGTTGCAATTTATTATATATGTCTAAGATCAATACTTAAGGAATACCGAGATCAATGTTTTTGGGATACCCTGTATATACAGGGTATCCCAAAAACATTGACCTCGGTTTTTATTATAGCGAATAGCCATCAGAATCATCAGACTTGTCTCCTTGCGATTTTTTGCTATGGGGATACCTTAAGTCACGTGTGTATACATGTCCCCCCACTTCAATAGCCATGCTGAGGGTTTCCATCAGCCATCATGTTTCAACCATACCACTGGATATGTTGGTTCTCGTCTGCAAGCAGTGTTTGCAAATAATGGGCACCACACTGAACACAGATTTTGATTTCTCTTCCGTAGAATTACGTGATTGTGTTTCCCGACACTTTATGAATAGTTAAAGTGCCACCTGATGATCAGAAGTGTAACTAAAATGAGCAATAATTTTTTTATTAAAAAGAATCCCATGTCTTTCTGTGCATTTAAACGTTTATCGCGTTGTGCTACTGGCAAAACTCGCAAAGTTTTGAAGCTTTAAACTTTTGCAAGACATTTGGATCACCCACTCATTGTCATAAAAACTGGCGCAGAAAAAAGATAAGCAGGGGCTTTTTACCTGTACATAATCTGTTGCAGAGAGACGCTTTTTCATTAGGGATGCCGTTACACCGCAATCAAAGACAATATGCTCAGCTGTCAGAGTTCGAGAGGGGAAGAATCATCGGGATGATGGAAACCGCGTGGTCAGCTCGGCCAATAGCCCGTCACCTAGGCTGTTCTGGCATTACTGCGAGGAGGTGTAGACGAAAGAGAGGTCGCATACATGGTGGCCAGGCTCAAGCCGCCCTCGGCAGAACAATAGCCGAGAAGACCGTCACAGCACCCGACACGCACGCACAGCGCCAACTGCATCGTTGTCCGTCATCCGGACACAGACAGCACCTTCTCTACGGGTCCCTGTGTCTGTCCATACTATCGCAAGGCGCCTGGCTGAAGAACATTTGGTATAGCGTCATCCATTACGTGTGCTGCCAATGACACCCACCCACCGTCGTCTCCGTTTGGAGTGGTGTCGCGCTCGAAGGAATTGGACAGCAACCGAATGGAACCAGGTCGTCTTCAGCGATTAATCGAGATTCAATTTGAGCAGTGATGACAACTGTGTACGTGTGTGGAAGCCTCGTGGTGAACGCCTCAATCCTGCCTTCGCTTTACAGCGGCATGCCGCTCCCACAGCTGGTGTGTGATGGTATGGGTGCCATCGCATGCGACACCCGGTCACCTCTCAGCCATTCAAATTGCTGCTCATGCCTTAGGGCGAGTCGAGTGATCTGGGTTTTCGACCCGGTCACTTCTAATATTGATCCACTGAACCATGACAGCCCAGCTGTGCGTTCGTGACATCCTTCAGCCACATGTGTTGCCCCTCATGGCAGGACTCCCAGCAAGCATTTTTCAACCGGATAATACTCGGCCACACACAGCAAGGGTGTCACAGGAATGCCTCCTCTACAATATCACCCTTCCCTGGCCTGCCCGATCCTCAAATTTGTCAGGGATCGAGCATGCCTGGGATCACTTGAGACGGCATGTTGGACAGCCTACGAGTTTGGTCGAACTAAAGGCGCGCTTACAGCAACTATGGAATGAGATGACGCAGGACACCATATGGGACCTGTATGCCTCAATGTACGCCCGTATCTCATCGTGTATTCAAGCTGGAGGTGGCCCAACAGAATACTAGAATCTCCATTTATTTATAGTTTTTCCTGTAAAAAATGATCCTTTTGCTTTGATTTTGTATCACTTATATCAACGTTGCACTCACATTCACAGGGTGTCCCAAAAACATTGACCTCGGCTTTTATTCCTTAAATATTGATCTTAGACATATATAATAAATTACAAAGTTGTGTAAGAAAGGTACAGAATTTTATGAAATTGATTAAAATTTTCAAGGGAATTAAATTTTAAGAAATTAAATTTTTATACGGCCTCCGTACACCGAAGTCACGCAGCATCGGGCGCGGTTAGTACTTGGGTGAGTGACCACCTGGAAACACCGCGTGTTGCTGGCACATTTCGGGCGCGGTAGCCCGGTGGTTTGCGCGCTGGATTTGCACGCTGCTACAACTGCCGCCGTGTTCATGCGGAATACGATCACGTTAAACATGTGGGTCCGTAAGTCCTTCCGAGAGGTTGGTGGTAGGGGAAGAAGGGTACGGTCCCTGTGGATGCCTCCCCCACTGAGTTCTGGTCTAAATTGGATGGCACTTCCCGGCCATCCAAACGGTTACCTTACACCTTTCTGGTAGGTCGGACGGTCTGGGTCTCAACAACAACAACAACAACGACCTCCGTACAGAAACATTTCCAATGAGTAAAATGTGCTCCATACACTAATAATGTGATGTACAAAATTTCAGCATTTTATCATAAAAAATCCCAGAGATATGAAAAGTTAAAAATGCTGACTTAAACTACTTTTCGATACATCGCCATGGGTTCTCAGAGGGGAAAAATCATGTCGGCAGATCGCGTTTCGGAGGTTATACACAGATCACGAAAGAAAACAATGATTACATAAATAAATAATAATTTTGCTATTTATTGGTACAAAAGTATCTACACTGTGTAGAAATAATAACTTTACACAAAGATTACAAAGCTTGCTAAAAATGTTTTCCATCCATGCCAAAGATCCATTCAAGATAAGAGGCAGATAGTATTTGCCTATGCATTTCTGCCGTGCGTCATTTGCACTCTTGCTGTAAACATTTACATTTTAATTTGTGATTAATCCCTCACTAAATTTGTTTCATTATATCTCTGGGACTATTTATGATAAAATGCTGAAATTTTGTGAATCACCTTATTAGTGTATAGGGCACATTTTGCTCATTGGAAATGTTTTCGTACGAGGGCCGTATAAAAATTTAAAATTCATAATTCTTCAAATTTAATCCCCTGAAAATGTTTATTGATTTTATAAAATTCTGTACCTTTTCTACGCGCAACTCTTTGTAATTCATTATATATGTTTAAGAACAATATTTAAGGAATAAAAGCCGAAGTTAATGATTTTGGGATATATATATATATATACAGAAATATATACAGAATATTCTGTATATATACATATATATATACAGAAATTATTTACACAATTACTTTCACTCATTTTTAACTATATGGAACTTCGTTTCAACAGGGGATGAAAAAAAATTGGTCGCGAGTCCAAGATTAGAGCGAAGTGTGCAACAACTGATCTCTGACTTGCGATTGGTGTATTGACCCACTTTCTTTAGGACTACCATTTCTTGACATCCTAGAAGCTCATGATGGCCGTGCTCTGTATTCTTGTGGCATGTGTTCGGGGGCAAGGGCGTAATAAATTTTGGCAATATATCTGCTCGACCAATTGATAAATTATTCTTATTTTCATACATACTGGTGTCTTCATGGTATGCGCTGTCTATCCCCGATTTTATTTGTTTGTTAATTTGCTAAAAATGTCTATCTCCATACAACACTTGTCCAGAAAGTATATGAAAAATAGCTTTCTAATTATAACCCTGCATCTACGCCAATCCTTTATATTTTAAGATATAAAACGCACAGTTTACAACGATTAAAAATTATATATTGACAATTTTTATACAGTGTGAATCGGTCGTTCATTGTCTAGAAATCAAAAAAGGCTTTTTTGTGGGGAGAGGGGTCCATAAGCTTTCACTTTTCTTTCCATGCATGGTGTATAAGTAAAAGGAAAGTATTGTTATAACGGGATCAAAAATCGTAGTCAAGGACTTTGATGGATTTGCACGCCTTGAGCATCTCTGAATGCAATTCCGCTGTTTACCAGTGATGTTTACGTGTCTGTTTGCCTGTCTCTAAGTACGTATAGAACAAATTAAACTTGGAATATAGTGCGGTTACTTTAAACGAAGGATGTCACAGGTCTATTAATTTTTAGAGAGAAAGGGGCGGGGGTCGAACTAATGTTAGAACCTCTATTTTTTATTATTTTTCAAAATTAAAAAATTTATACAAAAAATAATTATGAAAATTCTTGCATATACAGTCCTTTTATGTGTAATATGTTTTAAATATGAATGCGATCATTTTCTGAACATTAGTATTTGTCCTTCTGGAGTTATTGCACGGTTTTTAAATCTAAATAAAGTAAATAAATAAGTACCTTTATAGTCCATAAAAGTCTCTCTCTATGTAAAGTTGTTAAATGACTCTCTAAATCTATAAATATATCTATATATAAAGTTGAAAAATAAGTTTCTGTATATAAAATCGATAAATAAGTTTCTATATATAAAGTCAATAAATAAGATTCTATATGTAAAGTCGATTAATAAGTTTCTAAATATAAAGTCGATAAATAAGTCTTTATAAATGAATTAGATACAGGCTATTCACGTCATGCATTTTTTTTCACAAAATATGTTTTTGCGCAAATTTAAAACACGTTAAACAACAGTTATTCTTTCAATGAACGCGAATGAAATACATATAAAAAATGTTAATCAAAACTCGATAGTTTATAAATATGATTTATGGAAGAAAAGCTTATTATTAAATGTTGTAAAACAATTTTTCGATAACTTTAAATAATAACTTCGATAAATATCAATCTAAGCACATTATTAATGACTTTACACTTCTCTGTTTTTATCGGTTTTTATACAAAAACGGCAACTTCTATATTAAGTTTCGGAATTTCTAATCGCTTTATATAAATAGTTTCATCGGTTACAAAATCGGAAATATTCATAATTTATTTTAGACTGTGAAGAAAAATATTTAGTGTAAATTCGTTAAGATTATATGCATCAGAGAACTGTTCTCACATTAGTTGTTCGCGAAATCCCTTGAGGTGCACCCAAATGTTGTAGGAAGCAGATTTTTTGCTGTTTTGTAAGACTGGACAGAAACAATATAACACGAAATGACTTGAAACGAGTCCTTTTTGTCAGAGATAATTTTTTATCCAGTCTTCTAAAGGATGAAGTTAATGTATGTACTAATTCCCCCGTGGTGAAGGGACGCCTACGCACCCGGTCCACAAGACCCCCCAGGGTGTCCCATGGCGAAGGGGTGGAGATTTGCAGCTTCACTTTTATAGAGGCCCACCGAAGGGTGGATGTCTGACTTAGCCTTGACATGACAACATCCATGCCTGCTGGCGGGATTCGAACCCACAACCCGGCAATCCAGGGATCATACGGAAACACATGCCCCTGACCTCTCGACCACCGGATTGGCTGAAGTTAATGTAGTTTTATTATGGGTTAGCCGCACACCAATCGAGACGCTCGTCTCAAGAGATCAGAGATTGTTAGAGGCAAAGCGGTGAAAGTGATGAAATTACGTCTTGTCTAGTGGGAGCTAGGGAAATTGTACTTTAAGCGAGCGTTTCAACTTACTACCGCTTGCTAGTTTAATGATATCAAACAGTGTTTGTTTGAAATGAAACTAAACGTAGACAAACTTATTGATTTTGTTCAGATAAAGCCTATATCACCTAATTTCCAGCTTAATGATTTTTCCGAAAAGGATGTTATTGACCACTTATGGAATGAAAGTTTCTGTTTGTTTTACGGGATATGTCCAAAATTTGTGAACTGACATTTTTTCTCCAAACATAGCAGATAATAATAGCCACTTCTTCATCACTTGTCATATTGACTATGATTGAATAAAATCATCGGGATAAAAATAAACATGTCGTATACAGTCCGAAATAAAATATTTTGCCTCTGATGTTTTTGTCTAGAGACGATTCATAGCTAATAGTTTCGTCTCTTCCTGTATGCGGCCAATCTAAAATGAATAAAATGTTTCTTGTTAAATAAAGCATTTATAGTTCGTTTGATGACTTGCAGTTCTTGTATTGAGGTGAATTGGATTGCTTTATCAGTGTACTGATTTTATGTTACTCACTATCTACAGTTTACAGTGGATTACGAACTAACATAAGCATTGCATTGCAGCTAGAAGCTTCTATTGCAGGTAACAGCCTGTACGGATCGATTTCGTGCTTTTTATAAGCTTTTCAGCATAGAATTGTCAGTACCTGCAATGGAACCAGAAAACTTGCTATGTGCACAATTTCTCGAACTTCTATGAAAAGAACAAGTTCAGTCTTACCATGCAGCCGATATCGCATATCCTCATGACTGATCTCAAGCTGCACGAAACTCAATGGTCAAAATCCGGCTAAATGTTAATTTTCCAGCATAAACTACCACCATTATCTTATTTATCCATAGGGCACAATGCTATGAAAATCTTAATTTTCAATAATTTCATTTCCAATCATACGAATTTCACAAAATTATATCTGATTCTGACTTTTACATGTTGTATCTATACATAAAATATCCATAGCGATAAGTACAACCGCACCTTTAACAACTATAGTGTTCGCATTTCACAGATGCACAAATATACCTCTACACACACATCAACACTCCACATACACAGCGTGGGAGATAGGGTGATGGACAACTTTCCAAAAGTGTTCAAAAATATTCTGGTTGTAAAACGTAGTTTCTCGTCAAATTCTCGAATTAGAAAAACTTTTCGGGAAAATAACACTTTATATAACTGTTTAAGAAAGTAAAAACAAATTGCACTAGTAGAAAAAAAATTGCTTTTATCAGAAATTTCTTCCATCCTCAACATAAAACAATTCTCATTTATAAATTATTTTTATATCATCATATGTTTTCACTCTTACATTACTAGTCCGGCATTTTTATACAACCGTGAGAAGATACAATGTCATGAAAAAGTGCAAGTGTTATTAGATTTCCCGAACTTCAGGATCAAAACTGTTTTATTTCCCTAACTTACGCGTGTCAAAATTTTTGTAAGCAATTTATTAACTCCTTCAGAACCTCCAAAAAATTCAACACAAATCTGTCAGGTGCAGAGGATTTAGTTTTTCATTTTCAAATTTATGCTGATGACTTTTGTTGCAAGGTAATGGCAAATGGGATGAAAGCATCCGGGCATGAAATAAAACATAACTCCAGAATGCAGTTTTAAAATACGCTAACACCATGTTTTTTTGTTTTTTTTCCCTGCAGATTATGACGAGAAATGCAATTTTATTTTCAATCTATGTTCTTGATATTCATATTATGTTTAACCGAAAATTCTAAAACGGCTTACTGGGGTTTTAGAATGTTTCGTAAATGTATATCGTAACATTAAAAGGTAAATTGTAACGCAAACGGATCGTTTTTTATATTAGTTAAAGAAGAAGAATAGATAAATGTGACTGCGAAAATGTTAATGACTAACACGTAAAACTTGTCATTAACTGAAAAACTCTTTTTTAAATTCATTTCTTATTTGTTGAGATTTAAAAGCTTTTCAACAAAATAGTATATCCATTTGGTAACTATACAAAAGAAAATGTTGAAATAAGCCTTGCTTTGAAAACTTCCAAACTGGAAATGTTTATTACATCTACATATCAGACATTATGCAAATAACTTAGAATCTTTAGAATTAGAGGGAAGATTTAGCCTGCTGATTACAACACACGATATTTGATTTCCAAGGAGATATTTCCGGCGGGAAAACCTTTCACTTTCAATGAAATCTTCTAATCGATTTAAGCATATAAGATACTGTCGAATAAATAGTGATGGATGTATTCAATCTAAGTATCACAAGTAGCTTTACAGGACGTCTTTGACCGGGACGTTCAGTTCGTCTGAATGCCCTTTGACACGATTGCCGCTAATAAAGTCGCTTGAATTGGGCTTATGTTCTACTCAAGCAAATGTTTCAGAAAAAATTGCTTTGGCTAGCATGTCGACACCATGTACATGAAGTGATATGTGGAGTTTTCTTCAATACTCTATTTGGCACAACGTCTGGCCCAAATGTTTTGATATTTCGTCGATTCCACAAATTTCGACCTAGAATTAAAACAGAGCAAATACGAACCATGCAGTGACAGACGGCTAAACGGAGAACTACAGTTACTCAAGACTCAAGCAATAAACTTTGCAAATGATGTGTTACAGGGAAAATCAGGAAATCTACTTAGAGAAGACTAAGTTACTGAAGTTGACTTTGATTTCTTTAGGAGGAATTTTCTACGTCATATCAACTTTTGAGTTCCAGGTGATTTCAACCAGATGTGACGGATGTCAAAGTTGCTATACGTACTTAAGATTAATTTCTTTTGAAATCAATTTAAGCTGACAAAATTTGAGAGCAAATTTCGGTTTGTTTAAGGAAAACTTGAGCGACATACTTAAACACAAATAATACAAAATGCAGCATACAGCTATTTCAAGGATAGATTCCCTTTTCGTCAGTGCAAGAAAACCAACAAACCCGAAATCAAAAAGACGAAATGAACGCAAATAGATATGTCGTAGTGTCGTACAAGACAGAGCACCAGGCGCGAAGCGCCTTTAATCTCCAGTTTCAATATGTGGTTCTTATCGTCAAACTGTGACATTAATTCAGTGACCCTAATTGGAGGTTCGAGGTTTTTATTTACTACTTTTTATTATTTGTCCTAGCTCCTAGTGTGGCAGTTTGTTGCACATTTAGAGTTTAAGCAGTTTGGGGGTTTGATGCAGATCTAAGGGTTACCTAGCGTTTTGGCAGTTTAGAGTTTAGAATATTTTTTTTATAAAATAATAGTCGCGAGTTTTATTTAAAAATCAGATGTTTGAGGTGGGATCTTTTAATTCCGATTATCGATGTTTAGAACAGCGCGGGGTCTCTTACGAGATTTGGCCTTGCGATGATCATAGTCATGCAGATTGAATAACAGTTCGTTTGGAACGGATGGCAAATTTCTGTAAAATTTAAGCGCTAGCTTTTTAATTTGGGCTCTAACAGTTTTTATTTTGAAGTCATTCCTAATTACCGAGTTTCTTAAGTACCTGGGAGCTTTCCTGATAATCCGTAGGATTTTGTTTTGTTTTGTCTCTAGGAGGTCTATTGTAGTTTTACAGGCATATCCCCATACGGGTGCTGCATACAGCATTCCCGGGCGGATGACCGATTTATAAATTAGGAGTTTATTTTGATAACTTAGATTTCCGTTTCCTATCATTGGGTATAAGGCTCCTGTGGCCATATACGCTTTTTTGATTAAGTTCGTTACGTGCTGTTTCCAGGTTAGATGGGAATCTATCGTTACACCTAGGTATTTAGTAGATTTTTCCGCTTTTAGGGCATGGTTGTTTATGTACAGAGGTTATGTACAGCATTCCCGGGCGGATGACCAACGCAAATAGAAGAAACATAGGAGTTTATATACCCAAGACTTGGATGAAAAGCTCATCTAAGAGAGCCAATCATAAAGCAGAATGAAGAACACTCTAACCAATCCGAAACAAGAAGTAATACACAAGATTGACGTGCATTCCAAAACACAACAGGAATATCCTGACAAGATGAGCCAAGTCCGAACAAGAATAAATGAGATCCAACAAGACGAAAAATAAGTTCAAACGACACATAACAACACCAAAGATTAAGAAATGGAAAAAAGGAAAGTGGAACAACTTACAAGCACTGCCCCAGACCACGGACAAAAATGGAATGCTGAACAATTCATAATCTAAATTACTCGAATTTTTCTAAACATGGAAGGTTTCAAAAAAATCAAGATCATAGATTGACATGTATTTTTGTACGATCTTTGTTGAATGAAACTTAAAATGGTGGTCAAAATAATAGCAATGTTGAGCAATTAAGTTCCAAGATTAATAATCAAGATTTATTAAATTCCTATTTCTTGACTTAACCATCATGTTCCTTAATGCGAAATTTTAAAGCATGTTTAGTTTGACCATGTAATGTGTTTAGTACCATGTTTAGTTTAAGTAAGTATTTTTGAATTTTCTTAATCCAGGATCGTGCAAAAATGCACTTCAATCTATGATCTTAACTTCTTTGAAACCTTTCATATCCAGAAAACTTCTAATAATTTAGTTAATGACTTGACCAGTACTCCATTTTTGTCCGCGGTCTGGCGAAGTGCCATGCAAATTTTTCCATTTTTCTTTTTCTATTTCTTAACCTTTGTGGCTCTTATGTGTTGTTTTAATTTGCTTTTCGTCTTGGTGGCTCTCATTTATTCATGTTAGGACTTGACTCGTCTCGTCTGGATATTCCTGTTGTGTTTTAGAATGCACGTCAATCTTGTGTATTACTTCTTGTTTCGGATTGGTTAGAGTATTCTTCATTCTGCTTTATGACTGGCTCTCTCAGATGAGCTCTTAATCCATGAGCTCTTAATCCAAGTCTTGGGTATATAAACTCCTATGTTTTTTCTATTTGCGATTATTTCGTCCTTTTGACTTCGGGTTTGTTGGTGCTCTTGCACTAACGAAGGGGATTCAGCGTATTCTCAAAACAGCTGTATGCTGTATTTTGTCTTATCTGTGCTCAAATGCGTTACTCAAGTCTCCCTTATCTTTTGCACAAAGGGTTTTTACTTATTGATTTCGTTTTCTTTGTTGTGTTGATCTACGTAAAAACCCGGATGGAGTTCAGGAATGTATGTAATACTCCTATCAATGACCTCAATTTAATTCTAGTCCTTATTAACTGCAAGAAACTTCTGAAGTTATCTCAAAGAAGGCAATCATAGCAGTAGGCCGTCGTTTGTGATACTTGGATCAAGAAATTCCCCCACTTGGCCTTTTTTCAGTTTTGGTATTTGTAAAAACGACTCATCTGATGGTGGCACGCTTACAAGTACATACATTTCAAAGACAAGAAGGCAGATTGGTCAAATAAACCGGGACAGAAGCTCTAAGTAACAAGTTGAAGAGGGCTAAAGCAGTTTTCAGATACCAAGTAAAGCACACTTTTGCAGAGACAGAGAAGCAAGCCGACTGAGAAATGAGCAGTGGTAATTGTTGCGTAGCATTATCACTATAATGAATCATATGTGAACATATTTAAGAAATAAATTTGAGATTTACTTGTTCAGTTAAAGTACCGTATCATAAATGCCATGTTTATTATTTTCTTCATAAAGGGAGTCCGGCAAAGTCTTATAATAGTAAAAGTTAAAACACACTGAGGATAAGGTCATTGAGGTAGTCCTAAAATTATCGGATTTTCTTAAAATTTATCGAGAAACATTTTCTCATCAAAAGGAATAAAAATATCCATGAACATCCAATTATTTCGATGTTTCAAATTATTGAACCGCCCTAACGTGGCGTTTTTGAATTCTTTTCATCGCATTACCTTAAATTAGTGAAATTGGTAGCAATCGGATTACTATATGCGTTCAGTAAAATACGAATGCGTAATATAATAAGCATGTTTGAATCACGTGCCACTAATCAGTTCAATTTTTACTTTCTCATATTAAATTGCTTTAAAATGCTAAATTTGATAAAAATTTTGAAAAATCGCATCAGTAGTTTTCATAAGTCGTAATTTTCTAATCGAAATTCAACGTCATATTCGAATTTTCAATTTCGCATTAATCAGATCATTAAATTTGGTGCGATTTATCTAAGAATTGAAAATTTCAAAATCCGCACATTGTGGCCGATCCGATTCGTTCTTCAAGAAGCTGCCATAAAGTTTTTATATGTAGCATTTTATTTCTTTCCCTGCAATACATAGTAATGTATAGGGAAAGTATTGGAATCATGCCGAAAATCACATCTCAAGTTTCGACGGATCTACACGTTTTGGGACCCCTAGAATACGAAGAAATCATTTTTAGAGTGACGCATGTGTGTGTGTGTGTGTGTCTGTGCAATGTATGTATCCACTCTAACTTAACAACTAATTGACCGAATTTCATAAAATTTCGTAGGTAAGTTACTTGTGAGTGACCCTGGCGCTGATTAAATTTTGGTACGATTCGGAACAAAAGAACTCGCCCTTTTTGCGAATAGCCAGAAATAAGTCACTTGTAGGTTGCCCTGGTGCTGATTATATATTAGTACGATTCCTGAAAACAGAACCTGCTTTTTTTTTTTTTTTTTTTGCAAAATAGGATGCAAAAATCATTAAAATATAAAACGAAAGATTTCCTATGCTCAAATGCATCAATTAAATGCTTGTTTTACATGTAACTGTTGACGATGAAAAGAATAAGACCAACCCTTCTACTCAATGATAAGCCGTTTTTGAGATATTTTAGTTGTTTCGCATATTTTCTATATCGCTTTTGAAAATACGATCAGTTACCAAATGATAGCGAAAATTGAATTAAGGGGACGGTGGACGTTGAAATGAGCAAAAAGGTACTAAAAAAAGTTTTTTTTTTCTAATATATAACATTATTTTACATATTCAACCATTTGCTTACGGGTGGAACAGCGTCCATCCCAAACGAAGAACCTCCCAAGAAGACAGGTATTTGACATACCATATCCCAAACAGTTCGACCCCCCCCCCCCCCCTTTGCAGGCATTGACGTCCATAGAAATCGTCGACAGAAACATTGCACCTGCAGGTGCAATGTTTCTGTCGACGATTTCCTCCAAAGGGGGTCGAACTGTTTGGGATAGGGTATGTCAAATACCCGTCTTTTTGAGAAATTCTTCGTTTGGGATGGACACTGTCTCACCCGTAAGCAAAAGGTTGAATGCATTGTTTTCGAAACGGAATTTTCAAAAGTTTTACATTTTTTAAATGCTCCATGCGTCTTAATTTTTAAATGAAATGAAATTTAAAATACATGAAATTTGGCAAGAAGACACCTTTCATACTTTTTAATGAGACTGGGTATGCATTTTGTGTAATTGGACTTTATTAAGGCAATTAAAAGTAAATAATAAGAATCTAATTAAATGATGAAAATTAAGTTTTGATTCAGAAAAATATTTTTAAAAAATTAACTTTTTAAGGGATTTAAAAATGTTTTATAATGTTTTTGTTTATTTTGTAAATAATGTATTTTTGTTTATACCCAAATTTGTTTATAATGTATTTTTGAGTGATCATAATGCAAAATTAATCAAGAGTGTGAACAAATGGCACGCAAGGAGCATTTTCAAATTTTCTTTAAAAAAAATTTAATTTAAAACAAAAACGCAAAATTATAACAAAATTGAAAAAAAATTAATGGTATTTTATATAATAATGTTAGGAGGAATATTTATACAAATTTTCATGTTTCTAAGTCAATAAATAAATAAAAAAAATTTCAACGTCCACCGTCCCCTTAAAAGTACAAATTCAGTGTTATTTTGTATAATTAAACTCAATTTAATGAATTATTAAAGGAATAAAGAGAAAATGAATATGAGTCCACAGGGAAAGTCATATGCTGCTCACATCAGTTTTTTTTCCAATTTAGGTTTCAATAAGTACAGTTTTGGAAACAAAAAAGTATAATGGAACCTGACAAACAGATTGTAACTTCTATTAAGGGCCAGTTTCACCAGCCTCAGACTAATCTACGATCTTTATCTGTTTGGTTTATTTTATTATCATCATTGATCCATCTCGTCATTGACTATCGTCATTGTCCGCCTTGCCTAGGTTTATTTGTGATTCATTTTATTTGATGTATGCACGCTGAACGTAATTGCGGAACCAAAGGTTAAATGAGCTCGAAGTGTAAATTTTGTTAGCTAAGAAAAACATATACTAGTTAAACTGATCTTGGAGAAAAAAATGTGATAAAATTCGAAACAGAAACTGGTTCTTTAAAACTGAATGATGAAAAAGCAGATTCTGAAAATTTTTTAGTGAGAAGCATAGAACCCCGGCATCACTGAAAATGTATTGAATATGAAGGAACGTGCCAAAATATATGTAGACAAGATTGAAGCTTTTTTAACAAGTAGGACGATATTTTTATGTTTTAGTTGTATATTTTTAATGTTCATTTGCAAGGTGTGAGTCTATACATATATTTATGCTTTGGCAGAGTCAAATTTAAGCGAAACCGAAAAAATGTAGTAAGCTTTGAAGTGTATTCTTTATTTATTTATTTCTGTCAGTGATACATAAAGGAACAAATTCAATTGCAATGATCATCACAGTACAGGGTTTTGCTACATCAAAGCAAAATCTTCAAACATACATTTAAAAACATTTTCTTTTTAACGTACCCCCCCCCCCCCCCCGTGTTATGAAACTCAGTTTATTCGTCCGTGAATAATTTAAATCTTAAAACCAATAGATTAAATTTAAATTTTTCAAAAAAGAGAGATTTTTCAACAAAAGAGTGACTTCTAAAGTCCAGATTCTTTTAGCTCAATCCATAAATATAAGTTCCTCAATAAGATCATAATTGCACAAGTGTTAGTATATACGTAATTATTTGTTTCCTTATAAGTCAAGAAGTTCAAAACTTAACTACTATCAGGGGCGTCGCAAGAACCAAGCGACTGCTTTAGGCCTCAAAATGTTGTACATCCTTATAGTAGGTCTCTCTCGAATGCTTTATTTAGACTCATTAGTTGATCCCAATTAATCCAACATATTCTTGTATTTTATGCAATTTTGCATTTTACCTTTCGACTGTTTTTAATTATTTTCTTGTATTGATCTGGCTACGAATGGAGTATATTGGGATCATAATACTTGACTTCTTACGGCGCGCTCTCGGTATAGTTTGGTCACTTTCCCTCCATCTTCGGAATATAAATATGTAACTTTCAGTAACATATTTACAACAATAAGACATATAAAATCTAACTATAACGATATCTAACGAGAACGAATGTCTCAATGATAACTTCCGTATTAAAGCGCTGAATAATATATTTATTTTTAACACTTTGCAACATAGTTGAAAAGTGTTTATGACTTTGTTCATTCTGTCTGTCTGTCCGTTAGCACGATAACTGCCGTAAAAATGACTTTATCAGAATGAAATTTTAGTATGCTTTTCAGACTGTCTGTGGGACTTATGGGAATATAAATGCATACTATCACCCAATTAGTTTTGTATTGAACCCGGGTTGAAAAAATGAAACACATTGCACCCTATGGGACCAAATTTTTCAAACATTTTTTAAGCGAATTTAAAATTCACAAATTGCTTCGAAAGTTTTAGGAAATATTGAAATTACCCCATGAAATATATAAAAAAAATTCAGTAAAATATGTTAGGTAGTTTTTTAAATAAAAATTATTTAATATAGGAAGAAAAACAAATTCAATTAAATTCTGACTCTTGCTATATCCTCTAGAAAGAAAAAAAGGTATATATTATATAATAAATATCTTTCCACGAATTTAATTATTTTATATAGAGATTTCACATTTTAAAATAAATATGGTAGATACAATTTTTCAAATTTTTAAATAAAATAAATTATTATAGTATTGCGATGAATGAAACGATTGGAAAAATGTTTATGAATATAATGCTGATTTTATATAGAAGCGATTTATATTCGATGACGTCATTTGAATAAAGTTCATTTGCTTTCGATGAAGTTTTCAAATAGAATAAATTATTGTAGTATTAAGATAATTTTAAAAATATTACCTAGAAATGTATCGCATTTTAGAGATGTTTAAACCAGGCAATTTATATTTCAATGCCGTCATTTGAATGAAGTTCATTTTCTTCGATGAAGTTTTCAAATATAATAAATTAATGTAGTATTGTGATAATTTCAAAAATATTACCGAGGAATGTATCTCATTTTAAATATGTTTATATAAAATTGCATTGAAGTTGGAACGTGTTTCATAATCAATGCTTTATGCATGATTGATCTTTCTTGTTAATTGTTTAAATAATTTAAATAACACTCTTTTGAACTAGTAACAGCATTTTCATCAATGAAAGTGAAAGTTAAATAATTTAAAAATTACTTCTTTTGAAAAGGCAACAGCGTTTTCAACGATGGAAGTTAAATCATTTAAATATTACTTCTTTTGAAATGGCAATAATATTTTCAAGAATGAAAAGTTAGATTTTGAAAATAAATGAAAGAAAAATGGAACAAAAAATAAAATTTTTACTGTGTAATGTATATAAATTGTATAAAAAATAGAAACTTTAATCTGATTGTAACCAAAACAGGAGGCTACACATGGCACAGTATTCTAAACCTTCATGCAAAATTGCAAACCATTTTATGCCATAGGTCTGACGCTAGCCTTAACAGAAAATTTTAGCAGGATTTTGTCAGCGGCGGCTGTAGCTAGTATTTTTAACACTAAGGGATACTGCGCTCTGTTCGCTGACGCTTGGCAACTCTCGTGACTAGTTTCGCCCTATACTCGCTGAGCTCGCTTCCCAAGCTATTTCGTGCCGCCTGCAGCAAACGGCACAAAAGACCCCAATCTCCTGCATGGATCAAATTTTAAAAATTGCACCTATGAAATATCCCTCTTTTCCTGTCATATAATGTTGATTAAGTTCTTGTCCTCTTCATCCGGCAGAATGCGAGAGATACGCCATGTTTGTTTACGGAACTTCTTTAACTAAGTTGATCGACCGAAATCGGCTGTTCAATGCAATAGACAATTTGAACTCCGAGTTAAAATTCACTGATATCATAGTTGGTGAAAACAAAATGACGAATTAAAGTACTTAATTATGATTAAATAGTTAATCGATGTATATTGGACCACGAAAATATGAACATATTCATCTTTCTACCGAATCATCTTTGGGACACTTGATGCTATTTTATCTTTGTTGGAGGTTTTCGTCCTTGTCGAAATCTCGCACGGCCTTAAGATACTCTGTAAGTAGATAATTGAAAACTAAATCTACTGCCCGAAAGCTAAACTGCAGAAGAATTGTTTATAGAACGTTACAAAAAATCTTCTTATGCAAATGGATTTCTTTTATCGTTTCTAACTCGTGAGATAAAGGATTTGTGAGCAATTTGACTAACCGATAAATGGTGTTAAAACTAAAAGCATCATATGTGTTGCTCCGAGAATGCTGGTGTCAATAAAAAATGCATAAGTTACAACTTTCCATTTCATAGAAAAACATAAAAGATAAATTGTAATGTCTTCAAATTCAAAGAACTTTTTTTAAATCATTCTTAAACTTTAATTAATAAATGACTGTTGTAAAGAAACTTGCTGCCCCAACCGTAAATTGAGCCACTAATTTTCGTACTGGTCATCCGAAGCCCTACAAATGAGCTACAGAGACGGAATTGCAAGCGCTTATCGCTGAAGTGGACTCTGAATTCTCCACCTTCTAATGCTAGATTGGCGTGCAACTGACAATCTGATTCCTGCTATTTTTACTTTATTAGCTTCCTGATGCTATTTTCATCCTCCAAGTTAACTTTCTTCGTAGTTGTTGTCCTCCCGATTTGAAATCTCAATATCCCAGAGTTCACTGAATCCGTGCTAGTCATACTAGGGTCACTTTCAAACAGCCGACATCTTTGCAGTAACTCACAGGTTTGATTTGTTCTGGCGCCATTGCAAAAAATCTTACTTCCCCAACCGAAAATCGAATCACGGACCTTCGTACTGGCAGTCGACGTTCTACCGTTGAGCTACTGGGACGGAATTGCAAACCCTTATTGTCGAAGCGGACTCTACACTGTTTTCAATAATAATGTATTGATTTGTAACTTCAGCAATCAAACAAATACAATATTTAGAGTCAATCGCTTCTTTTTCAATAATGATCTAACTGTCTTTCAATTTAAAAAATTCATACTTCAGTATTTCATAGCAATTGAAACTAATATGTTGACAAAAGTATTAAAAAAATCCATATAAATCACATATTGACATAATTGATTTAAAAACCAGGAAATAAAGAAAGAACGCAGCACTGAAACAACATTTTTAGAATGTTTCTGAAAACATTTCTTTTTCTTTCAAAGATTAAATTAGTAACCAAGAAAAAATTGTAATATTTAGTATGCCATTTCTGCAGAACTCATATTCGTGTTAATATATTTTTTCATCTTTGCAACAGCTTCCTAATAATAGCTCAGTATATGCATTTTTGCAGCTGTTTACTATGGTTATAAAAAAAGTTCTCTCGGTTTTATGCTCTTAATACCAAGATTTTTCTTTTTGCTAAAGATTATACTTCAAAGGCAAAAATAATTTTTTGCAGTCCCTGAATAAAGGATTAAAAATTATATATTTTCTGTTGATCCAAATAAAATGGAAATAGCTCGTTCAATTTTTATTTTTGAAAGGTCAAATATATTGGCTTAGAAAAGTACTTTAAACATGTTGATTAGATAGAGTACGCTTTTTAGATTAAATTTATACGTTTTTTAAATAATAATTAATTAAATACAATTAGTTGTTAATGAATTCCAAATTATGACTCTAGTATTTATCAAAATTGGAGTCCAGTGGTAATACGCATGAAACGGTGACTAACGATCAATCAGCATGGCAATATTTGTTTAAATAAAACAATTAGCGTAAATTGCTGCACACAAACTATTGAAAGCAAACGAACGTTTCGAAAATACTTGGGTTTCCTTCTTCAGTGCGATACACCCAAGAGTTTTGAAATAAATGAAAACTTAAGTTTAGCCACATGTTTGCAGAAATGCTAGACTATATCAAGAGTGCCTCTACTTAGTGTTACAAAGAGAAATAAAGTGAGAAATAGTTCTAAAATACAAAATATATGGATGTTAAATAAAGAACGTGACTTTGCGTACAATCAATTATAAACTGGATCTCAAAGTAGGTTTTTTTTTTTATCTTTCTTTACAGAGCAAAGAAAGATTAAAAAAAAACATATGTACATTTCGAAAATCAATAGATGTTTTTCTTCAGTCTTTCTTCAGGGTTACATCGATTGGGGACTAATGTGTTTAATAGTGATTTAAGCGTTAAGGAAACATATACGAATTGTAGTGCTATAGATGTCGAGGGGCACGTTCAGCTCCCTGAATCAGAATTTCCACAAATTTCCATTGATCATAATTACGAAACTGAAAAACCTCAAAATCTGATGAATTTTTCGTCTATTGCAATGAGAAATACAAGAAATCACAAACTGGCATCACATGATTATAAAAGGGACGCTGAGGGTTCCAGAATGCAAAACAAGAATTTCCGTCATCAAAATGTGCCCCCTATGGGAAACAATCTAGTTGGAAAAGTTAATACCATGTTGAAAAGGCGACCAACTCCAGTTGGGGGTTTGCGAGAGCGTACTGCTATCAGGGTCATAAAAAAAACCCAGGATGAGACGAGTTCTTGTGAGTTTCTACTATCCAGATACGCTGCCCGCAGATGTCCCTGAGAGCCTGAACTTTTTAAAATTCGGATTTGATTGTGTTAAACTTAAGACGAGGAATATAGACCAATATGCTTCTTTCGTACTGGCAGCTAATGAGGAACATTACCACGAACTTTCTGATCCCAGTATATGGCCAATTGGACTCAAGGTGTCTGAATTCTTGGGTCGTCCACGACAAATTGTTGGAGAAACAGTGAATTGTAAGCCTATTGAATATTTTTCCAGAGGATACATGTGATCAAAAAACTGGTAACAGTTCAACAGAAAGTAAGTGACTATCAGACAGTCCAACAGCAAATCACTTAAATGGATATAGCTACACATCTGTTCCTGTGCCTTGCAATCATACCAATTTAATGATGAATATAAAAAATGAGATAAAATTTTATTACCAAAATGTACGTGGATTGAGAACCAAAATTAACGAGTTTTATGTCAATACTTTATGACTTCGATGTCATTTGCCTAACTGAAACATGGTTAAATGGTGATATTGGTAGTTATGAAATTTTCGATGATAAATATAATGTTTTTAGGTGTGATAGAGATCCGGTTGCTACTGGGTTATATCGAGGCGGAGGTGTACTTATTGCCATAAAAAAAGCCTTTGATTCCATTGAACTGACTGATGTATCATTTGAAAACGAGTGCCTATGGATTCTTATCAGTGCGTCATATACCTGCAAATTTTATATTTGTGTTATTTACTTCGTGCCTAATATTACTACTGATAAGTATGAAAGTTTCTTTAAAAGCGTTGAAAAAAATTTCTGTACTTCACCCGATCATATATTTATATTTGGAGATTTTAATCTTCCAGCTGTAAATTTCAACCACTCCCATACTGGTACCTTATCTGGCTGCACTCAAGTTGAGTATTTCATTTCTAACTTTATGCAGTTCCTAACTCTTGCTCAGATAAACACTATTTGTAATAAATATGGTAAAATTCTTGATCTTATCCTGACCAACTGTAAATAGATCATTATTGAACACTCTACCCTCTATTTTGTGAAAGAAGATCCCTATCATCCTACTCTAGAGGGATCTATCCTGATTAAAAGGGTGAGTAGGAATCATCGCATTAACAAAAATATGAAATATAACTTTAGAAAGGCCAATTATCCAATGCTATATGACTACTTCTATAATACTGACTGGAACTTTTTAAATATATATACCAATGTCATCGATGCTGTATCGAGTTTTTATGATTGTGTCCATGGGATTCTTGACTTATGTATACCTAAATATATTCCTACTAAGCGTAAATATAAATCGTGGTACTCCCCTAGAACTATCCATAATATAAAGTTAAAAAAAAATTATCGTAATAAATCTATTAGGGGTGGTGATGAAAGTGATCTTTAGGAATTTCATAGACTACGAAAAGTGGTGAGGGATGGAATCAGAAATGATTTTACTAATCATGTTACTATCATGGAACTAGAACTTAACAGGAAACCTAGGGCTTTCTGGAATTTTTGGAAAGGCGAGTCACCTGGTAGTCGCGGGACCTCATCTATGAATTATAATATACTGATTACACTACTGATAATGATATTGCTAACTGCTTCACTGATTTCTTTGAATCTGTTTATATCCAGAGTAGCCAGCCTATTAATTTTGAACTGATGACCAAGTATTGTGAACTCAATAACACTGACTTAATTAATGTTAAATATATTTCTGAAAATGATGTTGCCAAATCCCTAAAGAAGTTAAAATCCAGTCAGTCTATAAGTTGTGATGATGTGCCTTCTTTCATTATTAAGGGTTGTGTTGACTCCCTAACTTACCCCTTGCTCATCTTGTTTAATCTTTCGATTAAAATTATGACTTACCCCAATGTCTGGAAATATGGTCAAGTTATTCCGGTACATAAAAAGAACAATAAGCATGATATTTCCAATTATAGGCCTATTACTATTCTGTCCCCTTTTTCCAAGGTTTTTGAATGCATGAAAGGATGTTTTCCCAAACTAGGCAATGGACATCTCCGTACCAGCATGGCTTTATGCCAATGCGTTCAACATTAACTAATTTAACTTCTTTTACCAGTGATATTATTGATACTATTAAAACCACGAACCAACTGGATGTTATCTATACTGATTTTAGTAAGGCTTTTGATCACATCGATCTGGGGTTATTAACTCGTAAACTGATTGCAACTGGGTTTAGTGTTGATTTGCCGTCTTGGTTGTACTCTTATATTACAGATAGATTGTATTCTGTAAAATACTTTGGTGTAAACTCTAGACTATACAGTAATTCCTCTGGTGTTCCTCAGGGATCAAATCTGCGCCCACTTCTTTTTTTAATTTTTATTAATGAAATACCCTGGACTTTTAAAACTGCAAAATGTCTTATGTTTGCAGACGACTTGAAACTTTATTTGAAAATCAACTCATTAACTGATTGTGAACTGATGCAGAGAGATCTAGAGGTACTGTGTAACTGGTCTGTTTTACCTGTAAATAAGCCCCATTTAAATGTTTCAAAATGCTATATTATGAGCATGGCTAGGATCCGTAATATTCACAGTTGCAATTACATTTTAAATAATTTACCTATATCTCGATGTACTCATGTTATTGATTTGTGTGTCACTTTCGATGATACTTTTAACTTTCAGAGACATATCGATAATACTATTAAAAGAGACTACCAAAGACTTGGTTTCACCTTAAGACGATCTCGTGTTTTTGCCAGGACTGATACTATTATTTGCATTTAGAATACCCTTGTTAAACCAATTTTGGAATTTTGTGCAATGATCTGGGACCCAGCTTACTGTCTGCATTCTCATTGAATAGAAGTCGTGCAAAATAAACTTTTAAGCACTATGGATTACAGATTGACTGGCTATTATCCTTATGATATGCATACGAGTAATCTCAGACAAAAATATAATTTAATGTCTCTTGAAAAAAGAAAAAAATGGTCCTGCCTCTTATTTTTTTTATAAAGTCTTAAATAACACTATTTATTACCCATTCTACTTTCTTCCCTGGAATTTCATATACCTGTAAATAATAGTAGGGAAAAAAACTTTGTTTCACAATACTAATGTTAAATACAATTACATGAAATGCTATTCTCTCTATGAATTTGTTGATCTATATAATACCTATTGTGCTGATATTGATATATTTAATTTGACTCCTGTCTGTTTTAAAAAAACCTGTTTAAATGTGCTTAACATGCATACTACTTAGTATTATTGTGTTTTATGTTCTGTTCATTTTATATTTGTGTGGCTACTGTAACTGGATTTCTTCTGTAGTGCCACGTAAATTGAATAAAATAAAATAAAATAACAGACACATCCAGATTTCTCGATATATATACGCTGAGTCTCGTAAGTATTCTAAAACAAAATAAAATTGCAAATGAATTTTATACTGATTAATTCTTAAATCTTCAGTAATAATATTTATCTTCTCCAATAGATTTTAAAATTCAGCTAGTTGCATGCAGACATGCTGTTTCTCTCATGAAGTTTCAGATTTAAGAAAATGTTAATGAAAGTCATAAAAGCAACCTCAATGACATTTCCACCGCGTAAATATTACTTTCTGCTGAAATATTTGATTACATTTTTTGGTTTGCAATAAAAAGAAGTCAAGAAGAAAATATTATTGCATCTGGGAGAAAGCGAAAAACGTTGTATCCCAGAAACATAAAATTAGGAAACGAATTTCTTTTACTTCTCAGCCAAGATCATAAAACCTGCGCGTTCATAAAATATGTATAAAATTATTCAGGAAAATTAGCATAGAAATAAAATAGAATTTTACAGGATATGGCTTTTTGCTTTCTCTATAGCATATGGAAATTTTAGTGGTAAGAGAAAAATTTTGATGAGGGCGGCTTCAATGATACACACACATGTTACGATTAATTTACTTTTTTACAGCTAAATTAATCAGTCATTCCATAAGATATAAATAGAACTCTAGTGCGCAAGTACTGGCTCCCTGAAAATGACCTCAATATGTAGCATAATATTTCTAATAACAAATCAACTCAATCATATTGAGTTCATATTAAATCCTATGAAAATTCTTTGATGAATTTATTTGAAAAACGTGAACTATCTCGAGAATTATGATTGTTTCTTTTATCACCATTAGTTTTATAATATAAATGATTATGTATAATCTTAAAATGAAAGTATAATCTTAAAACGGAAACGTTAGGAAATTTTGTGCATTTTTGTAATCGTATTAAATGTTATTCGGATCGCTTTGTTTAAGAAACATCGTATCTACAGACTCCCCTCTTACACATATGCATATCTCTTATACACGCACTCTTATACACGTACACTTATGGTTATACACGTACAGACCACACATACATATATACATAATACAAACACATGCATGCTCATACACACAATATTGTTTTGTTCAATAAGTTACAAAATTCGTACTTTTAATTTAATATCTAAAGACAGAAGAGCTAACATTTTAATTGTAATATTTCACAAAGTAACATCTCTTTCATTTTCAAATTACATCAGACGGCATTTTATTACTACTTCTTAGAGTGTTATTACTTCTCCTATACACACAGTGTTCACGACAAAATGGTAACGGGCTTTGATTTTAGGCATATACTTGCAAAAGTTTTCATAAACTAAAATACAAAATTTTATTGTCTCAAAATCTGTGCTATTTATGATAATTTTTAAATCTGGCATTTTGCAAGAATCTCGAAGAGTAAAAATTATCATTTGTAAAATATTCTTTCTTACGACTTGTTAAGATTAAAAGGCTTTATCTTGTTGCCAGCAACATTCACTGAAATCTGCTTAATAAACGTTTTCACCAAATAAAACGTTCCTTAACTTTCATCAAAAATTCTCTGATATCCTTAAATTTGTCTTCAAGACTCTCGCATTTAAATCCTTGATCTGCATGAGAAGATGACCCACTTTAATAAATCTATTTTTTAATTTCTTCATGAATTTCTGGTTTAAGAATTTCGAACTATTTGTTTTAACTAATGAAGTCATAAGAAATATTCTAAATTGAAACTTTTACTCTACAGGGCCCATTTTTAATTTCTTCAGAAAACCCACCCAGAGTGTTGAGACTGTTATATCATTCTACATCTTCCTTGAAAGATCGTGTAATTGCAATTATTTGACTAGGATCAATATAAAAGGAAATAAACCAATAATTTTTTCTGATATATTATTTAAATAACTAGAACTTGATAGCATATTTTTCAGTTCGTATAATTCACAAGAAAATTAATATGTTTATATAGAACGAACTGCCCGACCGTGAGTTCTAAATAAGCTTCAGCTAAGCAAATAACACAGATAGCACCACTCCATTTTTGAACAAAATGATTTTAAACAATTTTAATCAAAAATTTCGTCTGCGCAGTGTTTTTTCCATGTATAATCATTCCAACTGTACAACTCAATTTTACAACGCTTGTTTAAATACATCACTACTTTGTATGGACATGGACACGACCTCAGTTGTGACGCCACAAACACAGAAAAATTCATTTGGGGCGAACCGGAGTAAGTGATCGAATGAAACATCGCACTTTTAATAGATCCACTTAAAAATTCATACAAAAATTCAAACATAGAATAATTAATTATTTTATTAAATTATAAAGATAGCACTTCATATATTACACGCCAAAAACTAGAATTGTGTGAATCTTTAATTTTCCGATGCAAAACAAAAAAAAATAGAAATGTGATGACCTAAAATAAGCTTAATCTAGTGTCTTTTAAAAAAGTAATAATAAAGAAATTGTCTTACGAATTCCATTCAAAGCCAATTGGAAAGAGATCTTTTCAACGACGTTAAGATAGAAAGTCTGTTGCAATAGATTGGATCGCTAAATAACCGATTCGTGTTTCACTCGATTAAAATAACTAAACATAAAGTAACATAAAATAATTAAATAATATAGCAATTACAATTTTAAAAACATCGCTTCGAGGTATCTTCAGACCTGACCTACATTATCATCTGATCAAAAGGACCTATGTATCCCTTAGATTTTCCACTACACCACCACCAACACGCAAACACTGGCATTTTCTTTTACTATTATAGAAGAATAACTTGGGCATGACAGCATTTACAAATATACATTTTTTTTCCATCCTGAAACTGATTGTAATAAAAATGTACCTATATATAAACACTAGAAAATATAAATGTATGAGAAAATCTAACGGAGCCTCACACTTCAAATATATTTACTAACATTTAGAATCCAATTTCAAGAAGCAGAGTTGCAGTAATTTTATAGCTGTACTTCGAAAGAAAATCTTTCATAATGTATGGCCTTCAATCGACAGGTATTTAGGAATACTGTTCTTTAAATTTTTGGTTGAGTCACCCTTATATAAAACATTATTATTTTTTTACAATAAGTTTGCTGGGAATAGTAAATGATTTGGTGTGTCCTGAACGTATGCTCTATACCAGAAATTCCTTAATTTTTTATTAAACTCAATTTCGTTATTTGAGACCTTTCCTAACAAACTAAAGAGTATATATATATATATATATATATATATATATATATATATATAATCCTACAATTTTTATTTATATATATATATATATATATATATATATATATACAGAAAACAAAAAGACCAATATACAATACGCGCATAATGCAGCAGACAAGTACATGGATAAATATTAGAAAAATATAATAATAGTAATAACCAATTCCAAGTAATCATGAAATATTAAAATCGCCAAAGCAGTCAAACCACGGCCACAGTGTTTCTATTTTTCTTGTTTTCAATTCTTCCTCTTTTAGTGAATGTAGTCTGAGTTTTGGCATTTATAGTAACTTACTATTGCCAAATCTGAAACAGGCATTTGTTTGGGTTAATTAGAATTAGATGCTCAGACCTGAAGAGGAATTTAATTCTGGTTAATCTTCAAAATTGGGCCGATGCTGTTCATTTCCACTATCGGCACTGTGACCGTGGTTTGACTGCTTTGGGGATTTTAATATTTCATGATTACTTGGAATTGGTTATCATTATATATATATATATATATATATATATATATATATATATATATATATATAAATATATATATATATATATATATATATATATAAATATATATATATATATATATATATATATATATATATATATATATATATATATATATATATATATATATATAATTGTTTATTCATCACACTGGATTAATTACCTAGACGTTAGTTTAAAAATTCAAAATGAAGATAAGTTAAAAATTAAAATATATGACAAAACTGAATCATATAATTTCAAAGTAAACAAACTTTAACATTATTCATCTAATCTTTCAAAATCAGTATTTAAAAATATAATTAATAATCAGTTATTAAGAAAAACAAAGTTAAGTACACCATGTGACTACAAAGAACATAATATTAAATTAATAAACACCACCATCCAAAATTAATACCTGCCAATCCTTATTTTTATCCTTCATTAAAACACAATTAAATTTAAATTCAAAACCTTGCTCCAATTACATCAACATATTGACAGGTCAATATCAACCACTTTTGAATAATCAAAAGCTTTAAACAAATTATCATCAAAGTGACCACTAAGAATCCAAAAAAATTTACAAGTATAAATTCAATATCAGAATATTTATCAATTATTTGATTAATAATAAATAAATAATAAAATTTTGTAATCGCCATGTTTCTTTTTCAACAGTTACACACTTAGTTTCAACAGTTACACACTGCAAACTGTTTTGAGTTGGCTCAAAACTAAGTCAGTCTCAATTACACTCCTATGTATACAGAACATGTGGTAACTAAATTTATGTTATTTTATTCTTATTCTTTTTCATCGTTTAAACATTACATTGTATTCTCATAATTAATATTACAAGGCATCAAGCTGGCATATTTGATTATTTGTTTGATAATTTTTATATTTATAACTGATCCATTTTCTACATTCTTCTACGTTGGGCCACGTGCATAATTTCAGCAATACAATTTACAGTTATACACACAGAAACGTAGAAGTTCAGCATTAGTGAACCAGGTATGGTCCTTGATAACGTATATGGTTTCGGAAATGCTTTTCACTGTTTTCAATTATATTCACTTTCATATAAAAAAAAATTGGGAGCTAGAAAGGCCTATCTCCATGTGCAATTTTTTCTGTTTGAAACTTTTCATCTTATACACTATTCATGCATTTACACCATGTATGTTTATGCAGGGAACAGGAGATTAGTACCTTAAGTACCTGTATTACAAATACGATTTATAACACTTAAAATAAATTTTAATCTAAGGACGTAGTTAAGGAATTATATTCACCAATCTTTCATCACATGTAAATATTTTTTCAATTGCTTACCTTATATATGGAACAGCGAAAGAGGGGTATTTCATACCTATTTAGTACCTGTTTTATTTATAATGTTCTTTTTAACACTTTACAACAAAGTTGAAAAGTGTTTATGACTTTGTTCATTCTGTCTGTCTGTCTGTCCGTTAGCACGATAATTGCCGTAAAAATGACTTAATCAAAATGAAATTTTAGTATGTTGTTCAGACGATCTATAGGACCTATGGGAATATAAATGAATAATATCACACAATTAGTTTTGGATTGAACCCGGGTTGAAAAAATGGAATACATTGAGCCCTATGGGACCTAATTTTTCAAGCATTTTTTAAGCGGATTTAAAATTCACAAATTGCTTCGAAAATTTTAGGCAATATTCAAATTGTTCCATAAAATATATAAAAAAAAATTCAGCGAAATATATTCAGTAGTTTTTTAAATAAAAATTAAAATAATAATAACACCTCTTATATGAAGCGATCACGTGTCCATGATATGAAACGATCACATGACCCACTTCAAAATGATATATGGCATCCATCTTGTGTCAAAATCGTGATTTTTAAAGTTCTTTTTAATTCATATTGAGTGTTGTATCCGTCTTAAAACTACTTTATTTTTGCCTAAATTCTGTGCATCTACATACTAAAACAACGCAATGACAATATATTTCAGTTTAAATGTTCATCCAAATATGATTATTTCTACTATTAAGCCTATTTTTCACCTATGTAAATTGTAAACAGCAAAATATATAGAATGAGTTGTATTAGAATCGCTGTAATTCTTTAACACAAAATAATTTAGTCCATGGAGTCTGCTTAGCTGATATGAATGAAATATTTATTGATTTTAGAAAGAGAAGGACGATATTTTTCGATGAAGTTTTACGCATAGAGATTACTTACTTGTAGCTCAATGGTCTTAATTTTTAAATAAAATAAATTATTATAGTATTGTGATGAATGACATGAATGGGGGAATTATTTATGAATGAAATGTTGCTTTTATAGAGAGAGCCAGGCGTGTTATTTTTTTATGACGTCATTTGAATGAATTTCAATTGTTTTCGATGAAGTTTTCAAATATAATAAATTATCGTAGTATTATGATAATTCTAAAATTATTACCGAGGAATGTATCACATTTTAGAGATATTTAAACCAGGCAATTTATACTTTAATGCCGTCATTTGAATGATGTTAATTTTTTTCGATGAAGGTTTAAGGTTTCAAATATAATAAATTAATGTAGTATTGTGATAAGTTTTAAAATATTATCGAGGACTGTATTGCATTTTAGACATGTTTAAATAAAATTGCATTGAAGCTGGAAATGATTGCATTAAAATTGCATTGAAGTTGGAAATAAAATAAATTATTATAGTATTTTGATGAATGAAATGAATGGGAGAAAGTTATGAATGAAATCCTGTTTTTATAGAGAGATCCAGGCGTGTTATTTTTTCTATGACGTCATTTGAATTAATTTCAGTTGTTTTCGTTGAAGTTTTCAAATATAATAAATTATCGTATTATTATGATAGTGTTAAAAATATTACCGTGGAATGTATTGCATTTTAGAGATATTTAAAGCAGGCAATTTATATTTCAATGCCGTCATTGGAATGAAGTTCATTTTTTTCAATGAAGGTTTAAGTTTTCAAATATAATAAATCAATGTAGTATTGTGATAAGTTTTAAAATATTACCGAGGAATGTATTGCATTTTCGACTTTTTTAAATAAAATTGCATTGAAGTTGGAAAGTGTTTCATAATCAATGCTTTAAGCATGATTGATCTTTCTTGTTATAATTTTCACAAGCTTGTCGTAGAGTCAATTTTGATTTCATATTTTCACTTCAGACCATTTTATTTTCATATATTCATTTCATAACCATTTTCAATAAATGTTCAATCTCTGGTATTGATAATACAAGCAAATTAAAATTCTTATATATATATATATATATATATATATATATATATATATATATATATATATATTAAAATAATGAAAACGAAAGTGTAGGAGTGCAAATCAATAAGCACAGTATCAAACCGCGGGCATATAATAATGTGTATTTAATATCAGAAAGTAAAGTAAAAAGTAACGAGGAAGGACTGGAAAAGTATGGCAAGGAAAGGCCAGGACAAGGAAAATAAATCAATGAATAGTATATCTGCCAGAAACGTCTTCAGGAGCACATTCTAGACAGATATACTAAAATCCGTTGTTTCTATAATTGCATATAAACACGTGACTAAAATTTTATGCAATCTGTGCCCAACAACGGAATAAACGAGATTAACAGAAAAAAGACCAAAGCGGACAAAATTCAACTTAAAAACATAAAATACCACATAATCATGAAAAATATATCGCACAAATGCACAAACATGCAAAATAAAGGCAACTCACAAGTCTGAAGGCCGCCAGCGTGAATAATCTTCATGGGAGTACACCACTTGATCCAGCTTGAATGTTTACCACGTGAAATACCTCGATGGAATGGACCAGGTCAGAGTGAGTGGAAGTAGTTTTACATATTTGCGGCGATACAAACCCAAGAGTTCAGAAACTAACCGAGAAGTGACCACTACAATCCAAAACATTTAAAGTATGTATAACACTGTTTTTTGAAGCCGTAGCCTGTTTTTGTTTTATTTGCTTTTTAGATATCCGCCTTAATGGTTTTATTAGTGTTTTAAACTTTTTTCTTTACTCGCCGAAAATTTTGCACGTTTTTTGTGTAACCAAAATTTCTGTTTTCGTAATATTTGCACATTTTTATTTTTGCCCGCCGGGGCGGTGTTTATTTTATGGTGTTTCCACTAGCATTGAGTGTCGTACTTATACTTCGATCTACAAATAAGGTGGGAAAATTGTACATGTAGCATAGACTTTTGAAATGGTTAATATGTGATAGTGTACACTTATTACTATCCAAGCGTTTGATGCCGAGCAAATAGCTAATGATTAGATTTTTAAAAACTTGGTTACTAAGGCAAGAACAATAATGAGGGAAAAATTTTACATTAAATTTAAATTGATGTCTCTTATCATAAATAGTAGTATTGAATGAGTTACTTTGTATATAAATGGTGATATCAAGATAATTTACACATTTAGAAGGATGGGAGTCATTACGTATTAACTCAAGATTGGATAGATAAATATTAAGTGTGGGTAAGAATCATGTGCAGTATGAAAATAAAGAAAAACATCATCAATGCAGCGAAAAATGGAAATGTTATGAGTGAAGAGAATGGATTATCTTTCGTAAAAGTAAAGATACGTATTAGCGAACATAGAGCTACTAGTGGATCCTTGCGGTACTCCAATCGTTTGGAAGTATACAGCATTACCATGTACAAGATAGTTGTGAAAAAGAACAAAATGCAATAAATTATTAAAGGTAGACGAGTCATATTTAGTAAGAGTATTTAATTTAAATTGATCGAAGGGTTGTTTAATGACAGAAAAAAAATCTTTGATGATGATGTTATTAAAAAGGTCTTCAAAATCTAAATTTTGGATTGAGTCAATGGTGTTAAAGGATTTCAGTTTTTGAATAAGTTCATAACTGCTTCTGATGATGCAATGTGGTTCTTTGGAAATTTCATGAAATAGACTGTTTAAGACTTTTAGAGTGATAGACTGTTTAAGACATATATATATATATATATATATATATATATGAATGAAAGTAGAAAAGTTCGGGAATGACCATATGAATTACATAAGAATGGTAGGGGTGGATTGCGACACCCCTTTCCCGCTTAAAGCAGCTTTTACAACCCGGGTAACGCTCACGGAACCAACATAATTCCATGGTCAGCCTCCCAAATGTGCGAAAACAAAAGCACCAGAACAGACTCAGAACCAAAGAAGTAAACGAATCCATGAAGGAGAAACATCCGCTAGTCCAACCCAATGGAACGTCTCTTTATATAAGTAAAGTTGCTCATGCGCAGAGAAATATCAGGATAATAGTTTCGCAGTCATGAATATTAAATCTCTATATCAACAATCAGATTACAAATTTTCTTTAAAAAACGATTTGTAATAATGTTGTACAAAATTGACTGGATAATTTCTTTTTATAGCTTCATCTGCAAATTTTTTACATTTGCAAATGCAGTCTTTCCTAAAAGTATTATAATTTTGGTTTCTTCTAAAATGTCCAATTATTATATTTCTGAAGACATACTTTGCAAGGTTTGAATTCCAATCGATTATATGATTTACCTTGATCCTGTATGAATCTCTTTTGTCGTGTAACTCTGTGTATACTCCATATTTCTTGTGTTTTTTGATAACTAAATCCAAGAATTTTACCGATCCGTCCTCACACGCTGGATTTTCAATAAGGTCCAATTCGCTTGGGTAGAATGAAAAGTCAAAACATGGGGTGTTTTCATAGCCCCCAATTATCACATCATCGACATAACGGAAGTAGGGCATTTCCGATAGGATATGAGTGCCTCTTTCGTATTTAGATAGATATATATCTGTTAGTATTGACGAGCAACTCCCTCCCATAGGTATGCCCTTGATTTGTTTGTAAAAATTGCTTCCGTCGTGTAGTATGTTTTCCTTCAATACCAATTCCACCAAGTCCATGTATCTTCTATAAGTTATAAATTGCTTTAGATCGTATTCTTCATGTAGATCTTTCAGAATCAATTGTAAATTATCCAAATCAATATTGTTAAAAAGATCTCGAAAGTCGTAACTCTTAAAGTTGATATCGTTATGACAAAACTTTAGTCGGTTTATCAGTTCCTGTCCGTTTTTTATCATAATAGAGTTATGTCTTTTAATATCATGCATAACTATTATGAGTAAATCCAAAAGTTTTTTGTTTTCTATTTCCAAATATGAACCACATCCCACCGTCACAGTTCGAAACTTGACTTGGTGGAATTGGTATTGAAGGAAAACATACTACACGACGGAAGCAATTTTTACAAACAAATCAAGGACATACCTATGGGAGGGAGTTACTCGTCAATACTAGCAGATATATATCTATCTAAATACGAAAGAGGCACTCATATCCTATCGGAAATGCCCTACTTCCGTTATGTCGATGATGTGATAATTGGGGGCTATGAAAACACCCCATGTTTTGACTTTTCATTCTACCCAAGCGAATTGGACCTTATTGAAAATCCAGCGTGTGAGGACGGATCGGTAAAATTCTTGGATTTAGTTATCAAAAAACACAAGAAATATGGAGTATACACAGAGTTACACGACAAAAGAGATTCATACAGGATCAAGGTAAATCATATAATCGATTGGAATTCAAACCTTGCAAAGTATGTCTTCAGAAATATAATAATTGGACATTTTAGAAGAAACCAAAATTATAATACTTTTAGGAAAGACTGCATTTGCAAATGTAAAAAATTTGCAGATGAAGCTATAAAAAGAAATTATCCAGTCAATTTTGTACAACATTATTACAAATCGTTTTTTAAAGAAAATTTGTAATCTGATTGTTGATATAGAGATTTAATATTCATGACTGCGAAACTATTATCCTGATATTTCTCTGCACATGAGCAACTTTACTTATATAAAGAGACGTTCCATTGGGTTGGACTAGCGGATGTTTCTCCTTCATGGATTCGTTTACTTCTTTGGTTCTGAGTCTGTTCTGGTGCTTTTGTTTTCGCACATTTGGGAGGTTGACCATGGAATTATGTTGGTTCCGTGAGCGTTACCCGGGTTAAAGGCCCAGACCATACAGCCAACCCAGGGGTTTACGGCAATTGAGCGTATGGCCGGGCGTTACCCGGGTTGTAAAAGCTGCTTTAAGCGGGAAAGGGGTGTCGCAATCCACCCCCTACCATTCTTATGTAATTCATATGGTCACTCTCGTACTTTTCTACTTTCATTCATGTATTCTACTAGGGAATTTGAGCAGCATTTGCGACTCCTTCTTTGTAGTGAATAGTTCTTTTAATTTCAGGCTTATGGGATATATCCTATTTTAGTCTCACTTTATCGTAATAGTATATATATATATATATATATATAAAATTTAATTTAACTTGTATTATAAATACCAGTGATTTATCATTTATTGAAATTTGTCTGTAGAGCTAATATGAAAATAAAATGGTCTGAAGTGAATTTTTGAAATCAAAATAGACACTACGACATGCTGGAGAAAAAATCATTAAAAACAAGAAAGATCAATCATGCATATAGCATTGATTATGAAACACTTTCCAACTGCAATGCAATTTTATTTAACCAACTCTAAAATGCGATACAGATTGCGTTGTTTCTGAATATAGATGCACAGAAAATGGGCAAAAATAAAGCGGTTTTAGGATGGATATAACACTAAATGTAAATTAAAGGAACGATTTTGACACAAGATGGATGCCCTATTTTATTTTGAAGTGGGTCACGTGATCTCTTCATATAACATGGGTGTAATTATTATTTTAATTTTTATTTAAAAAACTACCGAATATATTTTGCTGAATTTTTTTTTTCAAATTCTTTATGAAATAATATGAATATTTCCTAAAACTTTCGAAGTAATTTGTGAATTTTAATTCGCTTAAAAAAAGTTTGAAAAATTAGTTCCCATAGGATTTAATATATTTCATTTCTTCAACCCGGGTTCAATCCAAAACTAATTGGGTGATATTATTCATTTATATTCTCATATGTCCAACAGACCGTCTGAAAGATATACTAAAATTTCATTTTGATAAAATCTTTTTTACGGCAATTATCGTGACAACGGACATACAAACAGACAGACAGAATGAACAAAGTCATAACACTTTTGAACTATGTTGTAAAATGTTAATAATATGTATATATATATATATATATATATATATATATATATGTATATATATGTGTGTGTGTGTATATATATATATATATAGAGAGAGAGAGAGAGAAATTATTATCTAACGAGAATTTCTACATTTTAACAAATTATTTGCGTTTCATTAGTCAATTTGAACAACCTTCAGTTTTTATTGGTTATCATTAAGAAGAACGATTTTACTTTGGATTTTGAGAGTTACGTCAAATGAAACACTATTTCATTCACAAAAATAGAGTTGTCACGATATATCTTTAATAAAATATCAAATTCTATTTTTATCAGAGGAAAGTGCTTTACCCTTGGCAAACTACCAACTATAATGTCAACTGAAGAGCCGTTTTAAATGTTGAATGGTAAATTGATTTTTCATATCGATAGCAGAAAGTTTTCAAGCAGTTTCACGTTATAAAACTGATACGAGTCATCTATATAATACGAACTATAGATAATTTTTGTTAAAATATATAATTCGTATAATCAATAAAATAAATTATATAATTCGTAAATATATATATTTGTCAAAATATATATATTTTTCAAAATATATATATTTTTCAAAATATTTCAGTTCATTAATTAAAAAATAGTAATACACTGGTGCTCAACATCTATATAATAACTGTCTAACGCGGTTTTACGCTTTTAGGTCAATAGAAATCCCTCGGTGACCTAGAATTCTGAATCTTTGCACACAGAATATCAACTACGGGATGGAACCTAACGAAGCTAGATTTTTTTTCAGGTTCTCTTTCTGGGGAGGAGAAAATCCAGGTTTTCGAAAAATCGTTACAGATGCTCCTATACCTTTTCATGCATCTACGAAATAATGATTTTAAATTCCGTAATCAGAGTCGTTCTTAGTAAATGCAGGGTCCTACTGAAAGAATCATTTGCATAGCCTTTGTATCTGTACTGCAATTTTACGTCAATTTTTTGTTTAATTTCTGTTTTGTTCAGTGTTCATACTGTATGGAACTCGTTTGACAATAATATTTATGGAAGTGGGACAGCCCAGTGGTTAGCGCGCGGGGATTGCACTTGGATGACCCAAGTTCAATTCCCTCCTCTGCCCAAACTGTCCCTTTGTTCACGTTAAATACAAACGTTCACGTTAAATATGTGAGTCCGTAAGTTCTTTCGAAAGATTGGTAGCAGGAAAGGGAGGATACGGTTCCAGTGAATGTTATCCCGACTGGGTTCTGGTCTAAATTGTGTGGGACTGTCCTCACCATCTAAACAAATACCTTACACCTTCGGGTAGGTCGGGCGGTCTGGGTCGAAGTAAAAGAATAATATTTATGAAAAACTGTATTGTACTGAAAATGTCTTTAGTTGAATATTTTAATTGTTCTATTTCTTCAACAAAACTACGAAAAATGTTTCGTTCCTATAGAAATTGGGTAACCACAACTAGTTTCTCAGAAACTTGACGTCAATGCAATTTTTCTTCATTTAATTATTTCTACTGATAAGTTTCTAATAGTTCCTTAAAGAAAATAGGCATAGGAATTTCCCTATGCTTGATATTTTTAAGGAATGACTAGAAAGTTATATTCTCACTAATAACAATTTTATTTATTGTGATGATCAACAGATAATCTTTGTTTGCAGTTTTTAACACTATAAAAGGACTTCAAGAATGTTCATGTTCTGCCAACTTGATGTGGATATTTGACCAATTATTATACTGCCTTCCAAAAGTTAAGCACATGGTGCAAATTCTCAAATAGCTAACCCATCCGTGAATTTTATTGGGTGAAATTTACTGTTGTCGTCGATGGAGCTATACAAATATCAAATGATGCGTTTAATAGCAATGTGGTTCTCGAACAATCAGAAAATTAGGCTTAGGATGAAAACGATTCGTTTGCGCCTAATAGCTTCAATGCTCAAGGAAAATGTTTTGACGAGTATTAGGGTTGATTTGGGATCAGATTAGCTTTGCCATGACATGTTAGGAAACAATACACTTGAAAGATTCTCAATGCTCGCCTGATGTTCGGAGACTTGAGGCAAGACAGTCCATTAAGGAAGTCGTCAGTTTCTTTTCTATGGACCATTTCTCGTTAATGGAAGCAATTCCAAACAAAGGAGACAGTTATTTGGGAATATTTAACTTAATACAGATAACTGTATTAAGTTAATCCTTAATACAGCTATCTGTATTAAGGATTCTGTCGTATCCTTAATTCAGATCCTATTAAGGATACGACATCTTCTCATGACCAGTATATCACATTACTGGTCAAACGCTATCGCTGAACGACCGTATTAACTCACCGAGCAATACCTACCGCAGCAATTGGAAAATCGATATCCGCCAATACTGAAAATCGAAGGCTACATGTTAAAGGACATTATGCCCTGGTACCACAAAATTTTGTGTCCCCTTGAGAGTTAAGACCAAAGTAACACGATTAAGGTGGTGTCGTCAGCATGCGATTTGACAGCAGGGCAATGGTCAAATGTACTCCTCAGGGTGAGTCACGATTTGCTCTAAATTTAGACAGTAAACCTGTCTAAGGGTCTGAAAAGAATGACGAATACACAACTATCCTAATAATATCGTTAAAGATCATGTCTTTAGTCGTGATAATGTGCTGGTATGGGGTGGATTTTTTCTTTCTGGAGATATCGCACCGACCTACACCTGTTTACAGAAGGTATTATTACGGCGAAAATATATTGGGATCAAGTCCTGAAAACCTGCGTGAGACTCTACGTTACAGCTTACTAAATAGCTTACTAAAAGCGAGTATATAAATTATGGTTAAAAAAATTATTTCTTCATTAGGTAGGTTTTATGGACAGAGTACTTCAGAAAAATGCTGACCATTTTTGTTTAGAGGGAATGCTTCTAAATCTAATTTAAATGAACCAATTTTACTGGTATTGTATGGTTGTATTGATATTGCAGATATTTAAACCTTTACGGCCCTTTCGACGCTAAGCTCTTTCCAGCGGGGGTCCAATTGTTCCAATTGTTCTAATTATCCTGAGATCGGCTCTGTCCATAATATTGTTACCAGTCGTTCCACATTTGGTTAATCATGCAACAATAAACCTCCGTATCAAAGTTCATTACATTTGTTTATGTATAATGCGAGTTACGTATAATTTTGCACATTATCCTTTAATTTTGAGTACTTGTATATTTTAAAATGCAAAAACTATAACAGTAGCCACAAAATGCATTTAGTTAATAGATTTCCTTTCTTATGGAATCTTTAGAAATGAAATATTATTGTTACAAAGGGCAGACGTTGCTACTTTTAAAAATAAATCCTTCATGCTCCGACGGTACTTTTAAGATTCACATTTTTTAAATTCCATAAAACATCCATTTACCGCATTTTCTGAGAGTTACATTCTTATAATAATTCTGCATACTTCTTTTTAAATATCATCTGTAGATTTATTACGTTTTGATTTGAAATTATTAGAAAAGAGGTTTATTCTGAAGCCATAGTATTTTGGTATTTGGGAGCAAAGTGTAAGTAAAGAGTGGCATTTTTTCAAACATAGAATTTTTTTTAATTTTCAAAAGCTTTGACGATAATAATTAAGCATAAATAGCATGGAATTTCATTCAGCCTGAGATCTTGGCATAGAAATATTTATATATAATTTTTGCAAGCCTCTGTTTATACAATAATCAAAATTTTCGCAACATAAGAAGTGTGGTTTCATAATGGAAAGAATAATAAATGAAATATATTTAACTTTATAATTTTTATTTAAATATATTTAACTTTATAATATTTATTTAGAAAGTGTAACATTATTTGGGTCGAATCGGAAATCAGTTTTAAACATTCTTTTGTCTTTCGTAATCGAATAT
This sequence comes from Amaurobius ferox, assembly GCA_951213105.1. Classification (NCBI taxonomy): domain Eukaryota; kingdom Metazoa; phylum Arthropoda; class Arachnida; order Araneae; family Amaurobiidae; genus Amaurobius; species Amaurobius ferox. The sequence continues at coordinate 37,798,511 of OX578134.1, forward strand.
GAACAATTACTGCCTTCTTTTAAAATGCCCTTTTATACTGTAAAAGGTACAAATTCCATGCACAAATAGAAAATAAAACTTTAAACTATTTAAGTGCCATTGCATCATATTAGCTACAATTATCAATAGTTTATTGCAACAGTATTTTATTGCCTTTATCTTTAAGTAAGTCTAATTAACGAGAAGTTTGGAAAATTTCTAAATTTGTGACAAATGGTTACAGAGATTTTGCACGCCTCATTCGTGCTGATGAGTGGCGAAATCTGCAAAAACAGTCCAAGTATGGTCAAAGGATGGCCGAGGGAGAAATTTCTCTCTTTTTTTCAAATAATAGATGGAAATGATGATGCAATGCATCATCCAATTAAGGTCCAATTCAGGTCTAGGTCCTGATAACCAACGTTTGAGGGGCACCACATGAACTAGGAATTTGTTGATAATGTTTATGCATGGTCATATGCAGTGGTTGGAAAAACTACTTTATTATTGCAGTACAACTACAACTACATTATGACAAATGTAGTTAACTACAACTACATTTTTTAAAAAGTAGTAATTACAAACTACCTTTAAAATGTAGTCACTATATAACTATTTTTATAAGGCGAATTTTGCCACAGCTTCAATTTACACAAAAAGTTGAGGATATAGGTATACTGTAGTAATTGAACATACTTATTCTGAATAATTAAATTTAGTGATTCCCAAATTTACTGAGCAACTTACCAAACTTTACACTTTTTCTTTCTTCTGAAAACAGTAAAATAAAACAAAAGTATAAACTTTAAAACAAAAGACAACCAAAAATAGGTTTAAAAGCCTTTCATCAGTGCCACTGATGAAAAGCATTGAAGCCCGAAAGCGATTTGGCCGTGTAATTTTGTCGAGGAAAGGAGATTTTATTAAAGGACATTTAAACCTATTTTTGGTTATCTTTGATTTTAAAGTTTAATTAAAGTTGACGTGTATCTATTTTATTTGTTAAAAGTATAAAATAAAATAAAAGTAAAAAATATTTATTTAAAAAAATGTTTGTTCATTTTTAGTTGAATTTGCATCTCAAAATTGCAATCAGATAAGTAGGATCTTTTAGGAAATAACACATCTGAATATACCCATATAAAAAATCAACTTCAGGGGCAATGGCCTTCCTAACCCTGCAGCATCCCTGCAGCCATTCATCGTACATCGTTGCGCAGGACACGGAATTTCATACAAATGAAGAAAGGGTGATCACATGATATGTAGAATGGAAGCTTATTTGTTTACTGAAGTAACGTTAAAAGTAGCGTCCAAACTCGATACAAACTAGTGATTTATTGTATCGCGCTACTCGCTACACTACTTATTTTTTTAAATAGCAAGTTACACTACAAACTACGAGGAAAAGTAGTGACTACTGTAGCTTCGCTACTTGTAGCACGCTACTTCCGACCACTGGTCATATGTACTGTCATAGGGATTACCGACAGAGGCACCCACCAGGCCCTGTGCATAACCACCCGTAAGTCGGGTCTTGGATACGAAATTTAAAAAATATAATTACTTTTCCATTCTGATATGATTGTAGTAGAAGTAGAATAAAACATCATGGAATATGACTGTATGAGAAAGTCGCGTGGAAATTCACACTCCAGATATTTTTACTTAATGTCCATCCATATAATTATATTTTTAAATTTAAAAATATATAATTTGAAACATTTTACATCATAATCAGGCTGGAGCGAAACGATAATAATAGTATTGTGGTCATAAGTATTTTCTATGTTAATGCTAATTTGTAGCTTTAAAAATTTAGTCACAGCCCGTTTATCAACAACAGTGCACCTATACCATACTTATGAGTGAAATTGGTCCACTAAGTGATTAATTACGCAGCTCAAACTGCTGTAAGTAGAAACTTGAAACTTTGCAAATGGAATAAAAACCTGCATAAAAAATTGAATTATAAAATATAAGAAATCGTCTGCTATAACTATAAATTCACGTGGGACTTGACCTGCAAGTAATGAAAAAGTCTAAAATGTTGGAATTTTGTTCGGAACACATTTATAAATCTCGAAATTTTATGTTCCAACATTCTTCAGATATAACGTAAAAACGGCTAAACGCTAGACATACAAAATTCGTTTTTATACCATCATGCGAAAATAAATGTCCTCTTTATTTGTTTGTTCACAAGCAACTGCTTTTGGGATGTTTTAATTTATAATTATAGCAGACGATGTTTTCATATTTCACAATTCAATTATTTTTGCAGTTTTTTTTTCCATTTGTTATCAACAGCCATGCTTCAAATACTGAACTGCCTTTGCTGACCATTCTTTTAATCAAACTATTGGAAATATGTTTTATTAGTGATTAAATTTTACATTGCAATGCCTAAAAATGTTGAAAATAAGACTACATGCAGACGAAATATTCTTTTACATACCGCAATTTCTATGTTACCAGAACTATGAAATGTTTTCCATGTTTATACATTAATTTGAAACTACTTTTGATATTCAGGACTTCATGTGGGTGTCACATGTAGTGACTACTAGATATTTAATTCGTGGGTGGAAATGGCAATTTGTGTATACGCAGAGTACTAATACCAATTTTGAATTCCTTCCCAATGGTCACAGCTTTCCCTAATCGATTAATGGACTTACTGTCTTTTGACATAACCCTGCTGAACTTCCTGTAGTGTTATGCAAAGTAATCCACTCCGTCTAACACTATTGGATGTGGAATCATTAAATCAGTATTGATAAATGCTTTTAAAATTGCCTCGAAATACTTAGAATATGAAAAAAGGAATTAAATCATATTGATATTCAAAGAGGATATAAAAATAACGTATATCAGTTTTTGCTTTCACTGCAGTACGTAATAATAGAAATGGAAAGTATTGTGATAGGATAAAACTCCAGCACTTTATCGAGCTCTTGGTCGAATTGATTTTAAAGTATTTTCACGTTTTGATCATTCCTAAGTGCGAATCGACTAATTCTCAATAATGTATGAAAGTGTGAGCCTATAAATTTGTCCGATATCTCTGGAGCATATTGAGGAATTCAAATGAAATCTGAAACCACTTAGTAGTTAAGTTACTTTAACGTTATCGTGATAATGACTAGATTTCAATATGAGTTAAAAAATTAGAGGTGGGAGTCGATTAAAAATTTCAACTGGTTAATCGAAAAATTTTAATTGATTAGCCCATCGATTAATCACTTTAGTATATTAACTAAAGCTTTTTGATTAAACAGATGTACACACACATATAATATATATATATATATATATATATATATATATATTTATATATACATACACACACACACACACATATATATATACATACATACACACACACATGCATATATATATATATATATATATATATATATATATTCAGTTTATTATATATTAGGTTCAATTTGAAAGAAGCATATGAATTTTCGAAACATTCAGCAAAATTATCACTGCACATAGAATCGAGATCTATACACAGCTTTCTCTATCGTGGGTCAAAAATTTTAATCACATTTTATTCGAATTAATTAACTCAACTATTCGACCAAAGTTTTTAATCGGGAGTAAGGCTTAAACGATTAATCGGTTCGATTAACCGATTTATCGGTACAGTCCTAGTAAATATAGATCTGAAATTTGTTTTTATTGGCCACCGCCTACAAAAATCTTCAAAACCACATTCTCATTTCAAACCAGCAAATGCCCCTCATTATGAGCTGATTGATTTTCACTCCTTTGGTCTGTAAGAGTTCAACTTCTCGTTTGGAGTGAAATTTACTCCTTCCCCAGAACGAAAAATAGTACCCATTCTGGAATGTTTAAATTCCAAGAGCAAAAAACAGTACACAATTAGAGAATATTGCTCATTTTTGTGTTTTTACATTCATACATCATTTTTAGAAGCACATTATCTACATTATTTCTAGAAATTAAAAAATTGTATATACGAAGGTGTAGAATAAAATGCTTGTTTCGTTTATGATAAAACGAGTAAAACCAACCTAATTATTCTGGAACAAACGGTTCTCGATATATTTTAGTTTTTAGGAGTTTTGGCAACCTGGTACCATTTTAGAATCACGAAATGAAAGAGAAAAAATATATTTCCGACCGTCCGTGGTAACTCTGGGTGAATTGGACGGCCTGAGTAATAGAAAAAACCTCATCAGTTATATTGAGCGATTAAACTCAGGGGACTGTTTCTAAAAAAACAATAAGTAAAGAAATAAAAGGATAATTTGAATTTGTTAAGATATTCAAATGATGCTCACAGACTTTTTTTTTTCATTTCAAAAAATAATTTAATAAATGTCAAACGTTAAAATAAGGAATATGAAATACATTGAGTGAAAATTGCAACACATAGAACCACTTGCTTGATTTAACTGAAAATTCGCATATAATAACGTCACAGCAACATATACAACTAATCAAGGTTTCGTATCAATGTCGCAGAAGCGATGGTTGATATAGGTAATGGTACTCAACCCGTCGATCGTCATGGCTTGTCAAGTCAATGTTTGGATGATTTGGGGGAGTTTTGCATTGAACTTTCCGGGAAAGAAAATTAAATGTTTATCTTAAAACTTCATTTAAATAAACGAATGAGGTTAAATATATTTATAATTTGATTAACTTTTCATTTTAAATGTTGCAGTTCACTGAAAAAATAGAATGCAAAGTCACTCACGAGCAGGGCATTGTTGTGTGGCAGGGCGCTCGGAGTGCCTTAGTATCGTTCTCTGAGTTTGCCTTCACTTCTGGCCTTATTTCAGTGACCTAAAAAGTTCCTGAGAAAGTTGAGTGTCGTACATAACAGAGCACCAGGCGCGAAGCGCCTTTAATCTCCAGTTTCAATATGTGGTTCTTATCATCAAACTGTGACATTAATTCAGTTACCCTAATTGGAGGTTCGAGGTTTTTATTTACTACTTTTTTATTATTTGTCCTAGCTCCTAAAGTTCCTGAGAAATATAAGAATGTACATATTAAATAAATTTATTTCATTAATAAAGTGGTGGATATTTAAAGTCGAATTTTAAAATTTCTCTGAAACTGCACACCCACAGTGTTTTCTTTTAAAATAACTAAAAACTAAAATTTACAATTTTATTGAGACTTTTTTTCAGTTCGGAGGAGAAGTTTAAGACCCCATTCCACCTTAAATATAGGCCCCTGATACAAATAAAAGATACAAATAGAAGTGTATCTTTAGTTTAAATGAATATCAAAAGTAGATTTCGATGCCCTAAAAGTTGAGCATTACTGATATAAGGCAAAAACCTAGCAAATTGTGACACACGAACTAACTGTACTTTGAGCCACTGGCACAGTTTCAAATCAGTGTCCCAAGGTAGAGTTAAACACAAAACTTATGCAGACAGTGATGGGTTGGAGGTCATATTAGTTCTCCATAGGGTCCTTATTAAAATATGAAATCCACACTCTGAACCCATCTGACCACTCTACCGGTAAACTGACGGCATGTCTTTCTGGCGGATTTTCTATATGAAAGGGCAGTGTTATTATTGAATACTATGAAAGTAAGTAGACTTTGAAAGTGAGAAACGATATTAATAAATTGAATTATATCCTGATGTATTTTTGATTAGTACTAAACTCAAAACTTGTAATCCATGGAAGTTTTTTACAAGAAATGTGTCAGAGTATTTTGCATTGAAAAAATAATATTTTTTAATACAATATTTTTTCCCATTACCTTATATTTCTTTCAAAATTTTCTTATAAAAAACCTGTCAATATATTTTTATCGCAGTATCTTACGACAGCTGTTTGTTCTGTTATTATCCTATATGAAATATTTTCAGGGGATGCGCTGCGCACAAATGCATTTTCCCCTCTTGTAACTCAAAAATGATGGATGGCATTTTGCTATAAATACTTTTAAAATAAGATTTTCAGGCACGACATAGAAACAGGCTGTTTTATACATAAAAGAGCAAATGTGTTAGGCGTTGTTTTTGTAGTATAGTTGTATATGCTTAGCTGCACACTGGCTATTAATTGCTTAGCAATCGAAATTCATTAAAGTTTTATGAGAGATAAAATATTTTTAATGCAAGAACTATCAGTAAACAGGCATCGGTTATTCAATTTTGAAGAGCGGGTAATATGTGCAAAGCTGGTTTATGGAGGCTGTAATTTGCAATGGGAATCAAATTCTTACCCCTTTAAGGTGGGTTTTGTGAATATGAATCGAACCAAATGTCATTGAAATTGCTCAGGTTTTTTTTTTTAATTTATTTTTAGAAAAATATCCTGACTCACAGAGAAGCAAGCAGACGTTATTCAGGATATGATTCATTTGTATTCAAGGACGTCCCAAACGCATGTATCCATCAAAATCCAAAAGTTGGATTTTGGGCTCAGTCCAAATGCTTCCCTTCGCGTATCAATAGAAGCAAGAAGTCGACTCACTAGGTTTAAAATTTGAGTCTTACTGCAAAATAAAATCAAAATTAGGCATCTAAGAATTTTAGTTAATTCACAAAGAATTATCACTAAACAACCTATTATACGTTAAAACATATAATTGCAGCACTGAAAACACAAAAATAAATAGATAAATATACTGGTACATAACCATGCTGAAACTCAACAAAAATTACCTAAAACAACAAAAACAATAGAAACAAATACATATAAACATACTAAAACTTCAAATATGACGTACATTTATGCTCATTTGTAAAAAATAAAAAAATAAATGCAAAATATGGACATAGAGAAAAGTGCAAAAATATAACTGTAAGAAGCTTATTGATTTTTAGATAGGCTAACCCAGTGAAATGCCCTCAATTAATGAATATATATATATATATATATATATATATATATGTGTGTATACAGGGTGATTAAAAATAGATGGGCTAAACTTTACGAGGCGGTAGTACACACCAAACCAATCATTTTTTGTCACGGTTTACCAGATCAGAAATGATGAAATGTAAATGCGTCGGTGGACGTCTAATGGTGAAACCGAGGTGAGGCGAAAACACAAGAATGTCTTCAAAATTATAAAATGATATTCAATAAACAATAATTACAGTAATGGCTTAAAAGATCTACCGTCAACCTGAATGCACGTCTCACAGCGACGATGGAGGGGTTGGCGAACTCTCTCGAACAGATTAGGCATGTCACGCACTTCGGAAGCAGTGACCGAAATTCTGGAGACAAGTTCCTCTTCAGATTTAAGGGGAGTGTCATAGATGAGACTTTTGAGATATTCCCATTAGATAGAGATACGGACCGTATCTAAGTCGTTTCGGCATAAGGTACGGTCCTATTAGGTGGTCGCCAATGATTCCTGGCCACACATTGAAGTAGAATCGTCGCTGATGCGCATGTGGATATGTTGCATGTAGGTTTACACTCGCACACACATGCTCATTGTTGATGTTAAATGTGACATTACGTGCAAAGGAGGCTTCATCCGTGAAAAGCACAGTCGCCGGAAAATCTGGCTGCGTCGCACTGTGTCCCAGGAACCAGCAGGCGAACTCCACGCGATGAAGATAATCCGTTGCAGTCATTGCTTGTATTCGCTGCAGATGGTATGGGTCGAATGTCGAAAACCTAGACCACCCGACTCACCCTAGGGCACGAGCAACAATTTGAGTGGCCAGGCAGATGGTATGGTTGTAACTGTTAGAATCGCCCCCCTATTCCACACTTGACATAGAACTTCTAGAACTCCTTGCGCGACATGCATCAGACCTGGTAACGAGAAAGCATCTCGATTCACAGAGCTGCCGATGCAAGCTTTCGAATATTTTACGATTGGGCAACCGTCTATGGGGGGAAACGTTCCCCGTACAGTTGTTGTGCCTCTCTGCCATTCCCATTTGCAGCTCCATAGATGAAATGCATATCGGCTTTTTCCCTATTTGTAAATTCCTCCATCGTCTCAAAAGTTGAAGTTGCGAATAACTACTGCAAACTGATAAGGCCGTACATTCGATGCTACGAAAATTTGCATAAGGGTTCTTCTTCTTCCCCGGATGAAATTCGAATACGTGGTTTTCTTCTTCAACTAGAAAATAATAACCAGAATGACGGTTTTAAGTTTGTCGAGCGGCCGCTTCCCAACGAGTAAGCTCCCTGTAACGCCTTTACGTTTCATTTAATTAGACTAGACTAAAATCTGTGCATCTAACTCTAATTAACACAAAGACATGCTTGTTTTAAAATTGGCAATAGTAAGTTACTATAAATACCAATGTAACAGACTACAAGCATTAAAAGAGGAAGAATTGAAAAAATAAATAAATAGGAAATCAAGTATTACTATTATCCATGAGGCAGGAATCCGTACTACACGTGTGAGTGCGAGCCCTTCCCGGTCGTCCACTTTGTTGCTCCAAGTCCTCTGGACGAGCCGGACGGCCTGGGGCTTTCACGTGTGAGTGCGAGCAGCCGTAACTGAATGAAGAAGGTCGCGAAGCATCCAGAGAAAATATGACAAAATAGATTAAGGGGGTAGAACAGTCGCTTGCAGTGACATTCCTTAAAACCCGTTCTGTAAGTTAAAGTACGAGTCAGAACAATCAACATATAAGTAAAACAGGATGAACAGAAATCATAGATGAAAAATTTACTAAGTGATTCTCAGAAGAAATTAATAAACGAATATACCAGAAACACCATATATATATGTGTGTGTGTAATGTATGTGTGTATGTATATATATATATATATATATATATATATACATATATGTGTGTGTTTGTGTATTTTTTATTTATTTAGAAACAATTGGTATTATTTACAGAACGTTAGCAGATACTGTTCTTAAGGTAGTGTACATTTTCGATTTAAAATAAAAAAAATGAATAAGAATGATAAATATAACACTTCACTCAACAAGTCTCCGGTCTGACACATATATGGCAACACTGTTGACAGACTCATATGATTTCTGGATAGTACCAACCTTCAAACGACACGCGTCAAAATTTCATCACATTCTGGCAATTAGTTTATAGGTTACAGTGATTTTAGTAACCCCAGTTTTGTAATTTTCAAAACAATGGATAAAAAAGAATTTCGTGTGTTGATTAAACATTGTTTTTTGATGGGGGAAAAATACAGTTGAAGCCAAACAGTAGCTTGATAAGCGTTATGGAGACTCTGCACCAGGGAAATCAATTATTATTGACTGGTATGCTAAATTTAAACGCGGTCGTACAAACACCGATGATGCTGAACGCTCTGGTCGCCCAAAATCGGCAGTTGTTCCGGAAAACATAAAAAAAGTCCACAAAATAATTTTGAAAGACCGTAAAGTTAAGTTGCGTGAGATAGCTGACACCTTAAAGATATCAGAAGGTAGTGTGCTTACAATTTTACGCGAAAATTTGAGCATGCGTAAGTTGCTTTCGAAGTGGGTGCCGCGTTTGCTCACACCGGACCAAAAACAACAACGCGTCGACGATTCAGAGCGCTGTTTGGAGCTGTTCAAGCGAGATAAGAAGGATTTCTTGCATCGGTGTGTGACATTGGATGAAACATGGATAGATTACTACACACCTGAACCAAACAAATTGTCAGCTGAATGGACAGCAGCCGGTGAAAGTCATCCAAAGTGACCAAAAACGCAAAAGTCAGCTGGCAAGGTTATGGCATCCGTATTTTGGGACGCGCATGGTATTTTGTTCATCGACTATCTTGAGAAAGGTAAAACTATCAATAGCGAATATTACATGGCATTATTGGATCGATTAAGTGTAGAAATCGAGAAAAAACGGCCTCACATGCAAAAGAAAAAAAGTGCTGTTCCTCCAAGACAATGCCCCGTGTCACAAGTCGATGAAAGCGATGGTTAAATTATATGAATTACGCTTCAAATTGCTTCCTCACCCACCGTACTCCCCGGATCTGGCCCCCAGCCACTACTGGCTTTTGGCAGACATCAAAAAGATTCTCCAGGGAAAGAAATTTGGGTCAAATGAAGAAGTGATTGCCGAAACTGAGGCCTATTTTGAGAGCAAAGACAAATCGTTCTACAAAAAAGACATCGAAAAGTTAGAGGAGCGTTGGAATGAATGTATCACTCTTGAAGGAGAGTATGTTGATGAATAAAGTCGAATTTCTAAAAAAAAATTGTTTTTCTTAGTTAGACCGGAGACTTATTGAGTGGGCCATGTATTCACCATTATCAAATGTGCAATCGCTTTGTAAGAACATATAACTGGTAATAAATAGTCACCATTGTTTGTGAATTATCATATGCCGTTCTCGAGATATTGAACATTTTACTTTTCTGAATAGAGTGTTATATCTCTCGAACAAATTGGGCAAATTGGATGAAATTTGGCGGGAGCGTTTCAATTAATACATATTGGCGGACTAATTTTAGGGTTATTCGAACGAAGAAAAGATCTTTTATTTTTTGAAATTTTTTTTTCCAAAATCATAAAAACATAAAAATAATAGTTTGCTAAAACTTTTTTAAATAAATTGACAGCTTACATGTAATGTTTTATTTTGAAGCGAATAACATCATTTACAGAATGATAGCACGTGACATACGTAATATTGCACATATTTAATCAAAAATTGACAAAAAAAAGTCATAAAGTACGTTATATAAGTACGGTCACTGTATTGGAATGTGTAAATACTTTGTAAATACTTTTAATCAGAATAAATGAACATCATTGTTTAGTAGTTATCATAAGTCCTTTTCGAGATATTATAATTTTTACTTTTACTTAAGAATCCTGATATCTCTGGAAATACTCAATCGAATTACGGGGAATTTGGTATGTTTATTTTAATCACTAACAAAAAAAATATCAATTTTCAGTTTGTTCCTCAAATCTGTATTATTGTTTTCGACAATTACGAAATTTGTTAATCTGTAGGAAAATTAATGCATCAAAACTTTTCACAGATATTTTAATTTTAATGCTAACCAGTTTTTTAATCTGCTGATTGACAACACTCTGTTTTGATTCAAATATTTTACTTACATTTAAAAATGTTTACCCATACTGCTTCAGATTAATACTGACCTAGAATTTCAGATGCATTTTCAGTAACATAGAAAGTGATGAAAAGTTGTGACTATCATTCATCCTACATAACGCAATAGAATAAAAATGGCAAATGCGTGCAAATTCTAATTTATATCATATTTGAAAGGTTTCAAGTGTAATTGCAAATTCTAATTTTTGGGACAAAAAGAGGAAAATCATACATTCACGAATTGTGCAAAGAGATTTAGGTCATGGTGTCTTCAGAAATTAGTTCAGGAATCTTTATGTGTTTCATAAGTGTGCCAAATTAATCAATCATATTATTCTGGAAAATTATTTGGAATGTGTGTGTCAGATATTATTGAGTTATAGTTTCAGAGTTTAGAAATGAAAATAATTTTCTGTTGTTTATAAAATAAATATTAAATAAAAAAATATTTGTTTTTTTAAATGTGAACACTTTGTGCAAAAGAAACAATTCCGTTTTAACTTTCATAATATTTTATTCTATCTATAAGAATATATATCAAATTATAGTTTTATTACTCCTTGGTTATTTATTATACAGAATGGAATTCCTGATTTTAATTCATATCTACTGAGACATGTTATTTTCTGTTATTTTTTTATTCCCGGGCATCCGTGAATGGTTAGCATAGCGTCTATGATGATTAATAAGGAGGGAGTACACATTGCCTTTCTTCGTTAATGTAACCTCCCTACCCAGTGTTATGTATTCTTGTTTTAACCAGATTATATAATTGTTGTTTTAACCATATATAAAATGGCTAAAACAGCAATTACTTTCTCAACAATTTTTGAATTCGGTATTTCGATGGAAACACATGTTTTTATAACATCCCAAGCACTTTTAAAAATTTTTAAGTGATATCTATATCTATTTATACCTGTTAGAAGCTGTGACGTAATCAGGAGAGTTTGATCAATACTTCATAATTGAATAATTGTATTGCTATGAAATTATGCGTTTCGATTTTATAAAAAATTGAAACACAATAGATTTCTTTGCAATTACCAGTATTATATTAAAAACAGTAACTATTTCAAATTTAAATTAATTTTTTCACCGAATTATCGTTTGTTGAATAGCAATGAGTTTAGAAATAATTACATTATTTAAAACACGAAGGTAAAGAGAAACTCTATATCCATGGTTTAATAACGTAATCAAAAGTTATATCTCAAATACTTATTGATTATTTTCTACAGGTTTTTGTTCAACAATGAAAAATAAGACTTCCAAATAGTTAGTTATTCAATTATGGGCATTTGATGAACAAGATTTTGTCATAATTATTATTACGATTTTTTCTTTACAAATCATATATTATTTGATCTGAAATAAATTATATATTTATTTAAATTAAATTAATGTTTCATTAGAATATCATATAATAATTAATCCGTATGTGGGGATATTGGGAGTAAAAGAACTATACCTTCATTCTGATAATGTTTGTGAGACAAACAGAACTAAATACTATGAAATATTAATGTTTGAGAAAGTCGAACGGAGACTCACACTCCAGAGTTTAGATGGAAAGTTACCAACACACATTGTGCATTAAAAAACACTAGAACACAGATACTCTGCATGGGTACAGCTAATACATTAGATTTATGATTACACGTGAAAATTGTTAATTAGATCCAATGAGCCTTACTACATTTGATTTATGGGATTCAGTTGTTACCAAGTGAAAAATTAGCTACTTTGAAATTCTACTTTCGAAAGAAAGTTAATATAAAGTTGCACTTTCCGCCTTTGTATCGTTAAGAGCTTGTTGCTTGTAACGGCATTAGTGCTAATCACATAGATTTAGCTCGTGTGTATACATTGTGAATAAAAATATATTAATGTATCAATTAAGTAACAAGCAGTCGGTGCTGTAAAATTTTATGACTATTTTTCATTTGTGAAGAGGCTATTTACTAGAATGCAAATCACTCATGACGTACTGCTGCCTACGTACCAAATGTATCCTTAACACTATTTAGTGTGGTTCGCGACTCATACCGCATAATTATTCTTTTTCATTGTTGGTGACAAAAATTTTGAATACCATTGTTTTTACCAAAACTTTTTTGCATCATCTATTTCTCAGGATCTGGTATAGATAGAACTGTGGTGATTGATTTGATTTCAGCTTCAAATTCCGGAGGTGGTCACTAAGAATTTCCATTTTTTTTTCCCGTTTCCGGTTCAAAAATTTTGTTTTAAATTTCTTGAAATTCTTAACTTTGCAACAGGTCTATCACGGTGATGAATTAGAATCATTTGATTGACTATGTTAATATATGCTATTTTAATACCCTAGCCAAAAGTTTCTATTAGGGGGAAGGGGAAAGCACTAGGGGCAGATACAGAAATTTTATAACGAGGGGTATAAAAATGCCCCCCCCAAAAAGTTAACACTCATTAACTGTTTTTTCTCTTTAAAGGATCGACATGAATCGCGCTCTCATTGCAGATCCATGCACTAGTACGTACACAGGCACAACAGTATCCATGCACCGGTTTTGCCAGTAAATCGATTCCTGTAATATAAGCCTGGAATGTTTAATTCCAATTTTATAAAAATAGCCGGCCCAGTAGCTGAGAGGCATAAAGCAAGCGGCACAAGTGTGCATAATTTCAGTCTGCTGGGTCACCAGGAGGGGGGTGCTTTAGGAGAGTCTGAAAATACATACATACATGTTAGATATTTATTATATAGATTAGTGAAAAATAAATATGTTTTGAGACATTTATTCTGCAGCGATGTATCCATATTACCTGCTGAGTTTGTGGGCGGATGTATTGTGAATAATTTATTAAACGCGTCTTTATCGTGATTAGATTGTCTTTCAGCATATTCATGGATGGCACGCGTTTGCTTTGCTGACGTTGCATTTGAACTCAGAGGGAACTACAGAATGAACATCCATTACATTATTTTATGTATATGTGAATATAATTTCGATTTAGCTCTTTACTATAACTGAGATTAATATGACTGTAAAAAGTCCTACCTATTTACGTCAGTGAACTTGGGTGAAAACATATCGTTTAGTAACTAAAATTTATTACTTACTAAAAAAATCTGATGTAGGCAACACATGACTTTCCTTATATAATGTAATGAATTTGCTACTTTTACAGTAAAAAATAGGATTTTCTTGTAGTAGATACTAATATTCTTTCCAAGATATTGAATTTTCGACAATTAGTCGTCATTTTCATTGATTTAGCGTCATTTTTATCCATTTGGCGAGATTTTCGTTAATTTAGCAACATTTCAAAAAAGTCGCCAAGTTGGCGACATTCCGCCAAATTCGTCGCCAAAATCTCGCCAAGCGTTATACACTAAGAAATAAGTTTTTCTTAAAGCAGCTAAATGACTATTGGCGTTCAAATACAAAGGTATTATTCAAAATATCTTTTTTCAAGAATGGAACGAGCTAGATCCACGAGAAGGATTACACTCAATTTATCGCATGGTATTACATATGAAAAGTAAACATGTTTCTCAATAGGAAATATTTTTCTTATTATTTTATATGACTTTTTGATAATTTTTTTTAAAAATGTACAATATCTCGAGAACGGTTCACGTTAGCGTTCTAAAATTTATGCCAATCGTTTTCTAATGAAAAATTACATAAGAAATGTCTATTTGCGTAACTTTATTAGTGGTTTTAATTTTTTGACGATTTTTTAAAATTTCATTCGAAAATTTAGGGGGGTTCTGAACATTCGATTGCGTATAAAAACAATAGGCTTCCAGTGTTTACGGATTGTGATTTTTGTACCAAATTTGGTTCGAATCGGTCCATTCGTTCGTCAGTTATCGTCTCCACAGACTCACTGACACACACACACACATACACACACACACACACAGACATCACTTCAAAAATGCTTGATTCGTGATCAGGGATGCTTGAAACGTGCTCTCCCGTCGAAAACTCGAATTCGAATTTTCGACCCCGTCACAATACTTTCCTTATACATTATGTATATAAGGAAAGTAAAAAGTACCAGACGTTACCACGAATAAAAATAGAAATTCATTTTATCCAACGCAATATTGTCATTCCAAATACGTATATTTTATTACTATATTCTTGATATAGATTTTACCATGTTTAAAAGTAATTTCTTATAAATGCATTACTTTGTTTTATTCAACAGTACAATCTAAAATGCTAATATTCGAAAATTCATTATCCTGTTCTGGCTAGGTCCCCAGGGAATTCTTCTTATAATAATTTTCATATTTCTTTGCTAACAACTTGAATATTCTGATTTTCCTGCAACTGATTTAAACTCACAGTGTTGAGATTTGGCAGCTATCTTTCCAATAGTGAGCATTTTATGGAGGTTCCAGAAGTTATGTCTGTTACATATATTTTTGGAGACCTACCAGCAGCTCTAAAATGTTTACGAATTTCATTCCCAGTACTATAAGAATGTGTTACATAGTTTTTTTTTAAACATGTAACATTGTGAAATATGGAAAGGAATGCGACCTGCAAAGAACGGTCCCTGGTCTTTTCAGAAATATGTATAGGGTTCCCCTTTGGCCACCTGAAACGGAAACGGACAGTGGACTCGGACACCATGCCAGTGGGGGGCACATTCAAGATGGAAGAACGCTCCACAGGTGGTGAGCGAGCGTCGGAGCGCACCCGGACGCAGGTGTCATGCCTGAGCGTGGAATCTCGGCCACCTGCAGTAATAATTAGGGGGCCTGTCATGTCGCAATTCTGCGCCATGAGCCTTTTTGTATTTTCGGAAAGAGAAACATCCTTCTCTCCGTTCGTGCCAGTACAGTGTTTTTACTAACACTTGTTTCCATTGAAATTACATTAAAAAGCGCATTTCGTCGAGAAATCGTTGAATTGTCTGGACTTAGTGTCTGGCCGTGAGCGTGACGTGTTGGCTGTGTAGTCGCTAGGAGAGCGCGCCGTCCAATCAGGAAGAGGCGCATTTTTGTTGCGAAGGAGAAAACTTTTTGCGTGGGCTCAAGCGACCCGCTCTTCGCTCTCTTGGAGCTGAAGATCCCGTGGAGGGAGGACGCTGGTGAATTTGTCGAAAGACTGAGACAAAGGAAGATTTGGCCGAAATGGCTAAGCTATCAGAAAGGGGCTTTTGGTTAAAGGAATCCCGCCCTGGTTCATCTGGAGCTGAAGAAGAGGAGCCTGGAACTTTCCATTAATTATCCTGATGCAAATCTATTCTAAATTATATTTTTTCCATTCCAGGAACTTATCCCATCGACTCTGGAAATTGAGATGAGTAACTAGCGGCTTAGTTTCAATTCGAAGCATTGTATTCGGAAGTTCGGTTTCTAAAGATTTTGGATTCTCCGAAAATCTCCCTGTGATCTTTTCTGAGGTCCTGCATCAAACCGTGATTACCTGATGCGAATCTGTTGCTCCAAATTAAATAAAATTAAGAGATCAGGTAAATTTTCCTTTTACCGGAATCAATGATTCCGAAGCGGTACTGGCTTGATGAAATTAAATTCAATAATTAAAATGGCTCATATAAAAATATTTAAGGTTAAATTGGAAATGATTTAAGATCATATGTTATGAATAAATTGATTATTTGAATGCTATATATTTTTTTTACCAGAGCAATTGGTTTCTTGAATATGTCTAATATAAGTGAAGCTCTGAAGTTTATTTATTATTTGAAAGTAAAAATACACATATTGAATTCTTCGAAAAATCTAAAATAAATCAATATTTAAGTTGTGTGAAAAAGAGCCTATTTATTTGTGTCTGTATTTTTACTTTACTCACTGTACTTCATTTAGGGTTATTTAATTCCCCTAAACTGGGAACTCCTTTAAATCTTGAACCTGGTGTTTTTGCTGATACATTTTTGAGGATATATTTGTTAAATTTATGTCTCTTTGGCATTTTGAAATTAAGATCACGAAGTTGTGGGTGGTGGAGTCAGTAGGTGCTGTTTTGTACTGACCCAGCTCCCACAAATTGGTGCCGTATCCCTTTCCCAGAGTATTACAGTGAGTGAGGTATAAATTTATGAAAGAGTGCAAATTTTTTTATTGTGATTATATATTGCAGTACTAAATATGTCGAAGTAAGTTGAAAAAGTTATTTTGTGGTGCAAGGTAATTGAGTTAATGGGCATGAAAATTTTGTTTATGTGTCATATTTTAAGGAAAAGTGCAAAAGCACATAAGCCCAGAAGCACCAAGAGTATTATTTGCATGATTTAATTTGCATTTTACATGTTGAAATTGTGTTACATATATTTTGAGGTAATTGACATACATAAATACACAAAATTTTATATGATATATGATATATGAGTAAATTGAAATTTCCAAATACACATACATTAAAAGGTAAATACATGAAGTGCATACATTTATTTTTGAAAAGTGAATACAAAAGTTCTGTGCACATGCAAAAGTGATTCGAAGTTCATGATAATGAACAAATAAGTGAAATAAGTTACACGTTGTGTTTTTCGGTGCTCTGTTTACACATAAATAAGTGATTTAAGTGAAAGTGAATTAATCAATTTTCCACAATAAACTGTGCTTCGTCTATTTGGTGAAAAACCTTGTGCAAAAATGCCTAAATCTAGAAATACGAGAGCAAGCAGGAGTAGAGATTCCTCTACACAACGGAATTCATCTGGCCGGGTCCCTTCGGTGTCTCCGCCACGACTTTCTCCAAATTCTGGCAGATCAGCTTCCGCTGTCAGAGACTCTAACAAAGTGAAGGTCGGAATTGGATCACAGTTCCTTGGATCCATTCCAAGTTTTGCTGGCAATGCAAATGAATCTTTTCACGAATTTTTGGAGAAATTTCTTCTGGTTGCTGAACACGCCGAGTGGTCTAATAGAGACAAAATTTTTATTTTAAAGTTGAAATTGTCTGGTAGGGCAGAAAGACTGATAAAATCCATCCCGAAACTAAACCAAAGCACGAATTTTTCAGAATTAGTGAATACACTCAAGGACAATTTTATGAAAAAAGAAAATATTGCCAAAAATGTCGCTTCCCTGGTAAACTGTAAACAAATGACAAACGAGAGTGTTCGTGATTATGCAAATCGCATAGAGGCTGAATCCTATGTTGCCTTTCCGCAAGATGTTGTGTCTGATAATGAAGATTCCTTGAGAACTGCTATTTTGCTCAACTCTTTTAAAAAAGGGTTGAAAATCCTTTTTAGAAAAGCCGTCTTATCTGCAAATCCACAGTCATTTGAAGCTGCAAAAGAAATTGCCATTCTGGAAGAAGAAGTGCAGAATGAAGAGCTGGAAGAAATGACAGAGGACATAAATACAGTGAGAATCGAAAAAGACACTAAGCAGGAAATGGAAGAGTTGAAGAATGAATTAAATTTAAAGAAGAAAGAATTTGAGAAATTAAAAAGAAAATTTAGTGAAAATTCAGAGAAAAGGAAGAAAAGACTGAATGAAATAAGAGAAGATCTGGAAAAGAGCAATTCCAGTTTTGAGGATTCCTTCATGGATACGCCCTCTACAAGCAGATACAATGAAAATGAATTGGAAGAGGAAGATTGGGAAGATATTCCAGTAAAGAAGAAACATAAAACATCAACATCTTTCAGAACTTCTACACCATCCAGAAAATCTGAAAGTAGAAACCGTTTCAGTCAAAGAAGAATTCCAGTTGCCTCACAGGAAGAAGAGTGGTACGTTAAAAGTCCATATCAAAATTATTCTCCAAGAAAAAATTCCTTATTCTTTAGAAGACCTTTTCGTAACAGTTCATATAGAAATTCAAATGTCCAAAGAAGATATTTTTCAAATTTTAGAAATTCCTTTGATAATTATAAATCTCAAAACTTCAATAATTTTGGATATAGAAGAAATAACAGATATTTTAATAATAGATTTGGTAATGGAAGACAATTTGGAAGACAGAATTTCAGAAGACAAAATTTTCAATCTCCACTAGTTAATAGACGAAATTCTGAAGTTAGTTTTATGACTGAAAGCGAGACTCCTTGCCAAAACAATTTTCCTATTATTCAGGTTTTTGTTGAAGATGTCACACTAAATGCACTAATCGACACTGGAAGTTCTATAAACATTATCTATAGTGATGCTTTACACAAAATCAATCCGAGAAAAGTACAATTAAAGCATACATCCACTATTCTGAGAGGAATTGGAAGTCAAAATATTTTAGTTGAGAGAAAAGCTTCTTTTCCCATGATCATTGGAAATGAAAGAGATGTGATTGAATGCTGCATTTTAAATACACCTGCCCCAGGAAGGTACAACATGATTTTAGGAAGTACATTTTTACATGAGAAACAAGTGACAATTACTTATAGACATAAACGTGTAAATTTTTTGTACTGTAGTATTCCCTTTACTGAATTTACCGAATCACAAAGCTTTACTGTGATTTCTGATGATGTACAAATTAAACCAATCGAGAGTAATGCAATAAGCCATGATTTTGACAGAAGAAATTACAATTTTACACATGATGTAGATTATAGGTCCAAAGACACAAATTTTTCAAGAAATTATGAAAATAGATGTAATAATGGATATTTATTTGAACAAAACAATTTTCACAATGAATTTAGAGATGTTGATTTTAGAGATTTTGATGCAAATGGAAATGAAAGGTCAAATTATGAATGTGAAAATGATTTATATGTAAGACAGATGAATGACAATGTATATACAGACAGATTTTTGACAAAAGACAATACCAGTAACAATGAAATATCTCAGACAGATTGTGATAAACATGATGAAGGAAGTTCACAACAAAATCAGGCAATAGGGATTGCCAAAGCTTTCAACAAATGTGTTCTAAAACCATTTTCGGAAACTTTTATTAAATTAAAAAGAAATTACAAAATTGAAAAAGACACGACAATTTTGCTTGAACCTATCAATAATAAAGAATTTTCTGCAAACAAAATTTTTGTAGCCAGAAGTATCCACAAAATTCCTGAAAATGACTTTTTGTATGCTAAAGTTGCAAACCCATCTGAAAAAATTGTTTACATTAACAAAGGAATGAAATTGGGAACTTTCGAAAACATCCATGAATCTGATATTGACATAAATAATAGAGTTGACATTGAAAACTGTATTGAAGAAAATGAAACATTTGATGCATGGGGAGGAGATTTTGATTTGAAACATATGAACTATGCACAAAAAACCTTGCTTTTGAAATTACTAAGTAAATATAAACATGTCTTTGCTAAAAATATGAAAGAATTGTCTGGATGTGACACTATTTTGCACGAAATTAATCTTGAATCTAACATACCTGTTAGACAGAAGCCATACCGCATTCCACACAATTTACAGAAAGAACTTTCACGCCAGGTAAACGAACTCCTTGATGCAAAAATCATTCAGCGCAGTACATCACCTTACAATACTCCAGTGCTTTTTGTGAAGAAACCTGATGGAAGTTACCGTTTGGTAGCCGATTTTCGAAAGCTCAATAAGATCACTATTGTTGAGAACTTTCCGATTCCAAATATATCGGAATTAATCGATAACTTGTCTGGAGCCTTGTATTTTTCTACCCTGGACCTAACCAGTGGATTTTACCAATTGTGTTTACATCCTGATGATTACCCAAAGACTTCTTTTTCAACACCTGATGGCCACTTTGAATGGACCAGAACCCCATTTGGTCTTAAGAATGCGCCTGCATCCTTTCAGAGACTCATGTCTCTGGTGCTGGCTGGCATATCTGGAATTTACATAGATGATATTATAGTTGCCTCAAGAACATTCGAAGAACATTTGAAAAAACTAGAAGAGATTTTTGTAAGATTAAGTAAACATGGTCTAAAATTGAAACCAAGTAAATGCCATTTTTTCAGAAAAACAATTAAGTATCTTGGATTTTTGGTATCAAATGGAAAAGTACAACCTGATACTCATAATTTGGAAGTTGTAGAGAAATTCAAAATTCCTAAATCAATTAAGAATGTGAGACAATTTCTTGGACTCACCGGATTCTACAGAAAATTCATAAAAGACTATGCAGAACTGACCTTGCCATTAACAGAATTATTGAAAACTAAGAATAATGAAAGCAAAAAGAAATTTATTTGGACTAATGAAGCTCAAAAATCTTTTGAAATTTTAAAAGGAAAACTTTTGTCAAAACCAATTTTGACCCTTCCAGATTTTAGAAAACCATTTATTTTGCATACAGACGCATCAAATCACTCTTTAGGTAGCTATTTGTCTCAAGAAGATGAGAATAAAATTGTGCATCCAATATCTTACGCAAGCAGAAAGCTTAGCGAAGCAGAATGTAAATACAGTGTTGTCGAGAGAGAAGCATTAGCTGTTGTTTGGGCTACAAACTATTATAAACATTATTTAATTGGAAAACCTTTCACAATTTTTTGTGACCAAAAATCTCTGTCCTTCGTATTTAAATTAAAAGATCCTACATCTAGATTGGCTAGATGGATTGCATCCTTATCACAATTTGATTATCAAATAGTACATAAACCAGGAAAAGCAAATGTTGTTGCTGATTATATGTCAAGAAATGTAGATGAATGTACAAATACTATTGACAATGTTCCACAGAGATATGTATCACAATACAAAGTGATAAACAATGTTAATCAAAATTTTCAGAATGCAAATCAGAATTTTCCGTGTTTCAATAATGAAAATCAGAGTTCTAGTAATGTAAACAATACTAATAGTAGCAATAGAAGAGAATCAGAAATCAATTTGAATCCAGTCAATACAAATGAAGCAAATGAAATTTGTGCTGTTAATAATAATGAAAGTGAAATGCAAAATGAAAATAACATACAAATTGGTCAATTGGAACAAACATTTACTTGTCCTACTTTGCTCATAAGAATTAAGAATGCTCAGAAATCTGATCCAAGGTGCAATAAAATTATAGATCTCTTAGATAAAAACATAAAACCTTACCCACAAACCTTGGTATTTTTTAGAAAAGATGATATCCTGTGGTGTACTCACAAACACCCAAAGCGTAGACATCAAGAACAAGAAAGAGTTGTTGTTCCGCAAGAACTTGTGTCTGAAATTTTATGGTTACATCATGACTGTCCCACTTATGCACATTGTGGATTTAGAAGAACTTTAGCTTCTGTAAGTAGAAAATATTTTTGGCAGGGAATGTATTCCCAAACACAAAATTATGTTTCATCTTGTGAAATTTGTGTGGTGAATCGTGGCTTTAGAAATAACAAAGCACCCATTCAAAGATTTTCGAAGTCCACATACCCATTTGAGCGTATCGCCATGGATTGTGTCGGACCATTACCTATATCAAGATCTGGAAATAAATTCATATTGGTCATAACTGACTATTTTACAAGATGGCCTGAAGCATATCCCTTGGCTTCAATAAAAACTGAAGACATTTTAAGTTGCTTAGAGCACTACATGGCTCAGCATGGTATACCTAAATTCATCGTCTCGGATCAAGGGACGAATTTTGTTTCTAGAACAGCAAGATGTTTTTATAAGAAATTAGGAATAATAAAGAATACTACTACTGCCTACATGCCATCTGTAGACGGTTGTGTTGAAAGATTAAATGGTACTTTGATCAGATCCTTGAAAAACATTGCATATAACGATAAAGATAATTGGGACAATCTGATACATTTTGCTTTATTAGCACATAGAAATGCCATACATGCTTCTACGGGTGAATCGCCTGCTTATTTACTCTATGGTAGAGATTTAACAGTTCCAAATACTTTGATCACTGGATTTAAACCTCCGACATATGAATCAACATATGATTATGGAGAAGACATGAGATTCAGACTTAAAAGAACATATGATGTAGTAAAAAGTAACTTAGAAAAAGCTGAAAATTCACAAATTTTACAACAGCATAAGAAAGCGAAGATGCCCAATATTAAAGTTGGTGATTTAGTGTATCTTTACACTCCCTTTTTACCTCAAGGCCAGTCAAGAAAACTGAGCTCTTTTAATAAAGGTCCTTTTAAAGTGATAAAACAAACATCTGCAGTGAATTTCTTAATCAGACATGTAATGAATCCCAAAAATGAACAACTGGTTCATGTGAACAGACTGACTCTTTTACCTCCAAGAAGAGAGGAATTGCAAAAATTTTCAAAACAAACTCATGAAAGTCAAAAATTGAACTCTAAGACAAATAAACTTACTCCTGTGATCACCGCTGAGAAAGACTCTGTGAAACTAAAATCTTGTTTGACAAGATCTGGAGATAAATCTCAAAACAAAAAAACTGTGAAACGAGTAAGATTTAATTTGCCAAATAAAAAAGTAAATGAAAAGGCTGTTCATACTAGATCAAATTGTCGTACAAATCAAAGACAACAATATGTTCAGAGAAATAATTCAAATAACTTTGATAATAGAGGAAATGGAAGAATCATTTACAACAATAACTTTAGAAATAGTTATACACCACACCAAAATCAGTATTACATGACAAACAGAAATACACGTACACCCTATAATCTTAGGAGTCAAAGATTTTCACAATATTAAATTTTGGTTGAGTTCACAATTTTACAGAAATTAAATTTTGCAAGAAAAGATTTCATTTTAAGTTAAAGTTTATACTTGTTTAAGTTATATTTCAATATTGTCTTTTAAAATAGAATTTATGGAAAAAATTGTTGTGATTTTAAAATTTATTGGAAATCTTGCATTAAGTTAAAAAAGTAAATAAGTAATTGTTTTGTGAACTATAATTTATGAATGTTTATATTATAATTTAAATAATAAGTAAATTTGTTAATTGACTCTCCTTGGACTTTAAAATTTTTCGAGAGTCCTGTCTTGATTGACTTTGATTATATTGATGTGTTTTAATGTAAAAAAAAATGTTTGATCACTTGTTTAAGTTCATTAATGAAAAATTAAAATGGTGTTGGTAAATTTGTTGTTCCCCTAAGTAAAAGGAGGAAAATTTTTGATTTTTGGAAAATTAAATAATGGAAAGTAAATGATTTTATTAAAATAAAATTGAAATTAAAGGTGAAATTAATATAAAGTAATTGAAATAAATTAAGTAATTTGAAAGTGAAAATGAAAAGTTTGAATTTGAAAATTTTTGAAATTAAATGTTTTGAAGATCAAAAGTAAATGATCTCTTTTGAAAAATGTTTTGAAACTTTGTTGCTGAGAGAGGTGAAATTTTTGGCTGATGTGTTGTTGAAATTCTGTTCTCTTGAAATTCCATTTCACATTGTTGTTTTTTTTTGACCAGCAGTTTTCAAACATCTACAAATTTCAGTTAGACATCATATTTTTATGCTGCAACCCCTTTTTTCTGAAAGCTGGCTGGTGGACGCAAACATGGACATTTTTACATTGGATCACAGATGAAGATGCAGCTTAGCAAATTAATTGTCCGAACTTTTGTAGCAGGACTGGAGTCCTGGACGACAACTTGCTCCGAGCCTACCTAGGAGGGTTGTGATTGGCCAGGTGGGAAACTGGTGAAGCTATGAGGATGATGATGATGAAGAAGATGATGATGATGAGGATGATGAGGTCAGCGCAAGCTGTCCAAAAATTTTTGTGACGTCCGTGCTTCTGAGGCGTGTCCTGGCGTCCTGTTTCTGCTGCAATCGCTTCCTGCACGCGAGTTTTTTTTTTGTTTTTACACCTCCCTTTTCTGTTGGCAACTCGTTAGTCCCCGCCGAGTTTGCTCTTTTGATGTGTTCCTGCTCTTTTACATAACTGACGTGAATTTCAGGAGAAACTTTTCTCCTTCTCTCTCTCTCAGTAAACAAATGTATATAAATGTAAATTTTTCTTTTGTGACATGAAGTAGTCACTTGTTGAGTTATTTCAGAGATTGTTAAAACTAAAGTAAATTGAAATTTTAAGATAAATTAAATAATGTAAATATAAATGAATAATTTAAAGTAATTTATGAAAGTGTGTCAGAATGAGAAAATTCTGAATTGTCTTGATGACAAAAATAAGTTGAATTAAAGTTAATGTTAAATTTGTTGAATAAATGATGAAAAGTTTAAAGGTTGAAAAATTGGAAAGAGAATGTAATTTAAAGTTAATGTGTTAAAATGAAAGTAATTTAATGTGAAAGTTAAGATTTTAATGAAAGTTTTGAAATGAAAATATTGAAATTGAAAAATGGAAATATTGAAAGTGACTTTGTTCTCAAAGAGTGAGACAAATTTTGAATGAGTAAAGAATCTCATTTTCTGAATATGACAAATTTAAATTAGAAATTAATTTTCAAAATATTTAACCTCTTGATGAAAATTAAAAATAATTGTTTTGTGTCACTCGTGTGTTTTGAAAGTGACAATTGTTTGAAATTGTTTGAATTTTGAATTGTTTATATTGTTAAGTTTGTAAATTCATATTATATCATATTTTATTTTTCATATCACCTGGTTGATCTCAATGTAGATGATTGAGATAGTGTGTTGTCAGGCAAATTGCCTTGACAAATTTTCTTTTGAATTTTAGTGTAATAAATGTGAATTTTTGTAAAGGTTCCTTTAAGATGTGGTGACGCCTTGTCATCCTTTTGGTTTTCTTTTGGTCTTTACCTGTGGTGATGAGTGGCTTGGCCAGTCATTCAGATCTACAGTGTTGTTGCTTTTGAGAGAGGTGAACGATCGCACTTTTCTCGCCCAAAATTTTGTATTAAATTATTTTACACTTACAGGTTCCTAAAACTCCTTGTAAATTTTTGTGTTTTTGTGTTTTGAGTGAGAGAAAAATTTTCCTCACTGTGTTCTGAAAATTTTTGCCTCCCAGAAGGGGAGAGCTGTCATGTCGCAATTCTGCGCCATGAGCCTTTTTGTATTTTCGGAAAGAGAAACATCCTTCTCTCCGTTCGTGCCAGTACAGTGTTTTTACTAACACTTGTTTCCATTGAAATTACATTAAAAAGCGCATTTCGTCGAGAAATCGTTGAATTGTCTGGACTTAGTGTCTGGCCGTGAGCGTGACGTGTTGGCTGTGTAGTCGCTAGGAGAGCGCGCCGTCCAATCAGGAAGAGGCGCATTTTTGTTGCGAAGGAGAAAACTTTTTGCGTGGGCTCAAGCGACCCGCTCTTCGCTCTCTTGGAGCTGAAGATCCCGTGGAGGGAGGACGCTGGTGAATTTGTCGAAAGACTGAGACAAAGGAAGATTTGGCCGAAATGGCTAAGCTATCAGAAAGGGGCTTTTGGTTAAAGGAATCCCGCCCTGGTTCATCTGGAGCTGAAGAAGAGGAGCCTGGAACTTTCCATTAATTATCGTGATGCAAATCTATTCTAAATTATATTTTTTCCATTCCAGGAACTTATCCCATCGACTCTGGAAATTGAGATGAGTAACTAGCGGCTTAGTTTCAATTCGAAGCATTGTATTCGGAAGTTCGGTTTCTAAAGATTTTGGATTCTCCGAAAATCTCCCTGTGATCTTTTCTGAGGTCCTGCATCAAACCGTGATTACCTGATGCGAATCTGTTGCTCCAAATTAAATAAAATTAAGAGATCAGGTAAATTTTCCTTTTACCGGAATCAATGATTCCGAAGCGGTACTGGCTTGATGAAATTAAATTCAATAATTAAAATGGCTCATATAAAAATATTTAAGGTTAAATTGGAAATGATTTAAGATCATATGTTATGAATAAATTGATTATTTGAATGCTATATATTTTTTTTACCAGAGCAATTGGTTTCTTGAATATGTCTAATATAAGTGAAGCTCTGAAGTTTATTTATTATTTGAAAGTAAAAATACACATATTGAATTCTTCGAAAAATCTAAAATAAATCAATATTTAAGTTGTGTGAAAAAGAGCCTATTTATTTGTGTCTGTATTTTTACTTTACTCACTGTACTTCATTTAGGGTTATTTAATTCCCCTAAACTGGGAACTCCTTTAAATCTTGAACCTGGTGTTTTTGCTGATACATTTTTGAGGATATATTTGTTAAATTTATGTCTCTTTGGCATTTTGAAATTAAGATCACGAAGTTGTGGGTGGTGGAGTCAGTAGGTGCTGTTTTGTACTGACCCAGCTCCCACAGGGCCTATAGCCAAGCCCCCTGTCAGGATCTGGCCACTGGAAAAGAGGTAACCTTATACCTGCCAATGATATTAAGGGGGCTTAAACCTCTGAACAAATCAGGTAAAAGAGGGAGGAGAGATGGACTTGGTGTTTCTTCAAGAGACAGAATTTTGGAATTGAAATCGAGGGTGCTTCTTGAGATTTGAACGGTGCAAGTTCAAGAACGACGACTGGGCGAGATGCTCCCTTTGTATCCGCTAACTATCGTACGAGAGCTCGCCGGGCCAAGAGAGTAGTAGAGAAGGTATGCCTTTGACTTCGCACTATGCTCAGATTTGAACTTCTTTCTCTCGCCCTCTCTCTTAATTCTCTCTATATGAGGAGATTAATTGTTTTGCATTGCGGCACAAGCCAGGTGCGTTTATATAAGAGCCTCAAGTGGCGTTAGAATAATGCAGTAATAGATTACATTTTGTTAGATTTTGTACTTGTATAATATTACTTTCCTTATATACATAATGTATAAGGCCTTTCTGGTAGGTCGGACGGTCTGGGTCTCAACAACAACAACAACATAATGTATAAGGAAAGTATTGTGACGGGGTCGAAAATTCGAATTCGAGTTTTCGACGGGAGAACACGTTTCAAGCATCCCTGATCACGAATCAAACATTTTTGAAGTGATGTCTGTGTGTGTGTGTCAGTGAGCCTGTGGAGACGATAACTAATGAACGAATGGACCGATTCGAACCAAATTTGGTACAAAAATCCCAATCCGTAAACACTGGAAGTCTACTGGTTTTATACGCAATCGAATGTTCAGAACCCCTCTAAATTTTCGAATGAAATTTTGAAAAAATCGTCAAAAAATCAAAACCACTAATAAAGTTACGCAAATATACATTTCTTATGTAATTTTTCATTAGAAAACGATTGACATAAATTTTAGAACGCTAACATCAACCGTTCTTGAGATATTGTACATTTTTCAAAAAAATTATCAAAAAGTCATATAAAATAAAAATATTTCCTATTGAGAAACATGTTCACTTTTCATATGTAATATCATACGATAAATTGGGTGACATCATTCTCGTGGATCTAGCTCGTTTCATTCATGATAAAAGATAATTTGAGTAATAATTTTGTATTTGAACGCCAATAGTCATTTATCTGCTATAAGAATAACTTATTTCTTCGTCCATAACGCTCGGGGAGATTTTGACGACGAATTTGGCGGAATGTCTCCAACTTGGCGACATTTTTAATTGGTGCCAAAGTAACAAAAATCTTGCCAAATGGATAAAAATAACGCTAAATCAATGAAAATGACGACTAATTCAAGAAAATTCAATATCTTGGGAAGAATATAAGTATCTACTATAAGAATAACATTTTTTTTAACTGTAAAAGTAGTAAATTCATTGCATTATATAAGGAAAGTCATGTGTTGCCCACATCAGATTTTTTTGAAATGGGAAGGGATAATCTTTAAGTATAGTTGTGTTAATTAAAGGAATTGTGATTTATCTTGTATAAGAATTTGACTTAAAACTTGTGATGGTATCTGCATATATTTAGTGAAGGATTAATCAGACAGTATGTGTATTGATTGCGATGAGCCAAGATTAATTAGTCGGATGAGAGATCCGAATATTTAAAATCTTTTATGTTTAATGTTAAATATGTCAATAAATTGTTTTTGTTATTTTAAATCAAATCGGTGTCCTCATTTTCAAATCCTTTAAATACTTTTTAATTTTCAGGTAATACTATACGACACGGCAGCCTTTAATTTAATGTTTAATGAACAATATTAGTATTTATCGCGCCCAAACGGGGCGTGTGGGAAAAACCCACGCAACAAAATGCTTTCATTTTGGTCTCATTTTATAATAATAAAGAAAATAATCTGAGCGATATTAATCACCAAGTAAGTATTTAATTCATGATCATGAAAAATTAATTTTCGTAACTACTTGTAAGTCAGCAATAAGACATATAATTATTTACTACATTAATAATTACATTTTAATTGTAATTGTTCTTGAAAATTATAGTTGCGAAACGCTCTGTTTATAAGAATCAACAATAAGACATATAACTGTTACTTACATTAATAATTACATTACAATCGTAACTGTTCATAATAATCATAGTTGCATGCAAAACGATCCAAAGTAATCAAAAATAAAACTTATAATTGTTCAGACTTTGGCCATTTTTCTGACGTTTCTACCAGCAACCAATCATAAGTTGGAAGTCGGTTCGACCCATTCAATCTTTGCCCATATTGGCAATGCAAAATTTAATATTAATTAATATTTAATTAACTGAGGCATAAATCAAAATACTAAACCCATCTTGCATATAAATATGTTTGACAAACACTCGTCTTATGGATAAACACGTTTCAAGATGTCCTTAAGATTCTCGTGCGTAGAGTGGCGGGTAATATGGATTAGGCGAGTAATATGGAATACTACATATAATTGCTTTTTGACTTTTAGATAAATTTCATTCAATTTTTACACGCAAAAGCATGAAGTTAGAAGCTAAATATAAGTATTATGAAAAAAAGATATACTTTTCAAATTTGGAATTCCAATTTTTAAATTTGAATTTATAAGTTGTATTGTGGAAAACTACGTACTATTCTATACTATCTGCTTCTGCTTTATTAGAAAATAAATTACAACTAAACTATGCTTTACGCAAATGTGAATGCGAACAAACTTAAATACAATATTTTGACAACCTGTTTTATCCTAAAGTCGATTGAACTGCTCTGTAAAATTATATAAAACTCTAACATCTTGCATACAATTGCTTTTGGAGAATAAATTCAATTTCGGCATAGAACGATCCAAGCAAGTATGCCCAGATGTGTGTAGAATATGTGTCCATTTAAAAATAGTTTTAGTGGTTATGGCTCGATAGCAATACTATGTAAAAAAATTAATCTGATGTGGACAGCACATGACTTACCCTACGTATTGCAATGATTTTCATTCTTTCCAGCGAAATAACGGTGTACCACACCAAAATGTTTTTTGGACATGAATTAACACCACGTACATTGAGGACGCGGTAGCCCAGTGGTTAGCGCGGTGGAGTTGCACTCGGTAGGCCCGGGTTCGATTCCAGCCGCTGCCAAAACTGCCGCCGTGTTCACGCGGAGTACGATCACGTTAAACATGTGGGTCCGTAAGTCCTTCCGAGAGGTTGATGGTAGGGGAAAGAGGGTACGGTCCCTGCGGATGCCTCCTCCACTGGGTTCGGGTCTAAATTGGGTGGCTCTTCCCGACCGTCCAACCAGTTACCTTACACCTTTCTGGTAGGTCGGACGGTCTGGGTCTCAACAGCAACAACAACAACAACCACGTACATTGAAATAGGACTCGTTTGACAACTTATTAGCTTTTGCAAATTGTATTATTTTGGCACTATTACCCAAATTATATTCTCTCACAAATGGAATAAACTAGGTTCACGAGAATAGTGCTAAAAGATTTGTTGCATTACATTGCAACAAATATGTTACAATGTTATGCAATAGAATACACTACTGATGCTTACTATTTTTAAATTTTACGTAATTTTTTAAATACATTTATTTACTTATTTATTTATTAGAGATACAGAATCGAACAAGTCCAATTACAACGATCCCACTAAAAAAAATAAATTAAAAATAAGAGAAAACGAGAAAAAAATAATCATAAATCATATCAAAATCTTCAAACAAACATTCTTAAAAACGAACCAATATTATCGAAATATAATTTATATAAAGTGTCAAATTTAAAAACAGAAAAGTTCCTTAAAAAATTGCTATTAACATTGGCAGGAATGCGAAATGAAGTATGGCACCTTAAATTAGGCTTGCTAGTATAAAAATCCACACTATTTAAAAGGACTAATAATCAATCGGATCATTTAGCATTTTTTGAAAAACACCACATGTGTACACAACATGTTCCCCATTTATTTGAAAAGCGTGAAATATCTCGAGGAAGGTCCATGCTAACGTTCAAAAATTCGTGTCGTTTGTTTTCTGATGAAGCATTATTTACGAAATGTTTATTTATTTAACAGTGTTGAAAGTTCTTAATTTTAAACATCAATTCAATTATTAATTCAATTTAAAATTCTGTAACATCTTGAGAACATCATCTTGAGAACATCATTTCAGAGTTCTAAAGTTTACATTATTCGTTTTCTAAAAGACATAAAATCTGAAATGATTATTTATTCATCGTTATTGAAGATCTCAAATTTTTAATGACCTTTTTTTTCAAAAATTCATTCGCAAACTGATGGGGGGCGGGATCTTCAGAACATTCGATTGCGTTTTAAATCAATAGGGTTCCAGAATTCACTAATAGTAATAATCATACTATATTCTTTTCAAAACTCTTCATTCGGACCTGAGATATCGCGTCCACAGCCTCACGGATACACACACACACACATACACACAAACACACACGCAAACACACCCCCACACACCCACACAAACGAACACACACACAGACACACACACACACACAAACAAACACACACACGCAAACACACACCCACACAAACACACACACACACAAACAAACACACACACACAAACAAACACACACACAGACACACAAACACACAAAGAGAGAGAGAGAGAGAGATCGCCTCAAAAACGTTCGATTTGAGTTGAGGAATGCTTAACACATATACTACCGTCTAAAACTGTAATTCGAAATTTCGATCTCGTCACAATACTTTCCCTGAACATTGCATCTACGGGATATATAAATATAGGAAAAGTAATAAATATGGTTATTCCGAAAGTGAATCTTAAACTGAATTTTATGTGCATAGCACTAAAGTCAGCATAAAAAAGCATAAAATTGGCAAAATTATGTCTTGGCATTATTATCGATTTCAGCAATACCCAATCACGATTTTCACAGTGCGTCTATAGACACGCGTAATGCATTTTTAAATGTCAAGCATATTCACGGTCTTGGGAAATTACGTTCGTTATGTTCTATGTCAGAAACCATGTGGGAAGTACAAACGGGCCAGCCAACCGCAGACGCACGTGAGGGCAATGAAACGAAATGTATGTCTCAACAAGATGACCTACAGCCACAGAAAATTTCAGCCTGGACAAAAAGCCATCTCCGTGTAATCGTAAATTGTAAGTTAAATTAAACTGTAAAGCCCTTTCAATATTAGAACATTATAATTGACAAAATATTTGTAGAACCGTTTTTAGCAACACGCGTAAATTGACAGAGGTTGCAACATTGTTTCGTTTACTACATCGGTTCCATTAGCATCAGGAGCGAGCCGTCTTTTCCACAAGACCTGGAGTCTAAAGAGGTAAAATTCTGTACTTTAAAATGCTTCAATATTAGAGCATTATATTGGAGGTATTTGTACTGAAAAATCATTATACATGAGGTATTTGTACTGCGTAAAAAGCCCTCTGATGTTGTTCAGATTACATTTTCTCTTTTCAGAATCTTATGAATATTGCATTTAAGAGGGCACATGCACCTAGTATACCCGAAATTAAGAGGTTTTTAAACTTATGGTGCAAAAAAAAATAATAAAATATTTTTAAAGTACTTTTATTTTCCCTGCAATACATGGCAATGCATAGGGAAAGTATTGGAATCGTTTTCGAAAATCGCTCGAGTTTTCGAGGAATCTTCACGTTTCGACCACTGTACAACTCGAAAATACTGTTTTTAGCGTGTCGTCTGTGTGAATGTTTGTTGAAGACCCAGACCACATGACTAACCCTAAGGCATATAGCAACTTAATATGTGGCCGGTTGTGTATATTTGTGTAATTGTCTGTCTGTTTGTCTGTGTAATGTGTGTAACCACTCCATCTAAAAAACTAACGGATCTATCAAATTTCACAAAATTTGGTTGATAAGTCACTTGTGGGTTACCTTGGTGCTGATTAGATTTTAATACGATTAAAGAAGACTGTTTTCTTTTTCTTTGCGAAAAGGCTCACAAACATCATCAAAATCTAAAATAAAAGAGTGCATGTGCTTAACTGTATCAATTAAATGTCTGTTTTATATGGGATTTTTGACAACGAAAAGAATACGATCAACCCCATAATTTTAGGACTTTCTTTTTTTCTTGCTGCGTCGTCTTTGAAAATACATTCAATCTCCAAATGAAAGCGAATTAAAACGAATTAAAATTGAATTATAGCTGCAAATTTAAGTAATTTCAAATAATTATCCGGGTTATTTTGTCCAATTAAACTTCGTTTAATAAATATTGAAAGAAAAGAAACAGATTTTTTTTTATTTCTTTTTTAATCAAACTGCACATAATGAAATGAAAATCAATAAATTTTTGTTGAAAAAATTCGTTATATTTTCCACAAATGGCAGCGATTCTGAATGCCATTTGATTTGGACTAAACGTTCTTTACAACTTCTTATGCATAAAATTTGTATAAGGGGCCGTCTTTATATTAAAATGCGCATAAACTTTGAAATCTTCAATGAAAACAATTAAGTTTGACAACATATTTCGAATCTAGAACAAAATGTTGCCTCCGATACTAAATTTTAAGTCATTCCTATGAAGCAGTTTCGAGTTATGAGTCTATAAAGTTTTGAGCTCCTAATATTAACTTAATGTCCCAAATGTTTTATATTGCGTTACTATTAAGCAACCCAAACACAATTGCGTAATTTTCATTTTTCTAATACTTTTTTGTATGAAATATGAATTGTTAAATTAATACGTATGTGAAAAAAATATGAATAGTAACTTGAACATATTTTGAATAGAAATCAATTCACAAAGACTTTTTATATAAGTATACAAAAGTTCAGCTGTTTCCTACCTGCAGTTCTTCCGCTAGGTTTAAATATTCACCATCACGATGATTTTAGGGGTCGTATATTAGTTGAAAAAATAGACTAATTTGAAAAAGTTATATTGATTTGATTTTAATCTTTATTTAATGTAATGAACATTTCTTCTTATCCAGTTGTAATAAAATTTAAATATAAAAAGTGTAAAAAGATTCAACCTAATCAATGTAATTCTGCAACGGCATTGGGGTAAAGGAAGGGATGGAGTGTCAAAACTTGTATTGTAAATCGGACTCTAAAACCCATCCATCTAATGCTGTATTATTAATTACTATTGTTATCAATTAATAGTCCCGGAATTAATGCGAGTTGAAATCGGTTGCAAAAGTATATCATAATTTCTGATAGCAGAATATTTATAAAGAGATAATAAATATATAAAACTTTATAATAAAAATATAATAAATAATAAACATTATGTGATGCTAATTACCACAAGAGGTAGCTTTTCATCAAAAGACTAACTTGCATATTTGCGGTTTAGTATAGTTATTACAACAACCTTAGAACCGTTAAACATTGTTAAAATATCTATTCGATAAACTAATTTGAGGACTTTGATATATTCGAATGTTATTACAATCTGCTAATTCCATCATTCGCGTAATTCGTCCATTAATTCGACCATTTTTAAATCCCATAAGTTGATTATTAAAGAGGGTTTTATATTCTAATAAACAAATGAGATATCAGAATAAACCAGTATATCGTTCAGTAAAATAACAAATGACCCACTTTATTAGAACAGTTGTGTTCAATCAATGAAATTTCGCCCTTCAAATTGAGGTTTTCCATATGGAGCTGACCCTTGGAAGTTGAACATTTCGGAATATTAAATATCTTTGGATATAAAACGGAATTGCGAGAAATTTTATATTTGAATTATTTTGGCGGTCTAAAATTTCTTTATGTCGTCAAAATTGAGCATTGCTATTAAAAATTTGGGAGTTTGTGCGCATTTAGATTTGTAGATAGCCCCTTATGTAAATTCTATGCACATGAATTCACAGAGGACGTCATTCCTAATCGAATGGTACCTTTAAATTTGCTCTATGGTGAACGGTGCTCAAATAACAAGGGGTGGGGCTTCTTTTTCCCTCAACTGTACCTAGAGCACAACCATTTACTTTATTTAGTTAGTTATTTATTTTAAAGTTTTTGTTTGTTTGTTTGTTTGTTAGAATATTACGATTTACACATTGTCTGATCATTATTCTGATACTTAGTTTTCTTTTTTTATCCGATTCGCAAAAAATGAAACATACTACATTAAACTGATATGATCTGTTCAGCAATAGACTTAGAGTTATATGAATGCTTTATGTCAAAAAGCGAAATAAAAACTCTAATTTTCGTCCGTTCAAGCGGTAAATGCGACGGAACAGCAATTTACAGCAGAAGTTACGGTAACAGCAATTTACAGCAGACCCATCTATTTTATAATAAAACTTACAAATGCGAAAGGTATTTATTAATGTGTGATACTTTTATTTATACATTTTATATCAAGCAATTTGTACAATATAAGTCAGTTACATTTTTCAGTTTTTATGTAAAAGTGTAGGTGTTTATTTATTGTAAAGTTGCAAGGACACTTCATATTTTTATTGCTTAATTTAAGGTATATTACTTCAGACAGTTCACAATTGTTCAAGGATCTTATGAACACACTCAGTGCACATTATAAATGCAAAAAAGTACCAAAAGATATTATTTTTTTTTTTATAAAAATGTTCATTTTATCTGAAAGTTTTGTACCGAAGGCTTTTCATAAAGAAAACCTTTATGTGCTATCATCGTTCACATGTAATATTTTCAGAAAAATAAACACGAAATGCTAGAGTACACAATTTGTCTTGCGAAATAAAGTAAAATAAAATTTCCAATCCCGGGATAGAGAAATTTCTAATTCCGAAATCCCGTGATTATAAAAATAGTCCTGGGTTGCAATCCTTAATGCTTCTCGCATCAGAACTTTACTTCCACTGCAATACATGGTAATGTATAGGAAAAGTATTGGAATCGTGCCATAAATTGCAACTCGAGTTTTCAAACGATCTACATGTTTTTAGCACTCTAGAAAGTGAAAAAAATACTTTTAATTTGCATCAATGTGCGTGTCTGTCAGTTTGTGTGTCTGTCTGTATCTATACAATGCATGTATCCATTCCAGTTTAGAAACTAATCGACCAAATTTCACAAAATTTGATAGGTATGTCACTTGTTTGTGGACTATCTTGGCACTGATTAGATTTTAGTACGATTGAAATAAATAGAACCTGCCAGTTTTTGCGAAATGACCCGTAAAAATTGACAAAATCTAAAATAAAAGCATACATATGCTGAAATGTATATTTCGCACGTAATTTTTAACATAGAAAAGAATAAGACCAACTCCACTGCTCTGGGATGATCCGCTCTCGAGATACTTTAGTTCTTTTGTCATCTTTTCACTGACGTTTTTGAAAGTTCTAGTCGCCAAATGAAAAAAGTTGAAGTAAAACTGCAAATTCAGTGCAATTTCAAATAAGTATCCGTATTATTTTATGCAATTAAACTCAGATTAATGTATTATGATAGGGAAAAAATAAATTTGGAAAAAATCAAACCCACATCAGATTCTTAATTATTTTACCTTGTTCTTACGACAAAGTTTTCTGCACTTTAATTCTAGAACAGATTTCTGAAAACTCGGAACACAGCTGTGTATCAAATTCTGTAATAACCTGATATTTCTATTAAAACAGGGTCATAAAGAGTAAATGCTATAAAGTTGATAAGGCAATCTAACCTGCGTTGATCAATACCCAGCAATCGATTCAGAGAGAAATTTAATGTGAAGGGGATATTCTCAGAACTTTTAATAGGGAAAATTATTATAACGATGGTGCACGGATAATGAATAATAATTGATATTAGGTATTAATTTCGCTTCTCGCCATTGCTCTCAAAACAGATTCGATTCTGCAATGCTTACTAAAAGGAATGTAACAGATTGTGCATAATTAATTCGAAAAACAAAGCTTTCTTTACACAATAGTGTGGGAAGGTAATAGAAAATTTGATGTGGACAGCATATGACTTTCCCTTACAGACTTTTCCTTCATTTTATCTTTCTATCTTTCATGTTGTTGTTGTTGTTGTTGCTTATGACCCCTGTTTCTGCATTAGCACGAATACAGGTCCAGTGACACCAGAAGAAGGACAGAGAGAATGACACACAAGACAAGAATACAAAGTTTATTAATACATGCAAGCATCACTGACTAAGGTCTGAAGGGTTGAAGACCCAGACCGTCCGACTCGTCCAAAGGACTAGGAGCAACTATTTGGACGGCCGGAAGGTCTGAAGGGTGCAGCTTCTCATTTAACGAGGACCCAGAAGGCGGAAGACTGTCTTCATCCTCAGGAAAACAACCATGCCTTACTCGGGATTCGAACCCAAGCCCACTAGACAGCAGCCGGTGACGCTATCCACTTCACCACCTGGGCGGCTCTATCTTTCATAATGCATTAAATTGAGTTTAACTGCACAAAATAACAAGAATGAATTTTACTTTCCTTACAGTGTATAGTGGTGTATAAAGAAAAGTATTAGAATCGTGTAAAAAACCGGAACTCGAGTTGTCGACGGATCTACACGTTTCAGGCACTCTAAAACACGAAAAATCTAGTTTTAGCGGGAGAGAACTGTGTGTATGTCTGTGTGACTGTGCAGGTATGTATGCACTGTAGCTTAAAAGTTATTCAACGAAATTTCACAAAATTGTGAATTACCCTAATCACTTGTGGGATACCCCGGTACTGGTTAGATTTTGGTACGATTCGAAAAGATACAGCCTTTTTTTCTTTAAGTATTGAAATCATGTCGGAAATCGCAACTCGAATTTTCGACGGATCACATTTTGGGACCTCTAAAACACGAAAAAACCATTTTTATCGTGACGTCTGCGTGTGTGTCTGTGAGTCTGCCTGTGCAATGTTTGTATTCACTCTAGCCCAAAAACTAATTGACCAAATTTCATAAAAATTCTATAGGTAAGTTACTTTGAGTTACCCTGATACTGATTAGATGTTGGTGCGATTCGGGATAAAA
Organism: Amaurobius ferox; assembly: GCA_951213105.1. Lineage (NCBI taxonomy): Eukaryota > Metazoa > Arthropoda > Arachnida > Araneae > Amaurobiidae > Amaurobius > Amaurobius ferox. Next base: position 37,836,593 of record OX578134.1, read on the forward strand.
GAACCTGCCTCTTTTACGAAATGGGTCTCGGTTGTCTGTAAAGTCACTTGTGGGTTACTCAGGCGCTGATTAGATTTTGATATGATTCGAAAAAAATAACCTGCCCATATTTTGCGAAATATCCCGCAAAAATCTAATATAAAAAACTACGCATACTCAAATGTATCAATTAAATGCTTGTTTTATGCGTAGTTTTTGACGATAAAAATAATAAGAAGAACCTCATTACTCTAGGACTAGCCGTTCTAAAGATATTTCAGTTTTTTTTTGCATATTTGCAACGATGGTTTTGAAAATACGTCCAATTACCAAAGGAAAACTAAAATTGGATTAAAAGTGCAAATGCAGTGTAATTTTAAATAATTATGCGTGTTATTTTGTGCAATTAAATTCAATTTCATGAATTATTAAATAAATAAAGAGAAAATGAGTTTGAGTCTGTAGGGAAAGTCATGTGTTGCCCACATCAGATATTTTTCTTATTGCAAAATGACCCTCAAAAACGTCAAAAGAAGAAACAGAAATATAAGACTAAATATTCTGAAGTGTAGTAATTGTATGTTTGTTTTATGCCTAAGTCTTAACAAAGAAACAAATAAGACCAACTTCATTACTTTAAGACACACGGATAAAATCAAGATGCCTAAGTTGTTTCTCTTTTATTTTTTAGGAGATGGCGGTGTTTTAAAATGCGTTAAATTGCCAAAAGAGTAAAACGTAATAAAAATGCAAACTGGATGTAATGTCAAGTACCTGTTTCAAATAAACTCAATTTAACGGATTATAAATTTGAGTCTATAGAAAAAGTTATATGCTACCCACATCAAATTTCTTTATTGACACCTAATTTGTAGTTTAAATAAACTTTCGGTCTTTATTTAGTGACCTCACACATTTTTAAAATGGCGACGTCATATAGGTGCCAGAAAACTAAAATATCTCAAGAACGCTTTACTCTAACATAATAGGGTTGTTCCTATTCTTTTGGTCTTCAAAAGTTGCGTATAGAGCAAGCGTTTAATTAATGTATTTAGACATATTTAGTTTTTCATTTCAGAGTTTGACGATTTTTGTGGCGATTTTGCAAAAATGGCAGGTTCTATATTTTTTTCAAATCGTACCAAAATCTAATAACCCACTTAACTACCAAATTTTGACAAAGTTCATATCGCATAGTTTTAACTGCAGTGAAAATAGCGCCTCCTTAACATTGTAAAAAGAACCTTAATATCCTGTAAATAAATCATCCTAGAGTATCACCATACAAAATAAACATTTTATTTCGTACATTTGAGCTAAGTAATATTTTATTCTAGATTTTGCGGACCATTTAGCAAAAAAAGACAAGTTTATGTCTTTCGAATCGTCAGCACCAGGGAAACTCACAAGTGACTTACCTACCAAATTTTGGGAAATTTCATCAGACCGATTTTAAGCAACAGCGGACACATATATTACATAGACACAAAGGCATACATACACACAGACACACACACACACAAACAAACAAACAGATATACACACTGACATCCCGTGAAAATTGTGTTTTCGTGTTCTAAAGTGCTCGAAACGTGAAAATCCGTCAAAAACTCGAGCCAATTTTTGGCAGACATCTTTCCAATTTTTTTTTATTCATTTCACTGCAATTTGTCTAATTTTTAACATCATAGTAGGGTTGCCGAAAACCTTCTGCCAATGTTGCCATCATCTATTGCCCCGTTCCTTGCTTAACGGTATCAACTCATAGTCCAACATTTTCCTTAAATTGATTTTGAATTACTTTACTTTCATTATTAATTTTACTTTCATTACTAAAATCTATGGTAATGTATAAGGATGGTTTTGGAATCAAGTTGAAAATAACAACTCGAGTTTTCAACGAATCCACATGTTTCGAGTAACTTAGAACACTCAACTATTTTAAGCGTTACGTCTCTATGTCTGTCTATCTTTCTGTCTGTCTATCTGTCTGCGCAATGTATGTATCCACTCTAACTCAAACTAATTAATAAAATTTCATAAAATTTGGTAGTGGAGTCACTTGCGAATTACCCTGGTGCCGATTAGATTTTAGTATGATTCGAGAAAAGAAAACTTACATTTTTTACGAAATCGTCCTGAAAAATCGTATGTATACACTCTAGAAAAAACTCGTTGACCAAATGTCACAAAATTGAATAGCTAAGTCACTTGTGGATTACCCTGGTGCTGATTATATTTTGATACGATTCGGGGAAATCAGAGCCTGTCTTTCTTGCAAAATAGTCTGCAAAAATCACCAAAATCTAAAATAAAATACTACATATGGTCAAATATATCAATTAAATGCTTATTTTATACTCCATGTTTTACGACAAAAAGAATAAGAACAACCATATTACTCTACAACTAATCGTTTTCGAACTATTTCAGTTTTTTCGCATTTTTGTAACGTTGCCTTTGAAAATATGTCCAGTCGCCTAATGAAACCAAAAATCGAATTAAAACTACAAATTCGGTTAATTTTAAATTAGTATAATTGTTGTTTTTTGCAATTAAACTTAATTTAATGAATTATAAAAGAAAGAAAGCGAAAAATACTTTGATTCTGTAGGGAGAGTCGTATGCTGCCCACATCAGATTTTTCATTTCTTCTCTGTTGGTTGGAGTTGCTTCATTCGTCCTCCATGATTTAAAACTTAAATTGTAAATAAAATGTAATATGTATTCCATAAATCGTATGCGAAGGGACAGTGTAGAATTCCTAGTTTAAGAGCTTTTTCATCTGTTGGGCCCCCAGTCCTTGAAGATGAAGTCGAAACTTTCAAACTTCTAAATTTACTAGAAACACAACCCTCCAACCAATTCTTATGCGTATCATTAAATTTCATTTTTATGCGATACAATTATTTAAACCTTGAATTAAATTGTGTCAAAAATGTCTTTGCTTAGGACTTTGCATAGGACAATTAAATTGCTCATGATGTTATAGTAGATTTGCACAAACGAATTTTAAAGTAATAAAAAAAACTTGTCTCTGATTACTTAACGAAAGTAGCGCTGATAGCTTAACTAAATTCATTTAACTAAATCTACTGTCGATAAGAGATAATTAGAATTCTAATCAGGGATATATGATAATTTTTATCTAAAAATTTAATATCATCTGCCTTTGATTAAAATTCTTACACTTTATTATATTAGTTTTAGTTCATTATTACTGAAATAAAATTATAATATTGAAATTCAAAAATGGACTACAAAAAATGATTTAACTTTATGTTCCGTTATTGAATGAGATTTTTTTTTTTTAAAGAAATTTTGAGCACATCAAATATGTTTTGTTATGAAATTGGTTCAAAATTCGTAAAATATGTTTTTGATGTTTTAAAAGTAGTACTGAAATTTTTGCCTTTCAAATAAATATCATGGGTTAGATTGGAAATATGAACGATACTAATACAGGGCAGAGTAAGAACTTTGGAAAATGTATGAACTAGCATTCGAGTGGCGAAAATGAGAAAGTTACACGAATTTACAGTTAATTTTTACAGCAGTAGAATTTTACCTCTTTTTGCTGGTGTTTATTAGAATGTTTTATATGAATGTTAATAACCAATCGTATTGAGGGTTTTTCTGCCGGTTGTGCATCAAGATGTCCTACGCCCATCACTCGGTCTATATCCAGAAGAAGCACATTTGTATAATAGTATCTGTTTTCGAAATATATCATCGAGAGCTTGTAGGAAAGTGAAGCATTTTTCATGGGGAAATTTTAGATATCTATATTTTACGCTGTATGGTATGATTTTGGCTATATCTTTATGAAAAGTATGTATTTCTGAAATCAGCTGACACTTGATCCTAAGCACATTTGAAATACATGAAACATATAATTATAAATATCCTCAAAGTTGCGGGGAAAATATCGTTATTCTGGTCAGAAAAAGTGAGATTACAATTAGAGTTTGAAAGTTCTGTTTAGGAGTAGCTTTCCTTCCTTATTATATCGATTAAAATACATTAACACTAGAATGACGGAAGCGGTCATTTTGACCGCATAACTACTTTGATCTCTACCGTCGTTCTAGGAAGATTGTTGATTTGCTCTCTTATTATAAAACCTAGAATAATTTTCTTCTGTGTTTTCAATAACTTTAAGAATATAAGAAAAATCATGAAATTTCAATGGGCTGGGATTAGCCGTTTTGGAGGAATTGTTTCTCAAAGTAGTTATTCGGTCAAAATGACCGCTTCGGTTGTTCGAGTGTTAATTTTTATGGCAGAAAACTTGGGTTCATTGGCTGTCAAAAACAGTAGTTGGTACAAAAAATATCATTTTCAGGTTTCAGGGTTTTTTCGCCTCCACACTACTGTGCGCCGTGCTACAAGGATTGCAAACGTCAGTTTAAAAATTTACATGCGACATAAAAAAATATATCAAGGTCACTACAACACGTGTTAAAAAGTTTACAATATTTGTTGACAGCAAAACTACGCATAACATTGAATCTCTCGAAAATTTCACTAAATACCTGAGTTTTGACTCTTAAAATCATGGTAGCAACATTAATAGGAAGGACATTCAGAATCTACAGACAATCTATGAGGTTGTTTGCAAGTTTTTAAAAATACCAATAATGATAGTTTCCTATGTACATTTAGATTATTAATGCAGAACAAGTTTCTCAACATCGTATTAGAGATATCAAAATTACAACAGACATACTCAGAAAAGAAAAAACTGTCTTAAAAACTTTGGTTGAACGCATTCAATAAGCATATTAGGGACAATATATCTACTCTGTAAAACATTCTGCAACCTTTGCTCATTTTTTTTTCAGCTACTTTGTTGATAATTTCGGCAAACTATCAGATATGCCGCAATTACAGGAGTTCTTGAAAATTCCAGCTTCAGTTCTGAAATATGCAGCTAATTATCTGCCAAAGCGCTATTGTCATAACTATCAGGAACCTTACTCCCCATTACGGACAGGTGACTCCTCTGAAACTTTCAATAACATGCTTGCAAATGTTTTACAATGCAGAGTCCCAAATAGCAGAAGCATATTCTGATATTGGTCCCATCGAGCAATTAATAAGAAAATTTTAATTTTGGAACAAAGACCAAGATTCCTAAACGACTCTGTTTTCTGGCGAAATGTAGAATGTAATGTTTAAAATGAACACTATAGCAGTGCTTTTCATGTACAAGTCGCTTCACTGCATTCCTGAAGACTTGGAATTTTGTCAACGAAAGGACGGGCTAAAATAATATCTGTCATTATTGCTGGATTTTAGGTAAATATTTATACCAGAAATATTTTTTAAATTCTTGCTTTAAGATAATTTGTGCTAGAAAGTCATCTTATCATCTGCTCAGTGTTAATTAAGAGCTAGAGAAGCAAAACCTTGCCCTCAGGGTTACCAACTTAGCCAATTTATGGCTAGATTTATCCATTTTTTAGAATATTTGGCATTAAAAATGGATATTTACAGCTTGTTTATAAAAGCTATTCATGAAATCTGGTCCTTTTTTTCATGTTCCTAGTCATGAAGCTCATTCAAGTATTGGCAACACTATCTATGGGCGATTGAGTACTTTCTTGCTTGTATGTAATAGCCTGTTATAGAGTAGAACAGGACCGCCCATAATAGGACACAAACACCATTCCAGTGGGGGCTCAGGGAGGAAGACAAACACCACTCGAGTGGAGGGCCCGCACTCCAGAGGGAGTCTCGTCCTGCTCTAAGGTCTCGGTACCCCTTTTGGAGGGAGAGGGCTGGAGAAAACATGAAGTATTCACAAAGGGGAGAGAATCGAATATGAAAGGGACCTGTGATAAAAGTTTGTAGAGGAGCCCAAAATTTGTACAGAATTATAATTCTGGTTAAATAGATTAATAACAAACTCGGTAAACGCTAAATATAGTTGTGTATCGAATTCAGTAATAACTTTATCTGTTTTCGTTAAAACGTATAGCCACAAATAATGAATGAAATGATAGATAAGGTCTGCTTAGGTAATCTAACCTGTGTTAATCAATTTCCAGTTATCGATCCCCTGGAAACAGAATACGCTGGGGATATTAGCGGAGCTATAATAGGGAAAATTATTTTAACGGTAGCACGTGGATAATGATCCAGATACCGGAATAATAACTGAATATTAAATATTAGGTTCACCTTTCTATATTGTTCCTAGAACTTGTGAAGTTTCCATATCAAATTTAATGGAAGCGGCAGTTTGTGTATAAAAATTATCTGTTGAAATTTTGTAAAATGCAAAACTCGTTAGGTTTGATTTATTATCTTAATCTCTATAATAATTGTCTATCATGCTTTATCATTCCAGGTGACCTAGAAGGCTGAATATTTGCATACTTATAGTATCAAGATCAAAATGGAAACTAAGATAGTCGGATATTTGTTTCCTCCAGGATACATAACAAATGACTGCTTTCTTAAAGCCTTTCTAGACCCTCCAGAAACCCCCAGTGACCTAGAAGGCTGGAAACTTGGCACTCTTCTAATATCATCACTGGGACAGAATCTAACAAAGCTGAATTTTCGATTTCTCTCCCCTGGGGCAAATAAAGTGTGGGAGAAGGGTGAAGAAGACTTTCCAGACCCTCCAGACGCTCATTGATGACCTAGAAGGATGAAACTTTGCACATTTACAGTATCGACTAAGGAATAAAACCTAACTGTGCCAATTTTTAATTAAGATAACTATTTCCGAATCTAAAACTTAATTTAAAAATCTGATCAGGGCTGCACATGACTTATGCCTTTTCTCCTTATTTTGACTTTATTCCTTTCGTAATTCATTAAATTCAGTTTAATTGCACAAAATAACACGAATAATTATTTGAATTATGAATTATTGAACGGATAATTATTGATATTCACTGAATTTGCAATTTTAATTCAATTTTTACTTTCCCCGCAATACATGGTAATGTATAGGGAAAGTATTGGAATTATGCCGAAAATCGCAACTCGAGTTTTCAACGGATCTACACGGATCTACATAGGGCCTCTAGAATACGAAAGAACTATTTTTAGCGTGACATATGTGTGTGTGTGTGTCTGTCTGTCTGTCTGTATATCTGTCTGTGCAATGTATGTATCCACTCTAACTCAAAAACTAATGACCAAATTTCATAAAATTTAGTAGGTAAGTCACTTGTGTGTAACCCTGGTGCTGATTAGTTTTTAGTACGAATCGAGAAAAACGAACCCGCCTTTTTTTACGAACGAATAACCCTTACACGAAACGAATAACCCTTAAAATACGCCTGTATCCACTATAGCTGAAAACGAATAGATCAAATTTCACAAAATTTGGTAAATAAGTCACTTGTGGGTTACCCTGGTGCTGATTAGATTTTGGTATGATTCGGAAATGAGTAATCTGCCTTTTTTTTTTTTTTGCGAAATGGCCCGCAAAAATCGTCAAAATCAAAAATAAAAACTACGTATGCTAATATATATCCGTTAAATGCCTGTTTTATACGTAATTTTTAACGATAAAAAGAATAAGACCAACCCCATCACACTAGGACTAACCGTTCTGGATATATTTTAGTTTTTTGCATTTTCACTATGCCGCTTCTGAAAATAAGTCTAGTTACCCAATGAGAACGAAAATTGAATTAAAAATGCAAATATATATAGTGTCATTTTAACTAATTATAGGTGTTATTTTGTACAATTAAACTCAATGAGTTATTGAAGAAATAAAGTGAACGTGAATATGAGTCTGCAGGGAAAGTCATGTGCTGTCCACATCAGATTTTCATTTTCCTTAGGCGATGGACGTATTTGAAAGACGACCTGGCAAATATGTGAAAAACTAAAATATCTCGAGAAGGGTGAATCCTAGAGTTGTGGGATTGGTCTTATTTTTTTCATCGTTAAAAATTGCACATATAAAACTTTCATTTAATTGATGCATTTGAGCATACGTAGTCTTTTATTTCGGTTTCTTTTATTATCAGTCTTTGACGATTTTTGCAGGCCATATCGCAAAAAGAGGCAGCTTTTTTTTTTATTTCGAATCATACCAAATTCATATCGGCACCAGAGAAACCCACGAGCGACTTTGATTCATAAAAATTGGTTCATTAACTTTTCATCTAGAGTGGATACAGCCATTCTATAGACAACCAAACACACAGACACAGGCGTCATACTAAAAATGGTTTCTTAGAGTGCTGGGAACGTGTAGTCCGTCGAAAACTCGAGTTTCAACATGATTCCGATGCTTTCCCTATACATTACCATGCATCAAGGGCGGATCCAGAGTTTTATTACGGGGGGGGGGGGGGGGCAGTTCCGGGGACCCACCCCTGGAAAATTTTTAATTTGGGGCTGTTGAATAGTTTATATAAATTTTGTTGTTCTTAAGTCATATTAATATACTTAATAATTAAAGTTGAGCTTATCATTAAACTATATGGAAATATGGTTTAGGGTAAATTATAGTTAGGGTAAATTAAAGTATGACAGAAAAGATAAGCTAATAAAAGATACAATACATATACATTTATACAACAACCAAAACGATAATTTACAATGTATTTAATAGAACAAGTTTAAATCTAAATTACGAAAACGTTGTAATTATTTTACTTTTTTTATAACAAGCAACTTTCTAAAAAAAATTTATAGTGAAAAGTCAAGCCGCCTTGATTTCTTTGAAAATTTGTCAATCACTTTATTTACATCAATATGAATGTCTCTGTGGATGTGTATTAATGCCAGTCGTGAAAGTATTTCTTCTGTCATCCACGTTCGAAGCCAAGTTTTAAGGCGCTTCAATAACGAAAAACTACGTTCGGCTGAAGCAACACTTACTGGGAACGTAGCTTGAAGGGCGAGAAGCTTGCAGATTCGTGGGAAAACATCTGGATCACATTTCTCCAAAAATTCTAAGACTTCTGTAGGTTTTTTTTTTACAGAAGCATTCTTCAAAACTCCTACCAAACTTCATATTCTCCTTGAAGTGCACTTTCGAACAGACTTTTACAGACTTTGTTTATTACAGGCAGTCATATATAACAAACAACACAAAAATTATTCTTCATCGACTTTTTTTTTTCCTATTTATAACCCCGTCGCGATCGCCTCCTCCGCCCCTCGCTGGATCCGCCCTTGTCATGCATCGTAGGTAAAGTGAAAAGATGCGAGTAAATTTTTAAGAGTATTCATTTCCCTTTATTTGGCAAGCTCTTAAATAATAGAACATTATTATATTAAAATAATGTTTAGTATACAATATCTTGAATCATTCTTTTGATTATTTAAATTGATTGAATTGAATTAAATTGTATTGATTTAAATTGATTGCAGTGGTAAAATAAATAATCAAATTTTTAAGAAGGTGCATTATCAATCTACTTTACTGATGAATACTAGGTTTAAGAACCATCAACATTGAGAAACTTCGAATAAAATTGAAACCCTCTAGTCTAGTTATTACAAAGATCATCAATCATGTTTTGAAGCTACAAAAAAGATCCTACACTTATCGAATTACTTTCATTCGATTATGTTTCTTTTTAAGTTTACCTACTATACAGTGTATGTGTAAAAGAAATAAATCTGAGATATGCAGCACATGACTTACCCTGAGAAATCAAATGTATTTTCTCTTTCATAATCCATTAAATCAAGTTTAATTGCAAAAAATAACATGGATAATTATTTGAAATGACACTAAATTCGCAGTTTTATTTCATTTTCCTTTTCATTTTGGCGATTAGAAGCATTTTCAAATAGGCGACGTAGCATAAATGCGGAAAACTAAATTAACTCGAGAACAATAAGCCCTAATGTTATGTATAAAACAAATATTTAATTGATACAAGTATAAAACAAGTATTTAATTGATACAAGTATAAAACAAGTATTTAATTGATACAAGTATAAAACAAGTATTTAATGGATACATTTGAGCCTATGTAGTCTATAATTTTAAATTTTGATCATTTTTGCAGGTTATTTCGCAAAAAAAGGCAGGTTCTTTTTTTCCCGAATCGTACAAAATTTTAATCAGTACCAGGGTATTTTCAGTACCAGGTGACTTACTTATAAGTACTAAGTAACTTATCTACCAAATTTGTAAAATTTGGTCAATTAGTTTTTCAGTTCGAATGGATACATTTGATTTTTAAGGGGTCATTTTGAAAAAAAAAAAATGCCGGTTCTTTTCATCTGAATCGTACCAAAATCTATGCAGCAGCAGGATATCCCACCAGTGACTTTACAGAAGACAGGACGCAACGAGAGACTATAGGATGCCGCTTGTTATGGAAAATGCACTTTTTACACTCTCATCTCGATTTCTTCCAAGCTAACTGCGGTGATGTCAGAGACGAACACGAGAAAATCTTTTATCAGGAATTTGCTGTCTTCGAAAGAAGGTTTCAAGGAAAATGAAATTATGACATAAAATCGTTTGCGATTCGTTACGCTTAAATTACTCAACTACCAATTAGGTTCCTTGATCAGCGTTATACAAATTGACAAACTTTATATAACATTTCCTTTATGTGTCTGTTTTTTTTTATTTATACGTTGTGACATTAGAACGTTATAATTCTCTCAATAGTAAGACGAAATATATTTTATTTTATTCCACTTTTCAAGTTTCGTCTTTCTACCTTATAAATGGAAAACTTTGAACTATTTTTGCGGAATCTAGATTATGTCAAAACTTAACTAACCTTTTTTTGTAAAAAAATTTTCATCCAAACCTTTTATTTCTATATCATCAAGTTACTTGCAGCTTTATAAAACTAACCCAAAGATATTCCGAACCCTCGCCAGGTTACACCCTGCGGAAATCTGTATCGCAACACGTCTTTTTGGGCAGAATCTAAAAAAAAATGAAGGACAAAAACCCTGAGTAATGACCGCGGATTGCCCGGGGAGATTACTAAGGATCTAATGTGTACCTTGATAAATGGATCAAAGACGTTATTGATTGAAGAGCTGATTTACTAAATTTAGCAGATCTCAACAGAAGGGTTATTTAAGAAATTATAAGCCTTGGCTTTCAGATATAAATATCCTAATCGAGGGGTTAGGAAGTTTCGTAATTGATTATTACCATTAATGTGTCGATAGCTTTCTATTAAATATTAAAAGTGTCTAGTTATATATAGGGTAACAGATTTCAAGGAGGGTATATACTATTTCCGAATATTTATTGCCTTTCAAGTTTGTTTTTTACTTTCTGAATCAAATTTAATTCTTTCTATTATACAAAAATAATCATTTACGTTATACTTTTTCATGCTGTAATATAAATAAAATATCGTTTTCCAGAAATAAATCAAAGATTTTGACAAACATAAAGTGCTTGAATGTTAAATTAAAAATTTTGTATCACAATTTTTGTTCGAAATGTTGGGATAAAACGTGTTTTCATTTTCTAAGTTATTTTTATTTACGAAAATTTTGGATTTTATTTTAAACATTTGCATTAAATGTAATGAAACATCGCTTTGCCAAAACATAAGATAAATGTTATAAAACATTGTTTTATCAAAATATGAAAAAAAAAATGTAATGAAACATTTGTTTTATATTTTATAAAATTTACATTTTTATTAAAAAATGGTGACATCCAAGCTAATTGAAAATTTTACATTTTCACAATTGTTAATTTTTACTAGCAATAATTTAAATTATGGAGCCATCTTCCAGATTTTAAAAGTTAGTTGTTATCTGTTGACTTTTATAATTTAAAGGAACTTGGAGTAATAATTAATTACTTCCATTTTCACGACACAAAAACATCAAATTAGAAACTACACAAAACAGTATAAAACTAAAAGCGTTTTAAAAATCACTACTGAATATATAGTGAAATGAGATCATTCTAAAGAAACTAATCATTACATATAAACATTTTTTTTAATTTATAAACGGTAAAAATCTTATTCACCAATCCTGGGAGTAATCACTATCAACTGATGGTTGAAATCAATAATCAATCAAGCTTCAGTAAAATTCAGTAAAATCAATGAAGTAAAATTTTATAAAAAAAATTAAAACATTCCTTTTGTGGTAGGAATCCTTTTGTTATTTATCTCTAGAGCTTTTCTTATTCAATCAGCATCGATATAATTTTTACACATTTTGATAAACACTATCATTTCTACTTGCACTTGATCAGAGCCTCTGAGAACGAACCCCATAGCAGAAAACAAAACTGAGTGTAGATAGGAATTGCTCTTCATAAAACCAGACCCGAGTCCTACAGGCAGCACGGGTTTTGGAAATTTGTACCGTCTGTTTTGACATACCAACTCTCTCTCAGTACGTGTAAAATACACTACGTGACAGTGAAAATGAGACACTAAGAAGGAATGGGAAAAAAGTGATGAAAATCGGCAAACAGATAGGGACAGCAATGAACAATAAGTGATGTTTACTGCAATATGATACACCTATACACTGAGCGATACACCGTCTAATTAGTAGGTTGTAGGACCACCGCGAGCGGCGATACAGGCAGCAACAAGTCTAGGTACAGAGTCAATGAGCGTGCGGATGGTGTCCTGACGGATGGATGTCCATTCCCTGTTAACCATTTGCCAGAGTTTGTCTTCTAAACGCGACAGTGGCAGCGCACGCAAGCGTCGTCCAATCACGCCCCAGACGTGTTCGATTGATGAGAGATCAGGGGAGACTGGTGGCCAGGGCGAGCACCTGGGTATCTTGTAGGGCATATTGGCTAATGCGTGCCGTGTGTGGTCGGACTTTATCCTGCTAGTACATGGTATTGGGCACACCTTGAAGGAAGGGTAATGTCACCGGCCATGGCACATCATCCACGTATCGTTGGGCCATCATAGTGTCCTCAATACGGACCAGTGTTGACCTGTTATCGTAGGAAATGGCGCCCCACTATGTGCTGGTTTTATGACGTATCCTCTGGAATCGTGGGTGTGTGTTCCGTATGCAAGAATGAGTCCAAATTTCTGAATAACTAACACTTTTAACACAGCGTAAACAGGAACAATATACACTAAAACAGCACTTAAGTGATCCACTGATTTCACAAGACAACCGATACTGTTCTCAAAATATTGACGTATTTCTTTTCACAAAACAGCAACGACTATTATCAAAACATTGACAAAATCATAGTTCAATGTAGCTCGTATCACGCCAACTGCTCTATAACGGAGTGATGACTCTTTTTATAGATACTCTATAGAAACTTCTGGAAATCTCTCATATCTCGTAGACGCTTATTTCGGGGTATTTCTCAAACCTTTGAAAAGTCGTCAAATGTCCCCAAATTGGAGATAAATTGTCAAATCTGGTAATCCTCCTCCGAACTTCATCATCTGGCAACCATAGAGTCACATCACAAGAAAAGGGTTTTCTCCTTCTGGTCTTCGAAAGAAACGAAAGTGAGAGGGGGGAAAGAGACTCCAGAGCATTTTACAAGTTCGTAACACTAGCTAAACTAACATAAAGCTGACAATATCCTGGACTGCACTTGTGGATGATTCTGAATAAAGTAATACAGAATATTAGTAAAAAGTTAAATAAAACGCTTTACTTCAATAAATTTAAAATATTTGAATTTGAAATTTCTATATGTATATTAACTGCATACCATTTAATATAACCTGTACTCTGTATTTATTTACCTGTTGTGTACTCAATTAGAATATGTAAAATATTCTATGTCCCGAAAACAGGGAGGGGGCGATTTTTTCTTAAATGTACATACAACATTTTTATAGATTGTACTTTGTATTATTAACTATTATACTTAACTAAAGTCCTTCAATTATGCTATATCCTTGGCATGGAAAGCTATTTCATAAATTCTTTTAAGAATTTCATTTCAAAATAACTCTTTTCATTTTTACTCTCTAACTAAAGTCATTTCGAATTTTCCGTTCCATTTCATTATTATAATACTAAAAGAATATTTTTAAATAGTTCGATTTTGTTGAAAGTGTTATGAAATAAACGATGTGATGTATTGTAAAAAAATAAGATAGTCAATTTGCGACTGTATAGGAAATTTATTTTTCGGTTTTGTTTTGTTTTTAATTTGAAAGTTTTTTTAGAGAAAACATGAGTAAACTTTTCAGAAACTTTCCTTTTTTAATAAAGAAATTTTTAAGAAAGTTTTACAATATATTTAAAATTATAACTATTTTTTTAAATTGTTGTTTACTTTTAATACTTATTGCAAGGAGTTTACATAGAAAAGAAAACATTTTATAAATGCATATAAATTAGTGCTTATAATGATGATCCTTTGAATTTTGCAGCTTGTAAAAACTAGTAAATGATAAAGTATTGTACTATATTTGACACTTTTTAATAATCAAACATTTACAATGTCTAGTACATTTTTTATACCTAAAATTAACACATTTAACATCCTAAGAAATAAATGTGAGTCATCAAAAAGAAAATGTTTTTAAAAAATTCATATTTTCTAAAGTTTCCTGGAAAAAAAATGTTTTTTTCCCGAGGCGTTTCAAAATTTTCAACGTTTTTAGAACACCAATCACAACCTGTATCCCAATGCGAAAAAAAGTGTTTCTTTCAGATTTCGTTCCCAAGTTATTATTTTTAAACACATAATAAACGTTTTGAAAGATTATTTTTCATGTTGGTAACAACTTAGTGATGGATGCATTTGGCTTTAGTGCTTTAATATAAACTGCACTGGTATCCAAAATTATCTTTACACGCATAAAATGATACACGCATAAAATCTTTACACGCATATCTTTACACGCATAAAATGATATTTCATGAAATACCCAACTAATCTGATTTATTTTTCAGAGAATTGAAAAAAGATAAATTAACCAAAAGATTTTAATTATCAAATTTGATCAAACTATTTCTGATATGCAAATAATGATATTACGTCATCTAAGAGTGGCGCAAGCGTTGTGCGCGAAGTATGTCGTTTTTTTAGAATTTCTGTAATTCAGGATTTTATTTCTGTATTTATAGACTCAAAATAGTTTCGTATCATTTGAGGTATCGAGCCGTTTAGAGGCTGGGCAAGCATTGATTTAAGTGGCTAAATGTCTCACGACAGACAGTCTCTACTTTCTGGATATAATTTCAAGACACTGTTACTAGGAAGCCTATACAAGGCTGTAGAAGAATAACAACTGTTTCTCAAAATCGGTATCTGTCCATAACTACCCGTCGCAACAGGGAGTCGACAGCTAGGCAGCTGAGTTTTTAGCTCGCAGCTGCATGCAGAAGGCTTAATGAGAAAGACAATTATGCCAGAAAGCCACTGGTATGCGTTTCACTGACCTCACAACATAAGAGGGCCCGCCTGAATTGATGCAGAGAATATCAAAGCTGGTGCCAGTAGCAATTTGTCTGTTGACACCAGCTTTGATATTCTCTGCATCTTCTCTTCGGTGACGAGTTCTCTTCGGTGTTCTCTTCGGTGACGAGTCGAGACACTGCTTAACCTCTGATTCGAGCCAGGAAATATTCCCACCAACTCGAGCCAGGAAATATTCCCACCAACATTAAGGAATATAACTGTTACGATGGTTCAGATCGGATGGTTAGGGAGACATAATGATCAATGGACGTGTTCTCCTGCACATGTTCTACAGAGTACCTGTGTCTGGCCAAAGATATCGAAATGAAGTCTTAGAATCCTACGTAAGGTTTTTTAGATGTGCATGTGGATCTGACTTTATTTTTATGGATGATAACGCGCGTCCAGATTAAGCAAAGCTGAGTGATGAATTTCTTGAAAGTGAAGGCACTAAACGAATAAACTGGCTAGTCAAATCTCCTGATCAAAAACCAAATAAGACACCCTTGTAAGAGCCTTTGCACGGCGAAATCCTCCTTCTAAAGATCATAATGCCTTCCTAAAGATCATAATGCCTTCCTAAAGATCATAATGCCTTCCTAAAGATCATAATGCCTTCCTAAAGATCATAATGCCTCCTAAAGACCATAATGCCTCCTAAAGATCATAATGCCTTCTAAAGATCATAATAAGACCTCAGTGATGGATGCGTGATATTTACCGCCCCAAACTCTAATTAACCACCATATGGAGAGCATGAAATCGCGTTGTGATATATGGATCATTTTCTGTAAACGGGAGTTTTACATGCCCAGGTGTTTTAATAAAAGTTTGCATGACTTGGGACTGATTTTGTATAATGATCAGTTTTACTATATTGTAGTTCATATTTGTCACCCATTAGCTAAAGAAACAATTTATATTTTTAATATTTAAGAATTTAGTTTTTTTATTAAATGTCATTCCCCTGTGTGTCCCAATAGCCAAATAATAAAATCACAACTTTATTTACAAGCCTTCATTTTCTAGTTGCCTTTTAATTTGATGTAGGCAACTAGACAATTTAAAATACAAACAGTAATAAAATATCCACTGTGCATTAGAGCAATATTTTAAATTATTTTTTTACAACTGTTCCCTAGCTTTTTTTGACATTCGCCTATCTTTAAATTTTAGCACCTCTTTCTGTACGTAGATGACAATAAAATATAATTAAAGTATTATTCTTTTTTACTGAAGTCCCTACTCGCCATTTCAAGAGTTTGACTATATTCTGACTATCATTCTGTGTAGGGAAATATTATAAAACTGAACAATTTTGGGTAAGTATTTTTATTCCTTGTCATTCACCTGTCATTAATTATACTCAAAATAGAAAAGTAAATACATTTTTTTAACATATAAGTGTGCCTAGATACTGTAGCAAGCTGAATATCAAGTTAGGCTTAAAAGCAAATAAAACTCATATACTCAGAAAGTAAAATCACATGATTTGTCATTCCCTTGTCGTCATTCACCTGTCTTCTTGGTAGACAAGGAAATTAGAACAGGTGAATTACATTTAAAATATATTTTCCTTTTAGAAGATAAAACAAATAAGAAGTTAGTTCTAAATATAAGATTGCAATTAAAGCAAACCATTTTTTTTTACTTTTCAAATGATATATATATATATATATATAAATTAGTAAATCCAAAGTTAGAATGTATGTAGTAACTCATAATACACTATTCCAAAATTTTCTACAAAATACAAAGAAATATAAGAAATTAAGACATAAAGAGGAAATAATAAAGCGTAATGCAGGTCATAAAGACAAAGACAATCAACAAATTTCAAAAATGAGGAATGCAAATAAGAAAACAAAAAAATCAAGCAAAAAAGCTTTTAGGCTTACGATAAGTTCATTTCGAAAAAATTCTCTTCGGGTCCATATATCCCTTCGAAATGAACACAAAAATGCTTGTTTCTGAAACACAAGATAGATTTTATCTATAAACTTGTGTTATATGGACGACAAGCATATAGATTGGAACAATAAAGGAAACATATATACCTCAAAGCACACCTCATCAGCGCAACCATGACGAGCAAAATATGACTAGAGCAATGTTGCCATATGCCAAAATGAAAAGATGTGATTTGCTGTTGCCAAAGAGAGTAATAAAAATAGTACTGCCCAAAAGCAATAAAATGAGTTATTCAACAGTTAAAGCTTCAAGATAAAAAGATGAAAATATAATTTCAAGAGAATGAAGAAGTACGGCTGAAATAAGATAATAAGGGGAGAATATGAGAATTTTAGGCTAATCGAAACTTATTAACTATACTATTTACTAAATAAGCAGGATATTGATACATTTTACTGGTAATTTTGAGGTTATTAATGTGCAAAGCATGACATTTTTTATCTGATAATCTATAAATTCTAAAAAGTTGATTAAGTATAATATTTCTAAACAATTGAATCGAGTTGCAGGAATTAAAAGGTAATAATTTATTAATATTAAATTTAAAAAAATCTTTTTTATCATATAAATTAGTAACTATCCCATGAGCAGGTTCTATAATTAGATTTAAATCCAAATAATAAATATTATTACTAATAGAAGTTTCATTAGGTATTAATTCCAAATTATCCGGATAGAAATCTATATCTATGACATAGTTATCAGTAAATACAAGACAAATCAGATCATCTACATATCTATAAATTTTATAATCTGTTGAAGTAAAGAATTTTTCATATTGATATAGGTATAAATTAGCTAACATACTGCTACTACAGCCACCTTGTGGAACACCTGAGACTTGTAAGTATAATTTATTACCTTGAAAGGTATAATTATTGAAAAGAACAAAATGGAGAAGCTTGGGAAAATTGGTAAATTTAGTAAGATTAGAATGATTAGTAATATAAGCATTATATAAAGCTAAAATGACATCATATAGATCAGTGATCTTAATATTATTAAAAAGATCTTTAAAATCAAAAGTTTGAAATCCTGTTATTTTACCAAGCGTTTTTAATTTAGTTTTTAATTCTTTACTGTTATTTAGAATAATGTAGCTATCACCAGAATCTCGTAAATTACTATTTAGTACATTTAAATAATTTAGTAATAATTTACTAGCAGTAGTAGAGTATGAATTATGACCACTAGTAACAGTTCTAAATTTAATAGGATTTTTATGAAATTTAGGTATAAGCACAATATATGGAAATGTCAAAAATTTATTATTAATATCTAAATCACTATACATATTGATAATTTTCAATTTGATATTATTAAGAGAGTGTGAATCAATTTTAAATAGACTATTATTTTTTAAATAATCTAGCAGATATTGAATATAGAATTTTTTACAAATAATAGCATAATTATTGGAGGCTTTATCAACATAAGTAACAACAAAAGATCTATGTAAATTATTAACAGATTGCTTTATATTATCCATATTATATGCAGATCTAGATAAATTAATACTACAAATGGCATTTTTAATAGATCTCAAAATAGTAAATTTCCACATATTAAATGCCTCTAAAGGCTGAGCATATTTAGAAGCTAATCCATAAATAAATTTATCAAGGTCCAGATTGATTGACTTTAAGACTTGTTTAGAATTATTACATGAAGGTAACCTGAATTTAGTGCCAAATGACATTATAGTTCTTAAATATTTATCTTTTACAATAGCTAAGTCACCAGTAACTATATGACCCAAGTGTGGATTAATAAATTCTGCATAATTATCAACACTACAAATACATTCACCATCTACATTTGTTGAGGAATCTATGTCAACTGAGAGAGATTTTGAAATTGCATTGTAATTAAAAATGGTTCTTCCAATAGGCTTGTTATATTTAAAAGTTTTAGTAACATTCAAATCCTTTACAGGCAAAAGATGATGGAAATGATTAAATAAATTCTTAAAGTTTATGGAATTATAAATAGGATGCTTAAATGATATTACACAATAAGAATTAGAACAGTTATTATTATGAAATTGATTAAGTTTTATTTTTAAATATTTTGATCTAGTAATGAGCAAATCATAGAAAATATGATTGAAATATATATATATATATATATATTGAAGTAAAAATTTGCATTTTCTATTTAATTTCTCCAAAATGATCACTGCAACTGTTTTTTGTTTTTTAGTTTAAACCACCCATGTTAAAATAAAATGCAGAAAACAGGTTGAAAAATAGAAAAAATATATTGTAACAAGAAAGATGAAAAAGCCCTTTTAGAGAAAATGACCCAAATGTATACGAGTTAGGGGAGATCGTATCTTCAAATGTCTGCATTTGTTTCCAAGTTATTCAACATTTTTAAATATCCTTGCCACTGATTATTTCAATTTTAATCGTTTCATAACTGTTTTTGTATCTTGTGTACTCATATTCGATTTCTCAGTTTGTATTTATGTGTTATGTTACTATGTATTGCATAAAAAAACAATATCATGTGGGTAGCACATGACTTTTCTTTTATTTACTACTTTTACAGTAAAAACAAAAGAGGTTATTTTTATAGTAGATACTTATATTTTTTCCAAGATATTGAATTTTCGTCAAATAATCGTTATTTTCATTGATTTAGCGTCATTTTTAGCCACTTGGCGAGATTTTCTTTGATTTGGTAACATTTAAAAAGCCGTCATGTTGGCGACTTTCCACCAAATTCGTCGCCAAAATCTCGCCAAGCGTTATGGACGGAGAAATAATTTATTTTTATAGCAGATAAATGACTAATGTCGTTAAAATACAAAAGTATTACTCAAAGTATCTTTTTATATGAATGGAACGAGCTAAGATCCACGAGAATGATGTCACCAAATTTATCGCATGATATTACATATGAAAAGCGAACATGTTTCAGAGAACACATTCTCAATAGGAAATATTTTTTTTTAATTTATGTAATTTTTTGATAATTTTTTTTAAAATTGTGCAATATCTGTAGAACGGTTTACGCTAGCGTTCTAAAATTTATGTTAATCGTTTTCTAATCAAAAAATTACATAAGAAATGTC
The DNA here is from genome assembly GCA_951213105.1 of Amaurobius ferox. NCBI lineage: Eukaryota > Metazoa > Arthropoda > Arachnida > Araneae > Amaurobiidae > Amaurobius > Amaurobius ferox. The sequence continues at coordinate 37,856,971 of OX578134.1, forward strand.
TATTTGCGCAACTTTATTAGAGGTTTTGATATTTTGATGATTTTTTCAAAATTTCACTAGAAAATTTAGGAGGGTTCTGTACATTCGATTGCGCATAAAAACCAATAGGCTTCCAGTATTCACACATTGTAAGTTTTGTACCAAATTTCGTTGGAATCGGTCCATTCGTTCGTTAGTTATCGTCTCCACAGACTCACTGACACACACACACAAACACACACACACAAACACACACACACACACACACAAACACACACACACACACACACACACACACACACACAGACATCACCTCAAAAATGTTCGATTCGTGATCAGGGATGCTTTAAATGTGATCTCCCGTCGAAAACTTGAATTCGAATTTTCGACCCCGTCACAATACTTTCCTTATTCATTATTGTATATAAGGAAAGTCAAAATCATTCAATTATATTGAATAAAATTTTGAGAAATCTGTGTTTTGGGACAAGTGGAGATAATTTTGGACACCAGTATATTTGTTGTTGTTGTTGTTGTTGCTTATAACCTCCTGTTTCGGCGAAGCCGCAAACAGGACCAGTGATGCCAGAAGACGGACAAAGAATGACACAAGACAAGATCACAAAGTTTATTAACACAAACAAGCATCACTGTCGAAGGTCAGGGGCGGTGCAGCTTCTCATTTAACGAGGACCCAGTGGGCGGAAGACTGTCTTCATCCTCAAGAAAACAACCATGCTTTACTCGGGAATCGAACCCAAGCCCACTAGACAGCAGTCGGAGACGGTATCCACTTCACCGCCTGGGCGGCCCAGTATATTTTGATACCATAACCATCCATAGTGTAATACAAATTATCAATTTCCCCAACAAAAATAAAATCTTCAAAATATTTCTTTCAAGTTGGTAGCAATTCTCCCAGGCTGTTGTACTCATACTGGATGCATTTAGCTGATCTGTGTTAATATATGTTAGTACTTTCCTTATATACATATAATATATAAAGAAAGTATTGTGAAGGGGTCGAAAATTCGAATTCGAGTTTTTGATGGGTGAGCACGTTTCAAGCATCCCTGAACACAAATAAGACGTTTTTGAGATGATGTCAGTGTGTGGGGGTGGGGGTGGGGGGGTGTCAGTGAGTCTATGGAGACGATAACTGACGAACAAATGGTGCTATTCGAACAAAATTTGGTACAATAATTACAATCCATGAATACTGGAAGTCTATTGTTTTTATATGCAATCGGATGTTCAGAACTCACCTAAATTTTCGAGTGAAATTTTGAAAAAATAATAAAAAAAATTAAAACCTTTAATAAAGTTACGTAAATAGTCATATTTCTTATGTAACTTTTCATTGGAAAACGATTGACATACATTTTAGAACGCTAGCATGAATCGTTCTCGAGATATTGAATATTTTTCAATAAAATTATCAAAAAATCATATAAAATAAAAAGAAATATTACTTATTGTGAAATATGTTCACTTTTCATAACTAATATCATGCGATAAATTTGGTGACATCATTCTCGTGAATCTAGCTAGTTCCATTCATGAGAAAAGATACTTAGTAATAATTTTGTAATTGAACGTCAATAGTCATTTATCTGCTATAAGAATAACTTATTTCTCCGTCCATAATGTTTGGCAAGATTTTGGCGACGAATTTGGCGGAATGTCGCCAACTTGGCCACTTTTTTAAATGTTTCCAAATTAACAAAAATCTTGCCAATTGGATAAAAATGACGCTATATCAATGAAAATGACGACTCATTGACGAAAATTCAATATCTTGGAAAGAATATGAATACCTACTACAAGAATAACCTATTTTTTTATTGTAAGAGCAGTAAATCCATTGCATTATATAAGGAAAGTCATATGTTACCCACATCATATTTTTCTTAATATCCTTTTATCATTCTCCACATTGACTATAACATTCATATCCCGAATTGACTATATCGTGCGTTATTATTGTTCAAGTTATCATATTTATATGTCGGAAATATTGCAATGAACATCTTAAAGTTCGATTAATTAGAGTTCTAATTATTAAAATTACTACAAATTCTATATATTTAATTTATTATTACATTTAAAACTTGATAGCTTATAAGTGCATTCGTTCTTAAGTAAAAGTGTTCAGAATACGCACATACATACAAGCACTCAGACGCATACACATACACACGCACAAACACTTACATAAGCATACATTTACACATACATACACTTTCATATACATATACAAGTGTATATATACATACAGACGCATAGACACACACATACACATAAATGCACCGACATTCGCATAAATAGACTTATATTCACATAGACACACACAAACATACATTTATTCAGGCATACACGCATACACTTTTCATACGCACACATATACGCATACACGTGTATACACACATATATACAGGCATATACTTACACATACACATATATACACTTACACATACGCAACCACATAGATACAAGTAAACACAACACGCACGCTTATATACACATACACATGCACACAAATACACATGCATATGCCCAGCCCATATACACACATCCCATACAAACACTTAAATACATATATATTCATACACACATACATGCATACAAGCATGCACTTTTCATACGCACACATATACATGCATACACTTACACACGCATACGCAACCACATAGATATAAGTAAACACATCATACACACTTATATGCACATACACTTACACATGCATGCGCCCACATACACACATCACATAGATACACTTACACACGCATACGCAACCACATAGATACAAGTAAACACATCATACACACTTATATGCACATAAACTTACACATGCATGCACCCACACACACACATCACACACATACACTTAAACATATATACACTCATACACTTACACACGCACATAGACACACGCATACACACTCACACAGACACACACACATACACTTACACCTACACTTACACACGCATATATACGCACATGGACACTTACACCTACACTCACATCTACACTTACACTACACATACATTTACACCTTCCCGGCCGTCCAAATAGGTGCTCTTAGTCCCCTGGACGAGTCGGACGGTCTGGGTCTTCTACATACATTTACACATACACACACAGACAATCATAATTCCGAAAGTGTTCGAAATTTGTTCAGGAGGTTTTAAAACTTACTTATCTGTCAAACTTTCGAAATTAGAAAATTTTCGGGAGAACTCTCTCTAGACAATAGCATAAGAAAGTAAAAATGTCGTCCATATTTAATGAAGAGTGGCTACGGAGGTTATAAAATTTGTTGATTAAAGTTCTATAAAATTTTGGCGACATGACCATCGAAAGTAATGAAAATGTGTCAAACTGTCGTATGTTATGCTTTTGTATTAAAACCTCGATTTCGATAACTTTGGGGAAAGTAACTTTACCTATGAGAAAGAGAAAAGAAATATCTACCGCCATACTTCTTTTTACCATAACTAGAGAAGACGTAAATGACGGAACTTAAATTGTTGCTCATTCCACAAGAAAAAGAACACGTGACAAATGACAGCAAACCTTTCCCGGGAAATTGCTTGAGCTCTAACCAAACGTTGATAAATTAACCTCAGGTCCCATTGATTAAAAGCATGATTTAATGCTCTTTACGAGATTAGTGGAATAGTTACAGAAGAATTTGAAGAATAGCAGTTCTTCATCCTATAATAAATAACGTAGTCCAGGTTTTGTTCTCTTCTGTTTGTTTTAGCGGAATGTCGCTATAAGTCATAAATTTGGGTTGAAAAATGGGTGTGATTTTAATACATTTCCGGGCAAATATACTTGACTAAAAGTAAATAAAAAGTCAGCATAAAGACTTAAGACTTCGTTTGTTTTATATGGACGGACTAGTATTTGTGCCATCATAGTTTTACCTTCTTGCAGTGTAGAACAGTGTTTTTCAAATTACTGGAACCAAGTATATCCGTCTGTTATGCATTGAGCTGACGAATGCCTGGGCATTCTGTACAATGCCTAATTTCACACTTTGTCAGTAACATATATATATATATATATATATATATATATATATATATATATATATAATAGTATTTTGAAAATCCAAAGAACGAAAAGTAAGAAGATGTAACACGATAAACCTAACTTTTTAAAACACCCACAGAATAAAATATAATACAGCAAATCATCAATCAAATGGATAAAAAATACAAAACACAAGCTATCAAGTTACAGAAAATCAACAAAATTCAAAGGTATGGAAACGAAAAAAGAAAAACTTAATAAAACAAGCTATAGCGCTATACACGTGGGAAAAGGGCTAAGCCTAAACAAATGGAAATGTTCACTTCGTAAAATTCGTTCTCAAGTCCAAGCATTTTACGAAGCAGACACAAAACATGTATGTTTCTGAAGAAATAGATAGATTATATCTATAAACTATTTCTACTTGGACTACATACATAAAGAAGGAATAAAAAGAAAAAATGAATACCCGGAAAAAGCACAGCGTATGTACAATCGAGTCGAAACCGGGAACACTGGTCTGGTCGTAGTGTCGTACAAGACAGAGCACCAGGCGCGAAGCGCCTTTAATCTCCAGTTTCAATATGTGGTTCTTATCGTCAAACTGTGACATTAATTCAGTGACCCTAATTGGAGGTTCGAGGTTTTTATTTACTACTTTTTATTATTTGTCCTAGCTCCTAGTGTGGCAGTTTGTTGCACATTTAGAGTTTAAGCAGTTTGGGAGGTTGATGCAGATCTAAGCGTTTTGGCAGTTTAGAGTTTAGAATATATATATTTTTTTTTTATAAAATAATAGTCGCGAGTTTTATTTAAAAATCAGATGTTTGAGGTGGGATCTTTTAATTCCGATTATCGATGTTTAGAACAGCGCGGGGTCTCTTACGAGATTTGGCCTTGCGATGATCATAGTCATGCAGATTGAATAACAGTTCGTTTGGAACGGATGGCAAATTTCTGTAAAATTTAAGCGCTAGCTTTTTAATTTGGGCTCTAACAGTTTTTATTTTGAAGTCATTCCTAATTACCGAGTTTCTTAAGTACCTGGGAGCTTTCCTGATAATCCGTAGGATTTTGTTTTGTTTTGTCTCTAGGAGGTCTATTGTAGTTTTACAGGCATATCCCCATACGGGTGCTGCATACAGCATTCCCGGGCGGATGACCGATTTATAAATTAGGAGTTTATTTTGATCGGGAACACTGATAGAAGAGACCATATATATATGTGTGTGTGTGGATTACTTCTCGTTTCAGAATGGCTGGACTGTTCTTCATGCTGCTTTCTGATTGGCTCTCTCGTAATCCAGGTCTTAAGTATATAATCCCCCTACTTCTTCCTTTCACGTCCATGGAGACCCGTCCTCGGCAGTGGGGAATAAATGTCTTTTACATTCAGAAATTAAAAAAATGCCGATTGATGGCAGCACCCTTCCTCGCTTTTCATTTTGGAGTGCCACGTGTGTTGTTACCACGTGGTAGTGCTATTTTTTGGAACTTCACTACCCTGACGATATGGATTTGGAACGAGGCGACGTGGCAGCTACTCGCGAACTTGCTGGTGAGCTGGACGAGGAAGAATTCGGGCCTCTCAAGGCTGCCATGATGAATTACTGCGAAACTCTACCTGATGATGGACTGATGACTGGACTGAAGGATGAAGTCAAGAACGCCGTCAACTTCTGCACCCTGGCAGTCTACGTGATGACTCTTCACATCAGGGAGCTGCTGATGAACGGACTACTGGGACAGGAAGAGGGCCAAGTCTCCAAGATTCTAGGTTCGTTACTTTCTGTGAACTATTTTTTGTTTACCCAGAAATTGGATAGGTTTATTGATTGTGATATTTATGAGATTTCTAAATGTGAGGGATGTAATTCTAGTGTTAAAATCAAATGTAAAATGATAGAGCTAGGCTTAATTAAGGAAATTAAAGATGAAGATAAACTTAAAACGGTTGAAAATCCAAATAAAAAAAGAAAGCTGGAGGGGCAATCCACTAAGGATGCTGCTACTAAAAGCCAGACTGTAGAAGAAAACTTAAATGTCCATGATAACATGGACTGTAATGAAATAGCTGATAATGTTGTAAATGTAACTGACAATGATTATGTTAAAACTAAGACTTACTCTGAGATTGCCGCGCAACCAGTTGTGTTTAAAAGTGCACCTAAACCTAAAACGGTCGAAAATAGTGACAGGCTAAAAACAGTTGAGGTTGAGAAAAAAGACCCAAAAGCTAAATGTTTTTTCATCAAGTTCAATGATAATTACAAGGTTCTCCTTAAAAAACTAAATGATATCTCAGGAAATAAAGTATCTGGTAAGCTCACAGGAGACATGCTAAAACTGATTCCAAATGACGCTGATACCTACAGGGTTGTACAGCGCCATTTAAGTAGTGAGAAAATCCCCTTCCACAGCTTAAACCTAAAATCTGAAAGGCCAAAAAAGGTAGTTCTGAAGGGGCTACCTATAAATTCTAACATGGAGAAAATAAAAATCACTTTAACATCCGAAGGATTAGATGTAGTCCGGGTTTCTCAACTGAGAAACACTAAAACGAGATTACCCCTGCCGATTTTCTTAGTCAGCCTTAGGCCTACGGAAGAGTGGAAGAGGGTCTACAGACTAACAAGATTAGGTTACTTGGCTGTGAAGGTAGAGGTCTTCAGAGCACGGGGCTTCAAAATCTGCTACCGGTGCCAACAGTTCAATCACTCCTCGGAGAACTGCAGTATGCCACCTAAGTGTCTTAAGTGTGCTGAAGAACACTTCACACGGGACTGCCAGAGACCTAGGTCTGAGAAGGCTACGTGTGCAAATTGCAATGGAGACCATCCAGCGAATTTCAGGCAATGCCCGAAGAACCCCTGGAACAGAGGAAAGGCACCGTGGTATGCCCCCATCCCCAAAATCAGATACCCCCTTGGAGGCAAAAGGCCCTCGGATTAAACTCCCAGGCACCCCCTCAGGGCTCCTAGCTTACTGTGCCACAGCAAAATAGATACCAACCTTCAGCACGCACCAGATTGGTGCAAGAGAAGGCCCCCAAACCTTCGTCTTCCAGAGAATTGACTCCGGAAGAAGTAAAACTGGCTTCCTATAGCCATTAAAAAGAGAAAGCCAGACAGGCAAGACAAGCTGAACTAGAAGCTAAAATTGTAAATCAATATGCTAAATCAAAAGAAGAAATCAAAACGCGTGAAGTCAAAACTAAACAAGTTAGACAAGAAGAGCTCGCGCAAACCCAGCTGTTAGAAAAAACGATTGAAAAAAGGTAAAAAACTACTGAGGTCCAAAAGGATACTCACAAAAATGACCAAATCGCGGCGGTTGAGGCTGAGGATATGGAAGCTGAGACTGAACCTGCTGGTAAAACCAATGATGAAAAGATGGATGAAATCCTCAACCTCATCAAAGAGTTTATCACCATGTTCGACCTAGATGCAATAAAACACCTGTTGGTGCAGTTCGCAGAGCTAATACAAAAAAAGAACGAGCCAGTGCAAATGGTCTTTGAGGCTTTTAAATTAATCGCGGATTTTAAAAATAACAGTGAGAATCAAACCCGCCATGGCTATGTCCCAAAAAGAAAGCTTTAAAATGATATTTTGGAATGCGAACGGCATATCTCCAAGAATAAACGAACTTAGGAGCTACGTAAATGAAAATGATGTAGATGCCCTGCTAATTCAGGAAACTAAAGTTAGAGAAAATAAAAAACTAAATATAGCAAACTATATTGGCTATCACAACCTTAGCTCAAATACAACTGCCAGAAACCCCCATGGAGAAACAGCAATATATATTAAGAGAAATATTCCCCACGAGGAAATAAACAACCTAAATCTTTAAGGTATAGAAAATACTAGCATAAAAATTAAAATAAATAATGTAAACCCATTTATCCTAACTTCAATATATGTCAAAAACATGAGTGGTATAAATGTATCTGCGCAGCTGGAACTGCTTTTCTCGCGATATCCAAACACAATACTCGCGGGCGACTTCAATGCACACCACCGAGCGTGGGGCAGCAGGAGAGCCAACATACGCGGTACACAGATACACAGATTACTGAACACAACAAATACCAACATCATTGCACCGTCGAGACCAACCTGTTTCTCAGGTGCCAACGGCTCATTCATAGACTTTGTCCTAACGAGAAACATAGAATACGCTCACACTATCGATACCCTGGATGAATTCGACTCGGATCATCTACCGGTATTGGTGACATTCGATCTGAACACTCCCCTTCCAGCCTCTCTGGGACAAGAGAGGGTGAACTGGAACGTTTTCAAAAGAGCACTTTTTGAGCCGCACATGGCAATACCCAACATTATGAGCACGGCGGATATTGACTCTGCCACACACACACTCACAACAGAAATCAAGAGAGCTATTGCCTCTGCCACAACACATCGTGAGTCACCAAAAATACCCACACTTTCCCACCATGTCAAACAATTAGTTAGGCAAAGGAACAGAATGCGTAAGACATGGCAGGCTAATAGAGACCCTACCCTCAAACGGGAGCTTAACAGACTCACGTGGAAAGTCAGGGATAAAATTGTCGCAGAAAAGCAGCAACAGTACAAAGAGTTAATTGAATCCCTTAGCCCGGAAGACGTATCGCTCTGGCAATTCGCTAAAAAACTCAGAAAACCTCAATTAAACTCCTGCCACTAATAAATGGCGTTAAAATCGCGTACTCAGACGAAAAAAAAGCAGAGGCGCTTGCTAGGCATTACGAAAAGCAATTTGAACCGAACCACGATCTAATGTGTCAGGACACCCTAAGAATGGTTAGGCAAACTTTAAACAACTTCAGGAACTCCCCGGTCACGGCTGAGATTAACCCAGCCACCCCGCAAGAGGTAATTGATATCATCAAAAACCTTAAAAACCGTAAAAGCCCAGGGCACGACAAAATCAGGAATATCGCGGTGAAAAACCTACCCCCAAATATAATATTTTACTTGACCACCCTAATAAACAAAATACTAAACCAAAATTACTTCCCCAAAGAATGGAAGGAAGCGATAATTATAGCGATCCATAAGCCTGGTGAGGATGCCACAATTCCAGCCAACTATAGACCAATCAGCTTACTACCGACACTTAGTAAAATTACTGAGAAAATAATTCTTAATAGACTGAACACGCACCTTAGTGAGAATGATATTATCATTCCGGAGCAGTTTGGATTTCGGCCAAAACACTCCACCACTCATCAATTGCTGAGAGTGGTAGAGTACATATCTTCTGGACTTAATAGTAAGACACCCACAGCTGCGATTTTTCTTGACATACAAAAAGCATTTGATAAAGTGTGGCACTGTGGATTAGCATACAAATTGATCACTCTAAAAATTCCTGACGCACTTGTCAAACTTTTAATCTCATACCTAAATAACAGACACTTCCAAGTTAGAGTAAAAGATAACTTGTCTACACCCAAGCGCATTAAAAGTAGTGTTCAGCAAGGATCCATCCTGGGCCCGACACTCTTTAACATATATCTAAATGACATCCCCAGGACCCCAGACACGGAGCTGGCACTCTATGCAGATGACAGTGCAATACTTGCAAAACGCCCTTACGTCTCAGAAATACACAGACAGCTACAACAACACTTAGACATACTCCAAACATGGCTGGAAAAATGGCGAATAAAATTAAACCCCAATAAATGTCATCGGATTTATTTCTCTAGAAAACGTAAACCTCCGCCGCCTCTGTACATAAACAACTATGCCCTAAAAGCGGAAAAATCTACTAAATACCTAGGTGTAACGATAGATTCCCACCTAATCTGGAAACAGCACGTAACGAACTTAATCAAAAAAGCGTATATGGCTACAGGAGCCTTATACCCAATGATAGGAAACGGAGATCTAAGTTATCAATTAAACTCCTAATTTATAAATCGGTCATCCGCCCGGGAATGCTGTATGCAGCACCCGTATGGGGATATGCCTGTAAAACTACTATAAACTTACTAGAGACAAAACAAAACAAAACACTAAGGATTATAAGGAAAGCCCCTGGATACTTAAGAAACTCGGTAATTAGGAAAGACTTCAAAATAAAAACTGTTAGAGCCCAAATTAAAAAGCTAGTGCATAAATTCTATACAAATCTGCCATCTGTTCCAAATGAGCTACTATTCAATCTGCATGACTATGATCATCGCAAGGGCAAATCACGTAAGAGACCCCGCGCGGTACTTAAATATTGAAAATCGGAATTAGGTAAGTCCCACCTTAAATAGTTGAAATTAAATAAAAACTGCGATCAATGTTTTCTAAAAAATGTTCTTAAACCTTAAACTGCCAAATTGCTAGGAAATCCTTAGATCTGCATCAACTCCCCAAACTTACTCAAACTCGAAATGTGCAACAAACTGCCACACTAGGAGCTAGGTCAAATAATAAAAACAGTAAATCAAAAACCTCGAACCTCCAACTATGGGCAAATGAAATAATGTCACAGTATGAAGATAAGAACCACACCTAGAGATTGGAGATTAAAGGCGCTTCGCGCCTGGTGCCCTTTTCTGGACGAAACCCTATACTTTCACGTCCATTCCTCTTTTAGACTTCGGGTTTATTGGTTCTCTTGCACTGACAAAGGGAATACAACGTATTTTCGAAGCAGTTGTATGCTGCATTATTGTGCTATGTGTGCTTATTTGTGTTGCTCTAGTTTTCCTTATCCTTCGCACAAAGTGTATTTTACTTATTGATATTTATAATTATTAATTTTCCTAGCACGAATCTTGATTTCCAGTCGACAAATTGCTTTCAAAAGATGAACTTGCATGGGCGTAGTCTTGGAGAAAATTACAAAAATCTGATGTGAGCAGCACATGACTTTCTCTACCTAATGTAATGACTTTACTTGTTTCATAGTGAAATAATGGTGCATAAGAATCCCAGCACAATATTTTAGTATTGAACTAATACCACGTAAATTGACATTGGGCTCTTTTGCAACTAATTAGTTCAGACAGAATGGCTTATTCAAACTCAAAACCTTCAATACTCAAAATCAATACGCAAAACCTTCATCAAAATAGAATTGACATTTAATTAATATCCCGTGAAATAAATAACTATTGAAGAATTCTTTGGCGTCAAAAAGCAATTGTTCATTCATTATGTTCCACTTGTTTTTCTTCCTCCTGGGTTTTTACCCAATTTTTCCCTCTCTCGTCGGCAACACCCTTTCCTTGCTTCTGTCACGTTTGTTGTTCTTGTATCGGCCGCCGATCTTTCTCTGACGAATAACGGTTACGTTTCTTGTGTGTCCTGACGAAAAAGGCTTTTTTGCCATCAAAAGCAGTCGATATTATTAATTTTGTATTGTAAGCTGCTTCTAACGAAATTATTTTAATTTTATTCTTTACCAGAAGTTTGAGCCGTACGTAAACTCTTTTTGTAACCAATTCAGAGAAATAAATGTTTCAAGAAATTTTTGTTAATCTAAAATGGAAAAGTAATCGGAAATAAAAACTCTTAGTCAACCACCATACCTCTTCCAGAGTTCGATGCTGAATCCATATAAATTATCATATAAGTTCTATAGCTAATTTTGAGAAATATGTAAACTTTTAAAACGGAAATTAAAAAAACAGATATGGAAATCTTTAGTAAAACGCCTTCCCCTCTAAAACTTGATTCTGATTCCATATTAGTCGTCCTCTAAGCTTTATCTGTAGCAAGTCTTGATAAATGCTTTAGTTGCCAAAATCGTGAAAACCTTTTGAAAAACATGTATATCTAAGACTTAATAGCTCATAACATCTGCCTTTCTAGATTAATACTGTAAAATTATATACCAATAGAAAAATACTTTAATAAAGAGTATAATAGCAAACACTTTATTTAAAAAATTGCATTTTAAAGGAAGTTATTCCCAGAAAACCATGATAAAGCGCTTTTCATAACATCTCACTGTTTCAATTGGGGAACCTTTTGCAGCAATTATAGCTGTACAATAGCGCATCAAGAAGTAAACCAGCCATTTTTGTTCATAATGATGATACGAGGGTCACACTGAAATTTTTGAGATACGTCTAAGTAGTACAAGTTCAACTTACCAACTCTTAGTGTTCAAAGTACTCCCCTTCAACATCAATGCACTTTTGTAGGCGAATATTCCAAAGATTAAATGCTTCAAGCCATCCATTTCTTGGAATCGATGAAAAATATGCATTTATAGCCTCATCGATCACATACATCTTCGGAATAAAAACGACGCCCAACGTAAATTTTGTTTTAGATTAAAAAATAACCAAAAGTCTCACATAGCAAGAACAGGAGAATATGGTGGATGCTCTATCACTTTGATGTTTTTTTTGTTCAAAAAATTCGACTGTCATTCTTGCTGAATGAGAAGATGCATTGTCATGGTGAAGCATGAGTCCTCTAACATTCACTTCCTGAAGAATTTCTGGAAGACACTTAGTGGTGTATCATTTAGCTGTAACTATCTTCTGTTCCTCTAGCTTTATGGCTTTGACCAGATATGTACTTCTGAAGACACGGCATACATTACTTTTTCATTGCTCGTTGTCTTTTCTCCATTATTGGTTTGGGGTCATCTTCAAAGACCCATACTTTACTTTCTTGGCGTGTTGGCACGTCAAAAAACGGTATGTACGTCTCATCACCAGTTATGATTTTAGAAATAATGCGGTGTCTACCATCATTAAGTAATTTTAAGGGGTTTTTTGCTGATTCTGACACTCCCCGCTCTTTAGTGTTTTGTTAAGTTATGGGGGACCCAACGACAAACTAATTTTTCATATACAGTTCTTCATGAATAATTTTATGTATAGCTGCGGATCCAGTGTTAAGTTCCTTCTGTATCATTTGATAAGTACAGCGATTATCATTGAACATTTTTCGAATGGCCAACATATTTTCTGGGACTACAGCTGACAAAGGTCTTACTATGTTTTCTTCATCCAGGAGAAAATTTCGACCTCTTCTAAACTCTGTAAACCATCTGAATGCAGTGGCACGAGATGGAGCATCATTTTCATATGTAAATTGTAGACGTTGAAGACATTCTTCTTCATTTAGCCCCACTTTAAAATCATAGAAAATCATAACTCGATAATGCTCTCGCGTCAACTCCATTTTCTTTTCTTTCAAAATTTATTCTACGATAGCTAAATTGTACTTGTTGCCACAAATTAGCGTCTGTGGACATAAAAGAGTTCAAATTTAAACATCCGACCAATAATTTTCTTCTGCCATATATCGTCTGCCCCTGTCTCGAAAATTTTAGTGTGATCCTCGTGTTAGTTCATCTCATGTTAGAATGTGAAACCAAAATTGATTGTTTCTATCAATTGAATTGTGCTTCATTTTTTGGTTGCTTCTGACTACCAGGTTTCTTTAATTGGCTCTATAGATTTTCTTCTGGATTCAGGTCCAGATTATTGCCTAGCCGCTCTAGCAGTGTAATATGATTTTCCTGAAACTACTTTTACAACGAAATAAGGAGATAAATCCTATTGAAATATATACTTTATTATCCTGCAAAAGATCATATGCCGAAGGCTTCAGTTTTGACTCAAGTATATATATATCCCAGATATACTTTACACCATTTACATTACCATTCAATATATAAATTCTGCCCACACATTTTTCTATCATACAACCTCAGACCATAACACTGACTGGGGAATTTTATAGTAGCTGTAATGCATTAAGCCAGCAGATCTTCTCCAGTTCTTCTTTCTACATACTCTGTCCTTTCACTACTGAATACAATTCTGATTTTATCACTCTGTATGACTCTGTCCCATTGTTTCTCAGACCAATTACCACGGATTTTAGTACTTTTTAATCTCTTTCTTCTTTGTTTCGGAGATAAAAATGGCTTTTTTCTTGGAATTCTAAAATTTAAATCAAAATTTTGTCAAGCATGGATCTAACAGTCCTAGCACTCATCCTCAAACGGCATTGAGACAGTTCATTTTAAATGACTCAGATGAATTGCTTCTGTCTTTCTTCTATCACCACCTGCTATTGTGCATCTTTAGCTGCATTCATCAATTTGGTTTTGAATGAACTAAGTCTGTTGATTTCCTATCAACGTTCCTTATGATTTCCTTGTAAGTGTAGACTTCCTCACTCAGTTACTATTTTACGTCCCTTTCTATGCGATCAGGGAACTCTTTCATACTGTTTTTCATTTTAGAAAGCTATACAGCTTACTAAGTTATCGAGTAATCAGAAATTCTGTGACGGGCAAATAAGTAACTAACAAAAAACCTGTGTCCAACTTGATGACAAAAAAACAATTGAATAGGATTTTTTTATTAGCTCTTATATATAGAAATGACTGGTTTCTCCTGCTAAGACCTTATTGATTTTATGCTGTGTCATAATAACACCCAACTGGCTCATAGAACAAACAATCTCGTTGGTCAGTTTTGAGTTAAGAAAAGAAAAAATATGCTTAAATCCTGTTTATTTCAATACATTCTAAATCAAATTGTCTATCTAATGATAGTATATAATTTATGGTATTATTATGAAAAAGACTGATGTTATGAATAATTAAACCTTATAAATTTTCTTAAATGTTTCTGCGATTTTGGACACTAGTGTAGGTGTTTCAAGGCAAAATTTTTACAAAGAAAAATAGTATAGCAAAATTTTGGCCACCAATTACTTTTTGTAATGCAGAACTTTGAAAAAGTATATTCCATTTAAGGATAATATGAATATTTCATACCGTCTTATTATTCAGGGACTACTTTGCCTTTAACATATAAAAATAATAAAATGCTAATAGTTCCGTCTAAAAATATTACTTTCAGAAAAATTTCATTGTAAACTAAATACTAATAAAAATATGCTCCTCTAAAGAAATTTCTTTTAATTTTATCATCCACCTGACTTTTAATAAAGTTTTAAAAAGCATATTTTGTTCTATTGTCTCGATTTTATTTTCGTCTGCCCTAACATTCCTTTTTAATAAGATTTCATTGACTCACTGTTTAATACAAAAAATTTAAATTTAATTTAGGAATTTTTCTGGGTGTATTTAAGAAAAGCTCTTTGATCGTATAAGTAAGCTTAAAATTTCTAAAGCAAAGGCTTAAATCAATTTTACATACCATTAATTTAATAATATGAATTAATCTAACATTTAACTGGTTAAAGTACTGCATTTAATTTTTTATTTTAAGATAAAATAAAGAATTCTTTGTTTAACTTATATTTTAACATAATGCATTTCTTTATAAAAATAAAAGAGTTAAAAGAAAAAATATTCTGTTTGCTTATCAATTGCGTTTTCTTATCTTCAATCTTAAAAATCATACGAATAAATATATGCTTAATTAATATTTTATGTTAAACATATTTTTCAAAATTTCGTATTACATATATAATACGAATGCATGTATGATACGTAATATATGACTGATTTGGAACAAATTCCGGAGTAAGTAAGGATTGTATTAAGATATTTCCATCTCCGGAATAAAAATCTTGAAACATTTATTTCTCAAGAATGGCTGGAGATAAAGTTTGGTTGATAAGCTTAGATGATTGAATTTTCGATAATTTGACAGCATTTTCGTCAATTTATTTGGAGACATGTTATCGGACAGACGGACAAACACTATTGAAACACAATTTAATTGCATGATTTCTAATTCATTCCTAAAATTTAAAATCGATATCCTACTTAATTGATTTTACATTTTATCAAAGTAGCGTTATTTTTGTAATTTAGCACTGTTTTTGTCAATTTGTTGGCATCACAAAAGCTTCCCTAAAGTGAGTTTTAAAATCTTATTCTGGAAATCTTTATTCAAGATTTTGAATTTTCAACTATTCCCTTGTGAATTCAAATCAAATGTTTGAAACTAAAGAAATTCGTCAGTGTTTGCGAAAATATCTGAAGTGTGAGTTTGCATTCATTTTTCCATTGCATTCATACTTTATATTTTATGCGTCCATTCTTATCACAGCGAATATGAGAAGGAAAATACAC
The DNA here is from genome assembly GCA_951213105.1 of Amaurobius ferox. Classification (NCBI taxonomy): domain Eukaryota; kingdom Metazoa; phylum Arthropoda; class Arachnida; order Araneae; family Amaurobiidae; genus Amaurobius; species Amaurobius ferox. The sequence continues at coordinate 37,873,028 of OX578134.1, forward strand.
ACACACACATAGATGTAACAGGCATGAATCTGAATGGGTGTTAAATGTGTTCATGAAGTATTAAAATGTATTTTCAGTAAAAATCTCGGACAAATTCGCAAAAAAAAGAATTTCAGAAAATAATACTTTCTCTATACCAAGGGTTCTTAATGTGTGGGATACACCTCCCCAAAATAGGTACAGACTGATTCTTAACAAGGTGTGGGTTACTCTCATATATTAATTATTTTATCCGTATTTTAGATACAAATTCTACGCAAATAAAATTATAGGATACACAGAGAATAAAACTTTACACGGATATTTCATATACAGACTTAAGGTCAGTGTTAGTTGAACATTCTTAAAATACTTCTACAAGATGCCACACTATATGGCACTGGAATCTGTAAACAGTTACCAACAGATGCCGTGGCATGCTAGAATCATTAAAATGTATTTATACCTGCTAAACTAGTTAGGTAAATTTATCAAACTTACTACTCACAGTTTAGCAAAATGTAAAAGATCCAATTGCCAATCGTACATATTATCTTAACTATGGGTGATAAAGGCTGGAAGCGAGTTTACAACGCAAAATATTTTATGATTTGTCTGGTAATTATAACAAAGTACAGGATTAAACCTATTTGTTTCATATTTCGTAGAATTAATTATCCTCCTTTGCATTGTCAAAGATTGTCCTTCGAATTACTAATCTTACTGATCGCAAACAGCAATATCCATCTCATTGTTGTAATTTTCATTTCCCTTGAAGTTTTCTATTTTTATGTGTGCAGAATCACTAAAATTATTATCTTTAAATACAGGTTTTATTTCCACAAAACATTTTCATTGCCTGCATTTGTGTGCATTTCAGTTAGTATGGTATTTTATATTTAATTTAGGCCAGAATGGGATTTATAGGTCGTTTTCCTAAAGCGCTGTGTGACAGCATAAAATTTAAGAACCACTGCTCTATACATCAATAGTATGAAAAAGTAAAGAAAAAAAACTGACACTAAATTTGGTAGAATCAGTTCTACAAAGACTTAGTAAGGATTCATTGAATAAAAATGAATCGTCACTGAACTGAAAAACGCCGTCATTGAATAAAAATAAATTTCTTCTAACTTTCGAATTTATTCTCTTTAACTGCAAAGGAAAAAATTAATTTTTTTTCATATATCATCCCGCACGTCAGCTGCGAGTTTTACAAGGATGGTGATCACATATTCTGAGAAAAAAGAACATCTTTAGACTTCAAGTACCATATGGTGGATTTCCTTTACCACTTTTTAAGAATCTGCCTTTCAATTTATATTTTTAGTTTCATTAAAAAATAAGGCTGTAATGAAGCGTGATTTGTTAAAAATAGAAGAATTTTACTTTCTATACTATTTTTTAATGAAATCAGGACTATTTTCTTATTGCTAAAAATGTAATGCTTTCCAAAAAAAATTATAAATTCAAGATCCTCACGGAAAATTTTTTTAAACAACTCCTCAGAAGTAGAAATGTAGCCGAATATACAAAGGCATAGGAAGTGTCAAATATGTTCAATAAAAGTTGTTGAAAACGTTCAGCATTTGTATTGTACGTCACAAACATTTGTATTTGAATTTTATGTACTCAAAAATCACGAACGAGACTTAAAAGTCCTGTTTACTTTAAACTCCTATTAAATAGCACTATACAGATTTCTGACTACTTTCACTATTGGAACATCTATATCCAATTTTATAGTTCTGACAAATAATAATTTCTAACAATGTAGTCCTAACAAAAAACAATGGACTTAAAGGTCCCGTTGGGCCTTTTGACATTTGAATAAAAATGAAATTTGCCAAAGAACCATCGAAAAAGCGAGGCAAATCAAGTTATTTCCCAAATGTTCTAATGTTGTGTCAAACATAGAAAAAACTTTTCAGTGTCAAAAAACATCCGCTTTAAAAACAGAGGTTCCCTCCAAGTGGAATTTGAAATATCATGAGGCAGATTCTACTTTTGTCCAATAAAAGAATAGAAACTATACCGCACTTCAAATGTACAATGTACAATATTTTTCTGCCCTGTAGTGAAACTAAAATTGCTTTCATAAATACGACTTCGTCTAACCTTCTAATGAAGTTTTCTACAATTTTAAATTTTCTAAAACACAACATGAAATTCTAAACAAAATGTGTATTATCTGAGTAGAAGCATAAAATTTTAGATTTCAGTATAATTGATAAAAATGTTAATATGTCATAATTAAAGCTAACAGCCACTGACAATTAAAATTTAGTCAGTGTTTCGAGTTTCTACGAGAAGTGGTTCTCGAGATATTAGAAAAAAACGAAATTTTCGTTTGTCTTATCATCACGGGAAAACGGCTGAACCGAATTTAATGAAATTTTGTGGATAGCCTTGATATAGCCTCCCATAAATTTAGTCCAAGTTTCGAGTTTTTACGACCAGGGGTTGTAGAGATATTAATGAAAAACGGAACTTTTTCCTAAGCGTTCTACTGTCGAACTCCGTGGTTTATCCAAACGGAAAGGATGAAAATCGTTTGTTAAAAACATCAAAATGAAATAAAACTTTATTTCCAAGTATTGTGCAGGATTTTTGCATTAATTAGTCGCTATCGGAAAACATGAATTGTTTAAAACATGAATTTAAATGTAAAAATCTACCTCCATGGGTTATCTTTCACAAGCTTTTACTCAACGATGAAAAGTACAAAGAAATCAAAATGGCTATTTAATTTCGCATTTTATTAGTATTTTTTCTATTTGAATAATAAATAAATGGATGTAAAAATATATTTTATAAATGAACGGTTTGATTGTTCTTTTAATTATATAACTTGCGAACTGCGTATATCACTTTCATTTATTTTATCAAAGAGGTTTCAAGCTCATATATTGTTGTTGTTGTTGTTGAGACCCAGACCGTCCGACCTACCAGAAAGGTGTAAGGTAACTGTTTGGACGGCAGGGAAGTGCCACCCAATTTAGACCGGAACCCAGTGGGGGAGGCATCCACAAGGACCGTACCCTCCTTCCCCTACCACCAACCTCACGGAAGGACTTACGGACCCACATGTTTAACGTGATCGTACTCCGCGTGAACACGGCGGCAGTTTTGGCAGTGGCTGGTTAGCTAATAAACTCATATTTTGTGTTTACCCAATAAATTCAATTAGCCGATTGTTGAAACAGAAAAAGAAGTAGAACGGGTATATCTTATACAATTTTGGTGTTTTCATTTAGTATATACAAACGGGATCAGGATATTTTATTCCTCAGATCTGCAAATTCAGAGCTACGAATTTGGCGGAATATCGCTAACTTGGTAACTTTTCTTAAACTTTACCAAATTAGCGGAAATGTCTCCAAATTGAAAAAAATGACGCAAATCAATGAAATTAAATTTTTTTTTTTTAGAATAGACTACTGAAATGATGTTCCGGTAGCATTTGTCGGTCAGTCCATCCATCCTACTTAGTAACACATTTAACGAATTTCTTTAATATCACCAAATTGATAAAAATATTTGTAAATCCATAAAAATATCATGGAATTGATAAAATTGCGCTTAATAAATGGAATTAATTGTGTTTTGTTAGGGGATAGTATTGTGATGGTGTTCGTCAATTTGTCGCAAAATGGGACTATCAGTTCTACAGCCCCACTTGGCGATAAATTTGTCGATTTTTTAAGTTATCGCTAAATTGACGAAAATGACGCCAAACCTTCCATGGAGATAGCATTATTCAGACGATATGATTTCCATCAATTTATTTGAAGCAAATGATATCATGTCGCTTAGCAACGGATCCAATGTGTTATGTGCCATACGATTTTTATTAAATCTTTTCCGATTTGAATAATAAAGATATGACTATAAAATAAATTTCACTGACATTGCATTTTTGACTGGATAATATCAATTACGATCTTCAAGTTTAAACATTATTATCATTGATATTTTCGGGGACTGTTGATTCAGGGATTATTGATATTTTCAAGTTATTATGCCATTGTTTATTTATGACGAAAATTGTTGAAACTCATATATAGTACGTTGTACGAGTAATCTTCTACAAATGCACGGATATATCTTCTAATCTACGAGAATATAAGTAGTACAGGTATATTGGCATATATTTTGATATATATTGGCATATATTGGAATCAATTACGACCTTCTGGTATAAAGATTACGAGGATTATTGATATTTTCACTTTATTACGTCATCTCTTTTATTAGTGCAAATATTTTTGAGACTCATATTGTAATACGGGTAATCTTCTACTAACACACTGGCATATTTTCTAATCTGCGACAATATAAATAGTACAGAATTGCATATATTGATTCAATTCCTTTTTTTTTTTTTTTTGTAAATTTGCTTACAAAAGGGGCCAGGATGTTTTATTCTTCAGATCTTCCCGTGAAGATTATTTTGCATAGTGAGAACAGATATTCTTAAACTTCTCTTTAGGAGCAATAAATGTATTATTTTAACAGAACTTGCACATGATTGCGAATTATAAGTTTCTTTATATTATATATTCCGTACGAAGAACAGGTATGCTGCTAGTATATTATATAAATGTGAACGCAGAAAAGAAATTCTGAAAAATGTATATAGTTTTGGAATTAATTGGGATTTTGTCAAAATCAATGACCCTTTATCATGTAAGAAACCGATAAAACGATTTAGGCAAAACTTAGGATGGAATTTTCATATATTATGTAGAAGTGAATACAGGAAAGAAATTCTGAAAAATGTATACAAATTTGGGATTAAACGGCATTTTTTCAAAATTATTGACTCTTCGTCATGTAAGAAACTGATAAAGTGATTTGGACAAAATTTAGGAGGCAAGTGTCATATATTATGTAAATGTGAACGCATAAAAAAATTCTGAAATATATATATACTTTTGGAATTAAACGTGATTTTGTCAAAATCAATGACCCTTCGTCATTAAAAAAACCGGTAAAGCGATTTGGACAAATTTAGGTGGCAAGTTTCATATATTATGTAGATATGAACGCAGGGAAGAAATTCTGAAAAAATGTATATAGTTTAGGAAATAAACAGGATTTTGTCGAAATCAATGATCCTTCGTAATTTAAGAAACCGCTAAAGCGATTTGCACCCGATTTGGGCCATAGGCTCCGTATATTGTGTAGATGTAAATACAATTAGAAATATTTAACAAGAAAGATCAATCATGTTTAAAGCATTGATCATGAAACACTTTCCAACTTCAATGCAATTTTATTTAAACATGTCTAAAATGCAATACATTCCTCGGTAATATTTTAAAACTTATCACAATACTAAATTAATTTATTATATTTGAAAACTTAAACCTTCATCGAAAAAAATGAACTTCATTCAAATGACGGCATTGAAATATAAATTGCCTGGTTTAAACATCTCTAAAATATGATACATTCCTCGGTAATAATTTTAGAATTATCATAATACTGCGATAATTTATTTTATTTGAAAACTTCATCGAAAACAACTGAAATTCATTCAAATGACGTCATAGAAAAAATAACACGCCTGGCTCTTTCTATAAAAGCAGCATTTCATTCATAAATAAACCGCTCATTTAATTCATTAATAAACCATTCATAAATTAACCGCCCATTCATGTCATTCATCACAATACTAAAATAATTTATTTTATTTAAAAATTAAGACCATGGAGCTACAAGTAATTAAACTCAATGCTTAAAACTTCATCGAAAAAAATCGTCTATCTCTTTGTAAAATCAGTGAATATTTCATTCATATCAGCTATGAGACTCCATGAACTAAATGATTTTGTATTCAAGAAATACAGCAACTCCAATACAACTCATTCAGCATATTTTGCTGTTTACATTTTACAGAGGTGAAAAATAGGCTTCGTTGTAGAAATAATCAAATTTGGATGAGAATTTAAACTCAAATATATTGTAATTGAGTTGTTTCAGTATGTAGATGCACAGAATTTAAGCAAAAATAAATTAGTTTTAGGACGGATACAACACTCAATATGAATTAAAAAGAACTTTAAAAATCACGATTTTCAGACAAGATGGATGCCATATATCATTTTGAAGTGGGTCACGTGATCGCATCATATCATGGTCACGTGATCGCTTCATATAAGAGGTGTTATTATTATTTTAATTTTTATTTAAAAAACTACTGAATATATTCCGCTGAATTTTTTTTTATATATTTTATGGAACAATTTGAATATTACCTAAAATTTTTCGAAGCAATTTGTGAATTTTAAATCCGCTTAGAAAATGTTTGAAAAATTAGGTCCCATGGGGCTCAGTGTATTTCATGTTTTCAACCCGGGTTCAATCCAAAACTAATTGGGTGGTATTATTCATTTATATTCCCATAGGTCCTACAGACCGTCTGAACAACATACTAAAATTTTGTTTAAGTCATTTTTACGGCAGTTATCGTGCTAACGGACAGACAGACAGACAGACAGACAGAATGAACAAAGTCATAAACACTTTTCAACTTTGTTGTAAAATGTTAAAAATGTATACAGTTTGGTTCTGAGGTCGAATGCACACTTATTTCGCTTGAAAAGTTTCTTAATTGTCCCGATCCTCTAGTTTGAAATTACGATTGTTATACTTAGATACCATTTATTTAATGCATGGCTCCGAATTCTAAAGCACACCCTAAATTCCATGATTAGCATATCTATTATAATCGAATTATTCACTTTCTTACATCGAACTGGCTGATTTTGAAAACATTAAAGATGTGTAATAGAAACGAGTTAGTCCAGATATACTGAAGTTCCACTAAACTACTTTTTAAAATATGTTTTTGAATTAATTTCCGACATTCTTTCCAAAGAAAAAAAACAGCTTTCTAAAAGTGAAAGGACATCAGTATTTATAAAAACTATGAGAGAAATCTGTGGATTTAGTAGAATCTGTTCCAAAAAACCTCAGATTGTAAAAAATAGAAGCTTTTAAAAAGACATCATTATAAAAGAGGATTTCTTCTGTTTCAGCAACTTTTTACGCGATTTTCATATTTTATTTATTCTATTCATCCTTGAACAAAGATTTATGGTGTCTCCAAAACGAATACTTTCACTACAAACCATCACATTTCGATTTTAAGGGAAAACATTGAAAAATACCAAGTGAAAAGCTTTACACGACTTTCGTGTATTCAAGTCCACATTATTGTTACGAACAAGTAAAATGCCTTCACTCTTTTAAAAATCAGAGAGGAAAAACACCTTTACAGGCAGCTATTCTTGTTGCGTCAATGTAGGGTTGCCATTTGAATATGATTGATGATATTTAAACAGACTAGATGGACACATACGTATTCAAATATTATTTATTTGCCGCCAGGCAAGTTTATAGATTAATATGAATCTAAAATCTCGTCAGATATATTGTATAAATTTAATTTGGTTGCAGCCAGAGAAGTTTGTAAAATAATTTCATATTTTGACACGAAGTCTATGGTGGGAGTATCCACATGACATCGGAATGAAAACTAAAAGTGCGAGTTAGCTATAAACAGTTAGAGAGTCATTTGTAGCGCATTGAAATACTGTAAAAGAAGCAAATGAGTCTGGAAAAATCTAATAAACTTATTGAACTGCATTGGAGTTTTATTTTACAAAAGCATTTAACGCAAAAGCATTTAGGCTCCATCAGACTTAATCCACCACCGACATTTATGTAATTAAGCTTTTTTTTTTAATTTAATGTGAATTCCTTGGAGAGTTTTAAATACACTGTGTTGGAAAAAATATATATGCATCCATAAAAAATTGAGCTGCAACCGCGAAACTCGGCATGCAAAGGTCGTTTTATGAGTTATGCAACTGATCAAACTTTCAGCGCCAATGATGTTCTAGCTCTCATGCAACACGCATGAGATCGACACATCATACAGCATTTAAAACGACCGGTGTTCTCACTCACGCTCACTCACGGACAATTGGAAATGGATTTTCTGCTTCGATACTGCAAATTGTGTTCAGAGATGCCTTGAGACGTACTCGAAGATACTACAAACAAATATGGATATAAGAGAGGTCGCGTTATAGGCCTAAAGAGAGCTTGTTGGTCCAACAGACGTCTTGGTCGGAGCGATATGTTAATTGTTCAGGTTGGCAAAAGGGAATCAGAGAATCCATTTTTTTTGTCCTGCTGCACACAACCATCACACTTGGTGTTACAGTCTGGGAAGCCATCTCGTGGAACAGCTGATCTCCTCTAGTTGTGCTGTAAGCCAATCTCACGGCTCGCTCGTACTTCGACGGTATTCTGCAGTCGATTGTTCTCCCTATGCTGTCAAGTCGTCCAAATTTCATTTATCAACAAAACAACGTTCGACCACATACAGCATGACTTTCTCAACAATGTTTTTGAAGATTTAATACCCTCCCATGGCCATCTAGGTCCCCAGACCTATCATCAATAGAACACGTCTGGGATATGCTGGGACGGCTATTGCAGACTTTTCAAAATACAACTGAGTTAGCTGATCATTTGCAACATTTGTGGCAGAATCTTCAGCAGAGGGACATAAACAACTTAATTGACTATACCGCACCGAATAGTGTATATCTGCCAGGGAAGGATTTAACATTTACTAAAATGTCATTTTGTTGTCACCATTTCAAATGAAACTTCCCCACCCCCCTCCGTTTTTTCCCTCCCAAATTCTAATTATTTGCATTAGTCTTCGAACGATGCATGCATGTCGAATTTCGCGACTGTAGCTCAATTTCTCATGGATGCATATATTTTTGAAGCAGAGTGTATTTCTGTGACATTATAAAAATTATTAAGTTTGATTTAACTAATTGCTGATCACTATTTTTTTCCTCCTTCTAGACCTTCACATGTGAAATCTGTTAAAAGATTTTCACAATGAGGATTTTAGTGCAACATCTGAAGTTCCATGCCACTTCAAATAGATTCCCTTGTTCTCAATGCTTAGCCACATTAACTCGAATGAGTGATATGATGCACCATGAACTCACAATTCGCGAGAATTAACCTATGCACGGAACTAAAAAGAACTTATGATGTTCTTAGCCTGAATAAGAAGCAAAAAGTGGCTTCGAATCCCTGTCAGCAAGCTTTAAGCAGTATTGCGGTTGTTTACAAAATTACTGGTGGTGTTAAAGATATACTTACGTTTTAGGATTCTCATACAAATGAGATGAAGCAAGTGGTGTTACAAGAAATTGTCTTGAAACGTAGCATTAAGTTTTATATAAATCTAAGTTGTCGTTTTGATCGTTTCTGATGTGAAAGAGAACAGGAATACTGATCAGCATATTTCAGAAGTGCGTGTATTACAAACATCACCGAAGCTGATTTGGATACCAATACCGATATTGCTTTTACAAAGGTACTATCATTATTGTAATGGTTGGCTTCTGTAGATGAATGACAGATGTTGGAGAATATATGGCACTAGCTGCTTCAAGTTACATTCCAATACTGAAAGAGCTGGCAGCCATGAAGGCCATTATCAATGTACAGAATGATGATCAGAAATGTTTCGTTTTGTCCATATTAGCTGGTCTTTACCCGGTTAATGAAAATGCATTTCGTGTCTGAACTATACTGAAGTTTAAATTATATCTGGATGGAACTGAGTTTCCCACTCCTTTATATAAAGTTAGATTGTTTGAAAAAAATAACAATGTGAGATTGAATGTTTTGCAGTATGTAGAGAAACAGGTGTTTCCTCTCTGTGTATCGTCTAATAGATGTGATAGACGCTTAAATTTACTGGTCATTAGTAATGATGAGCACTATCGTTCTGCCACATTCAAAATATGAGAAGGCTTCTATACAATCTAACAAAACATAATGAGGAGCATCATTTTTGTAACCACTGCTTACAGAGGTTCTCAGAGGTTCTCATCTGCTTACAGAGGTTAAAGAGGTTTTAAATTATTCCAGCAATATGGTTTACAGAGGGTGGAGCTTCCTTGTGATAATGATAAATTCTTAAAGTTTTAAAACATTTATATGGAAATGCGGGTACTATTCGTGATATACGTATACTGGTTTTGAATCCTTCCTGATTAAATCAGATAATTGAAAACTTCTCCCTTGATTTCATATGATAACATCTTAACCCATCATGTATCTTGTGAGTTTGCGTATATCATTATTGGATCTGAAGGGAAGACCTTTTATCTGTAGGCTCTGTTATCGGTAGGGGTGGAAATATGGTTAATCATTTTTAACGGAGCATTTGAAAGGCGGAGTTTGAAGGTGCATTTTGACATTCGATAAGAGAAAATTAAAAGAATATTGAAAGAAAATATGAAAATCAATTCCACAGTTGAAGACGAATAAAACTTTAAAGCGGCTATCATCTGCCATATATGTAATAAGACTTTAGGAGAATAACGTGTAAAAGACAACTGTAACTTTACTTCTAAGTTTAGAGAGACAGTCCACCAAGATTGTAAGCTCAATTATAAGTTATGACGTCGCATACCTGTTGTGTTCTACAATTTAAAAGGATGGGATTATTTATAGGATTGAGCGATTTAACGAAAAGAGAAATGAATGCATTCACTGCAATGTGCAGAGTTGTCTACGGTTTATAGACTCCCTTCAATTTCTGCCTACCTCCATTGAAACACTGAGTTCTAGTTTGAACCCAGTCATTTCCATGTTATAAAAGAACATTTTATAAGCGATCAAGGAGATTTACTGACCCTAAAGTGTGTTTACCCCTATTCTTATGTGGATTGTGCTGAAAAGTTTGAAGAAACAAGTCTGTCCTCTAAAGAGACCTTCTTTGATAATTTAAATCAGGAAGAGGTCGCAGATGAATCCCATGTATATGCCCAACATGTTTGGTCATCCTTAGGAATAAATAACCTTGGACAGTATCATGATATCTATATAAAAAAATCGATATACTTTTTTCAAACAGACATTTTTTCAAAATTTCCCCCAAATTAAGCATGAATTGCTTTGCTATGTGTTTAATGCTGCTCACTGTTTAACTCTACCATCCCTTGCCAGGAATGCAGCTCTAAAGACTAATGGAGCGTCATTAAAACTGATTGCAGATCCTGATATGTATTTATTTTTAGAAGAGGGTATACGAGGTGGAATCACTGATTCATATGTGTGCATTCTAGTTTGAAAACAGACTTTCTGGTCATTCTAATAGTGGAAAATTTGTCTATTTCAGCAACAATAATTTTCCCTTTTATGATAGAAATTAAAGTGACATATGCCGTTTGAAGCTTCTTTTTATTTCCAGCTGTCAAACTCTCAACTAGTTCTTGGAAAATAGGCTTCACACAATCAAGTTTCCTGGGATATTTTTCCTCAAATTTTCTAGAAGTAGACTAACCATTGCAGAGGCTGTGGTTATGTGAGCTTCAATTGCTTTTATGTATTTCCCACCAAGGATTTGTTTCGTCGTTACTGCAGACTATAAATTTCAATCCACCCATATTTCAGGTATATAAGATCCTTGTATAAGTTCTCCAATTTTGCACAGTTAAACAACTTTATATAACTCACCAGATTCAAAAGCCATTTTCCCTTACGGTCTTCAGTCACTTCCAGTTGTTTCAATAGTTTCTAAAAATCCATGTCAACTGTGACAACTATATTTTCATGACTTGCACTGAACTGTTGTAAGATACTGAACTGGTGGAAGATACTGGACTGGTGTGAGATACTGAACTGGTGTTATTCACTAAACTACTGCCATAAATTGAACTGCTAAGTTTTTATTTAGTTACATTTTGACAGTAAGCTGCTCTGACCGATTTTTTGTGACTTTGAAATCATAGATAGCACGGCTACTCTTGAGACAGGTTTCTGATCCACTACAAGGCTATTATAGCCAGATTACGTTAGAGAATATACAGTCGACTTCTTGTTATCAGTCAGTATGTAACGTCTTAGAAAAAACCAAACAGCATCAATAAGCACAGCCTTATTAAGAATTGCCAGATAATTCACTTTTTTGCAGCAAGTATAATTGATAGAGATTCTCGGACAAAGCTAATGACAATGGTACAATGGGATTAGACTCTTTCATAGCTTGATACACAGTTATGACCATGAAGTGTTCTTCTACCATCCGCAGTGTTTTCAGAGAAATCAAGATTATCAGCAGCAAAATATATGAATATAGTTGACACAATCTCTGGTGGTATGTCTCTCTATCATTTTTATTATTTATTTTCAAAACACTAAATGCGATTTATGTTTCTAATAGTAAGATCTGTTTGTAATTCAAGCTGCAGACGAGACCATGCATTTTCAAGGAACTTGCTGTAGGTTGACCCATGAATTGTTAGATCAATGGCAAACTGAAGTCGTAAGTCTCTTCTATGATAAAACAGTTCCTGCCTACAAGAGAAGCGATTTGCATTATAATTTGTGGCATGTGACAAGCTGGCCTATTCAGTTTTTCCTTTTACTCTGATAAAATGTCTCTTTTCCCCAAATTCAGCTGGCCTATTCAGTTTTCCTTATGCGAATGGACAAGCTGGCCTATTCAGTTTTTCCTTTTATTCTGATAAAATGTCTCTTTTCCCCAAATTCACCGCTTAACCTTATATTGCTTCTGCGGGTAAAAATTCATCCATGATGTAAATTGCTAAAGTATATTCTTGCAGATGTTTTCAGTTTAATTGGAACAAACTGTAGAATATTTTGTTAAAATAAGAGTAACATTAAATAAAAAGCTATTTTTTCTTATTTATGTAAAAGACAGTAGTTATTAAATGCCATTAACATTAATAGAACTTTGGGGATTCTTTATGCAAATCTTTGAAGTTCAGTGTAGAAGAAGCCCACTCTCGTGGTTGGCCAGATCTACAGGTAATTATACGGCAGACTTTGACAAAAGAAGAAAGAAAAGGAAAGAGAAGAAGGAAAAGAGTATTTGCATATTCGCCTAAGGAAAGCCATGCTACGAAATTACCGTGTGCTGTGAATAGCAGGAATGTTCGTCGTCATGTAGTAAGTTATCGCATCAATTAGTTTTATAGTCTGTAAAATTCAGTAATGAGTTAGGTTCGAAGTAGATCAATAATGTCCTTGGTTAAGTCTTGTATGGTTAGCTGCGAAAATAGTGTATATTGTAGATTTGTTTGTAATGTCATTTATGTTTGAGTTCCAGCGAGAGGGCTGTGAATAAAATAATTAAAATATTAAGTGTCGTGATTCTTTCGTCGAATTCTAATTGCTAGGTACAATTGGAATTATGTTTCACTTAGATGTTGAAGTAGATAAAAAGAACCTGTACAATGGCCCTCCGAACAGAATAGTACTTTACAATAGCGCCCGAACGTTAAGAAAGGTCACGGCAAAGGTATTAAGGCAGTGATAATTTCATAAAATATTTTTGGGGTTGTATGTTTATCGGGATATTTTGCTGTAGCGGTATTTTTACTGATATTATTGTAAACGCATTTTGTTAATGGGAGAATTAAAAGTCCGAATGTTAAGAATGATCACGGTAGTAGTAATTTGTAGCTGATAGTAGTATGCCAGTGATATTCTTGTAAACGCATTTTGGTTATGGTAGAATTATCGTCCGAATGTTAAAAATAATTACGGTAGTAACGGATTGTTTACGAGCTAGTAGTAAGCTGTTAATTATAGTGGTATGTATTCGTATAGCAGTTTTGCAATAGAATTTTGTAGCTGTATGTTTGTAGTTCAGCGGTACAATTACAGTTCAGAAATATTTAAGCAGTGGTGTATTTTAGTATTGTATATGTAGTTGTAATTTTCGGTGATATTTATGCAAGTGTATTCTTCGGTTGTATTTACGTAGTTGTGTTTTGATAGAATATTTCTATAGTTGTATTGTGTTGCATATTCATAGTACTATTCTACAGTAGTGGCATTTTTTAAATGATATGGTGTAGTAAGGTTTTGTTAGTATGACAGAGTGTAGCTGCATAAATAAATAGGCGGTAGGTAGAGAGTTGAAACAATTGGTAGATTACAAGTAAAAATTTCGCAAATAAGTTGTTAATGGTATGAAGCGAATATGGACGATTGCGTTAGTCTACATATGGAAAAGGCAAAGAGACCAAAACCTGAATTTACGTTTGAAGGAAAGAATTCAGCACAAAATTACATTCAAGATTTGGAAAAATTCTTCGCTGTTGGAACTATAAGCAATGAGCATAAACCTGGATATATTACACATTCATTTAGAGGCCAAGTTAAAGATTGTTGGGAGTTAGGACAAGATTACTGCAAAACATGGTCAGAATTTAAGTAGAAATTTTGAAAATATGGGGACTAGAAGAAAAATACGAAAGCCCGAATTTGATCGAAGAATGGTAAAATTTGGAAAGCGATTACGAACACGATGTGTACGAGTTAAAAGTAAAAGAAATAATTAGAGAAAAGTGAATAAGTTCGATTTGGAGAGAAATTGCGGATTCATTCTTAGAAAAGAAACTCGTAGCATTTGATTTGAATCAGTTAATAGAAGAGGAAATAGTTTTAAAGTAGAATGACAGAGTGCGAACGAAGTGGCGGAGTTGAAACCTGAAGTTGGGGTGGAAACAACTGAAAGTGAATCACAAAATAATTCAGAACTTAAAAATCAGAATGATATAAATATGATTAGGAAAGTTAAGTCTTTAGTACTGAGTGAGGAAATGGAAGTAAAAATGGGTTCAGCTGAAAAAAGTGTGATAGTCATTCAAAATGATCAAAAATTAGTTGAATTTCCAAGTTCTAAAGTACAGGAAATTGGAAATAAGGAATTTTCAGAAAGCACATCAACTGAGGCAAGCAGTATAGTGAAGGATTTTGAAAATGAATCGATGATTTAAAATATCAATGAAATTTCGAATAATTTATTTAGCTTAAAATTTAGTCTTGAACATTTCATAATTGGTGACGTACAAGATAATGATTTAAGTAAAGTTAGTTGTACATCGTCAGAAATGAGTGATACTTCAAAACATGTATATCTCATCAGGAATCAAAGCAAAGTGTTTCTAATCAATCGGATCACGTTTCAGAAAATGAAAAAAGGGTAACAGAATCTGATAGTAAACACGGGGGAAAATGTCGTCTAACCCGAAAACGGTGCTTGAAAATCCTAAAATGAATAAAAGCGTCACGATTGTAGTGGTAAAACTGTGAAAGGTGTTAAAACAGTTAATGAGAAACACAAATTTAAAGAAAGATGTGAATGGCATAAGGCCAGAAAGCGGAAAAGTAAACGTGGTTAGAAAACCTCAAGGTGTGAAAAGTGGTGGTAAAGAAAGTGTCTAAGTGAAAGTGTTGTCAGTACGAACAACTGCGGAAAGAATTAGCTCCAGTTGTTCTTAGGGTGATTTGGTTGGCAAAAGTATTTGTGGAGGAAAAATTTTAGCGGAGTCCGTTTAAGGGACCCGCGATTAAACATTTTTAGACTGACCGGGGCGAGTGTTGGGGTTCTTTATGCAAATCTTTGAAGTTCATTGTAGAAAAAGCCCACTCTCGTGGTTGGTCAAATCTATTTATACGGCGGACTTTGAGTTTCGACAGAAGAAGGAAAAAAAATAAAAGAGAAGAAGGAAAAGAGTGTTTGGCATATTCGCCTAAGGAAAGCCATGCTACGAAATTACAGTGTGCTGTGAATAGCAGGAATGTTCATCGTCGTCATGTAGCAAGTTATCGCATCAATTAGTTTTATAGTCTGTGAAATTCAGTAATGAATTAGATTCGAAGTAGATCAGTAATATTCCGGGTAAAATTTTGTATGGTTAGCTGTATAAATAGTGTATGCAGTAGATTTGTTTGTAATGGCATTTATGTTTGAAGTCCAGCGACAGGGCTGTGAATAAAATAGTTAATATGTTAAGTATCGTAATTCTTTCGTCGAATTCTGATCGTTGGGTAAAATTGGAATTATGTTTCACTTAAATGTTGAAGTAGATAAAAAAAACCTGTACAATGGTCCTCCTGTCAGATAAGTACTTTTCCAAACTATTAAATGCGTGGTTGAATGCCCCCCCCCCCCCCAGTAGCAGTAGCTTTTGAAATATATGAGTAACAAGACAGTGTTAAAGAAGTTGTTAAGTTTATTTAGAATACAATATCAGTAAAATCATGTGGTATAGAATCATTAAATTCCCACTACTTTGATTTGTAATACAAGATTTCCTATGATTTTTGCTGACTGAAGCAAAACATTTAGTTATCTCTTCTTTTAATTACCGTAACTTTCAGCTGCTGCTAACAGTTCTTCCTTTGTGCACTTCGTTAAAACTCTCTCTGGGTGGTTATACTATCTATGGCTGGAAAATTCAATTTCCTTGTTTGACAGCTGTGTTTCAATAAATGCTTACGTTGAAGACCCAGACCGTCCGACTCATCCTGAGGACATGAGCAATAAATTGGACGGTCGGTCAAATGCTTACGTGACATAATAGCTGATTCATGCACATTATTTGAATAACAAATAGACTTGGTATGTTTCTTAAAGAACGCCCATTCCCAAAACTTGTCACAATGGCACTTTCTTTCAAATCATTGATGAATTCTGCTTTCTACTACCACTGACGAAATACATTTCCCTTCACAAAAAATACACTTATACTTTCATAAGCTACAGTTTGCGACCGAGTATACTTAGAAGTCTGTGTAGAGATTGAATGTACCTGCTGTAGAATGCACTCGGTAGAGGGCTATTGCTCTTCACGCGTTGACTGCAGAAACTTGTATCTGGCTGCCAAATACACTGGCTTCCAAAAGTTAAGCACGGACGGTAAAATCAACAAAAATGGAATAATAAAGCTTTGATTATCTCAAAATTGTACATGAAGGTAGCAAATGTGTTTATGCATTAAAGAAAACAAGAATTATGTTCAAAGATGAAAAAAATATTTACTTTTCGTAAGTTATATGATGACGTCGCATTTGGGTCATTAACGAAATTATGTTTAAAGGTAAAAAAAAACTTACATTAATATGGTATGTGACCACCCCGAACATTTACACAAACTTTACAACGATTTTCCATGCTTTCAATGAGGTGATCAACCATCGCAGATGCGAACAATGGCCATTCCTCTAATAGGGTAGTTTCCAACTCTCTGAGACTGGCTGGAGTAGATAAAAGGGCAGAGACAGCACGCCCGAGGGCATCCCAAAGGTTTACAATGGGATTAAGGCCATGGGAATACGCTGGCCACTCCATACGAGAAATGCCCTCGCTTTCCAGGTATTCGTCAACGATGTTAGCTCGATGTGGATCAGCATTATCGTCCATAAGGAGGAAATCAGGACCAACTGCTGCAACGTAGTCTCGCAATGGGGTCTAGGGCTTCATTCCGATACCGGGCACCCGTCACAGAACCGCCTTTAAAGATGTGTAGCTCTGTGCGATATCCCATTGAAATTCCAGCCATACTATGACGCTAACTGCGTAATGTTCGATAATGTTGTTGACCACCTCTGAATGCATGATATTCGGTAATGTTCTTGGCCTGATTGCGGGTGCATTGTTCTCTCCAGACCCTTACACGCTTATCATCTGATTCCAGGGCAAATCTGGACTCGTCCGTGAACAGGATGTTGCACCAATCTGAGACAGTTCAATTGACATGTTGACGACACCACTTTAATCTTACACCTTTCTGGTAGGTCGGACGGTCTGGGTCTCAAAAACAACAACAACCACCACTTTAATCTTGCCCCTCTGACTTGGACGGTTAATGGAACAGTAAAACGTGGTTCTCGGGCGAACAGTACTGGCAGATATTGTCATACCAAGTGCCGCTGCAACCATAGATGCAACAGTTGTGGAGGTAACTCGTCGATTCCGTTTGACTACTATAGCAATATACCGCTCATCAGAGGGGATTGTAACACTTAGACGGCCGGGCACAGGTCTCCGGACAACTATTTGATTTGGAATTGTTTCCATAATCGAGACCGAATTATCAACGCCAAAGAAAATAGCGACATCTTTGATTGACTATCCTGCTTCAATGCGTCCGACAGCACGCCAGCGCTCACTATCATTCTGTCATTCGTCTTCTTTCAGCCGTATAAACACGAATATCATCAAAAATAATCCTACGAAAGTTATAAACACTTCGTATCAACATTTAAATGCACCTCCTCAAACACCTCTTCAGAATGCTGGCGTCTTAACGACTGCCTAATTAGCATATTTCCGGACAGTCAATTGTGATTGGCTGTAACATACGATATTGCATACTGTCATCTACATCCGCAAAGATTTTCAGCCACTCAAATTCAAATACGCTTTCGAAAAATGAAAATTTGCATTACATGCTTAATTTTTGGAAGTCAGTGTATGTGTATATATCCGTGAGCTCCTTGATGATGCAAGTGTGAAAATGGATTCAATCTCTTCGTTTGATTGAAGAAACTGAATTTTGTTGGTGGCGCTTTCGAAAATGGTGTGTTTAAGTGTTGTATGTGAAAAAAAATGGCTGTCATTGCAAACACTTCTTCCCATTTATCTAAGTAACCGTCTGTTTCGTTAAAAAAATGATACAAAAAATGTTTAATCTTCAATTTTACACAAAAGAGGTCATTATATACTTTATGGACCTACCATTTTCTTCAAAGATTTATTTTTAAAGTTGCCGTATAATATTTCATGGCATTATATCTATTAATTATATCGGTATAATAGGAGCTATTATAATAATATTTGCTCATGGGTTATCCTCTTCAGCCTTATTTCTTTTAGTAAATGATATTTACTTAAAATTTCATTATCGAAACATTATGTTATTTAAAGGATTTATTTCTCTATCTCCTATTGAAAGAGAAATTCCTTCTGAAAGTTTGGTGGTCGAAATGACCACTGGTACGTAGTGCTGTTATGAACGCCAGTGAATCTGCCAAAAGGCAGATGTGGATGTGGGGGTTAGCTAACACCCCCTCCCCCCCCACCCCCCCGCAGCTTGGCATTTTGACTACAGAGGGAAAGTCATAGCCATCCGATATCTACCGAGAAAGTGATGGAAAGTTTTTAGAAGAGTCCGAGAATGGGCGGATAATTGTTCTGTAGATGCGTGTACTATAGGAAGTGTATAATAAAGCAATGATGTATGAATAGACTCAAAATGGAGCCTGTGTTTGATGTTAACTTAAAGAAGAAAGGGAAGACAGATAATAAGCCATGTTGAATCATTAGAGCAAATCACTGACATCAGTTAAGCAGACTCGCGGCCAACTAAAGTAAGGTAACCAGATTTTGAAGTGTTGATTTGAGCACAAATCAGCGCGGCGTCCTCGAAAAAATTCACCATTCGAAGACAAATCAGTGCAGTGTCCTTAAAAAAAGTTCCCATTTCAGGACATCGATTAATTTATGATCACAAATCATATTTTTTATATTATGCATAAAATAAATATGGATGCTTTTTTTTTTTACACAGGTGTGTAATTAAAAGAATCATTTACTGCAGCTTTATTGTGCATATTAAATCGTGCGTTTGTACGTGCCAGATTTTTAGAATCCACTAAAACTTTCTAGAAATCTTTTCGACTAGTTTCGATGGTACCGCCGTTTTTCTAGAAATTTAAATGGAGAATATATAGCGAAGTCATCGTTCAGTTGGAGAGAGTTAATGTGATATAGTAGTCGACTGCCTAATGTACAACTGCGGAAAAAAGAACGCCCTCTCCCTTGTTATTCGAGCGTCGTTAATCGTACAGCAAATTTTAAAATATCATTCAATTAGGAATAGCATCCTCTATAAATTCATGTGTATGTAATTTGCATAAGAGTCAGTCTTCATATCTAAATATGCATAAACTTTGAAATTTCCAATGACAGCACACAATTTGGACGCCATAAACAAATTCTAGAATCCCAAATTATTTCAAATATAAATTTTCATGCAGTTCACATTTTTATATATTCAAAAAGTTATTCAATATTTCTAAATGTGAAATTTTCAGGGATAAGCTCCATATTAAAAACCGCATTTTGAAAGGCGAGGTTTCGTTGATTCACCACAACTATTTTAATAAAGTGGGTCATATACTAGTTTACTATAAAACGTTATTGATTCATTCTGATATCTCATCTTGTATTTGAGAACGTAAAACCCTCTTTAATAATCATGAATTTTTAAACTGTGAAAATAATGGACGAATTACGTTAGCACATTGTAATAACATTCGAATATGTCGAAATCGTGAGATTAGTTCATCTAATAGATATTTTAGCGGTGTCTAACGATTCTTAGGTTGTAATAACTATCACATTAAACCGCAAATGTGCAAAATAGTATTTTGACGAAAGCTAAGTCTTATGGTAATTAGTATTACATAATTTTATCATTTATTTTTTTTATAATATTTTATGTATTTATTATTTTTATTAATATTGTATCATCATAAATTATTATTTAATTTCGTGACCGATTTGAACTCGCAATAACTCAGACTATTAATCGTGGAGTAATAAATAATATATCATTAGATGACTTATAGAGACCCACTTTTAACAATACAAGTTTTAATCCTCCACTCTTACTTTGACCTTACGATACAGGTGCATAACTACGTTAATTAGGTTGCATCTATACTACACGTTTTATACAAAGTTTTGTTAAAACTGGATAAAAAGAAATGTTCGTTATATTGATTTTAGTTTAATCTTTTTTTAATATAACTTTTTCAAATTAGTCATTTTTACTTTCCTTATATACATAGTAGAATGTATAAGGAAAGTGTTGAGGCGGGTCGAGAATTCGCATTCCAGTTTTCAACGGGAAAACAAGTTTCAAGCATCCCTGAACACGAATCAAAGGTTTTTGAGATGATGTCTATGTGTGTGTATCAGTGAGTCTGTGGTGACTATATCTCACGAACGAAAGGAGAGATTCGAACGAAATTTGGTACAAAAATTACACTCCGTAAAAACTCTTCCCGGCCGTCCAACTAGTTACTCTAAGTCCTCAGGACGAGTCGGACGGTCTGGGTCTTCAACTCCGTAAAAACTGGAAACCTATTGTTTTTAAACGCAATCGAATATTCAGAATCCCCCTAAATTTTCGAGTGACATTTTGAAAAAATCTTCAAAAAATCAAAACCTTTAATAAAGTTGCGCAAATAGTCATTTCTTATGTAATTCTTTATTAGAAAACGATTGACTCAAACTTTAGAACGCTAGCACGAACCGTTCTTGAAATATTGCATATTTTTCAAACAAATTTATCAAAAACTCATATAAAATAAAATAAAAATATTCACTATTGGGAAATATGTTCACTTTTCATATGTAGTATCATGCGATAAATTTGGTGACATCATTTTTTTTAATCTAGCTCATTCCATTCATGAAAAAAGATACTTTGAGTAATACTTTTGTATTTTGACGCCAATAGTCATTTATCTGCTATAAAAATAACCTATTTCTCCATCCATAACGCTTGGCGACATTTTGGCGACGAATTTGGCGGAATGTCGTCAACTTGGCAGCTTTTTTAAGTGTTGCTGAATGAGCGAAAATGTCGCCAAATTGATAAAAATGGCGCTAAATAAATGAAAATCTTGGGAAGAACACAAGAGTAGACTATAAGAATAACAGATTCCACCGTTCGTTTGTCCGTAACGCTTGGCGAAAAATTTAGCGAGACGTCGCCAACTTGGCGACTATTTTAAATGATGTCAAAATGACAAAAATGTCGCCCAATTGGTAAAATTGACTCCAAATGGGAAGTAATATTTTGCAAATTCTAATTTCCTTCATATGACGGACATACCGTCTAGTATATAAGAAATGTTCTTCTCTCCGTTTGTCTGTAACACTTGGTGATTCATTTAGAGAAATTGGTGAATAATTTAACAAAATATTGCCAACTTAGCGATATTTCGACACAGAATAACAAAAATATCGTCAAAAATTGCAAAAAATGACGCAAAAAATGTATTGAAAATGACTTCTAATTGATTAATTATTAAAATATTTTAATATATGGACTATATCACTTATTGAGGATGCTATCAATATTGATAATTGTTTACTTAGAATTGCGCGAAATATAAGTTAATTGGGTACTTTGAAATAATTTTGCATGTTGTCATCCGGATAACAATCAAATGTACAATCCAACGATAAAAACACAGTACCGTGGATCTTGTACATTATTATTTTACTGTAAAAGTAGCACATTTATTGCATTATATAAGGAAAGTCATGTGCTGTCTAGATTTTTTCAGCTTGATGTTACAAAATTGTATACGGATAAGTGCATGTATATATCAAAAGATCAAGCACACAACTTTGATAAAAGGTCTTTATTACACTTCTTATAAGACGTACAAAAATGATAAAGGCCAGAGCGCTTTCGACCGTAAATACGCTCTTCATCGGTGGCTATATGGAAATTAAAATGATCGTTCATATATAAACCAGAAAAGATGACAAATTTGCATAAATACAATAGTAAATGAACTTTCGATTATCAAAGGAAAATTACACAAAAAACATAAAATATTTTTAACATATTCAAAAACAAGTATATCTCAAGAAAAGTACAATTAAAAATACTATTTTATTACAGGAATGTAAATTCGATAAGGACAGCCAGACACAATCCCGAAGAGTATGACGTCAAAGATAACTATGAAGAGACTTGAATTGCATGAAGTCGAGAATGAGTCGCCAAGCATAACTTAAAATTTGAACGGGGGTCAGAATTACAAATCGACGCGCGGAAGATATAAATAACAAGAAAAATCAATCATGATTAAAGCATTGATTATGAAACACTTTACAACTTCAATGCAATTTTATTTAAACATCTCTAAAATGCGATACATTTCTCGGTAAAATTTTTAAAATTATCGTAATTTATTATATTTGAAAACAACATCGAACAACTTCGAAACAACATCAAACTTCATCGAAAACAACTGAAATTCATTCAAATGACGTCATAGAAAAAATAACATGCCTGGCTCTCTCTATAAAAGCAGCATGCCATTCATAAACAATTTTCCATTCATTTCATTCATCACAATACTATAATAATTTATTTTATTTAAAAATTAAGACCATGGAAATACAAGTAATTAAACTCTATGCTTAAAACTTCATCCAAAAAAAATCGTCCTTCTCTCTGTAAAATCAATGAATATTTCATTCATATCAGCTATGCAGACTCCATGAGCTAAATAATTTTGTGTTAAAGAAATACAGCAATTCTAATACAACTCATTCTATATATTTTGCTGTTTACATTTTACATAAGTGAAAAATAGGCTTCGTTGGAGAAATAATCAAATTTGGATGATCATTTGAACTCAAATATATTGTAATTGCGTTGTTTCAGTATGTAGATGCACAGAATTTAAGTAAAAATAAAGCGGTTTTAGGATGGATACAACACTAAATATGAATTAAAGGGAACTTTAAAAATCACGATTTTCAGACAAGATGGATGCCATATATCATTTTGAAGTGGGTCACGTGATCGCTTCATATCATGGTCACGTGATCGCTTCATATAAGAGGTGTTATTATTATTTTAATTTTTATAATTTTTATAATTATTTAATTTTTATTATTTTAAACTACTGAATATATTCCGCTGAATTTTTTTTTATATATTTTATGGAACAATTTGAATATTACCTAAAATTTTCGAAGCAATTTGGGAATTTTAAATCCGCTTAGAAAATGTTTGAAAAATTAGGTCCCATGGGGCTCAGTGTATTTCATGTTTTCAACCCGGGTTCAATCCAAAACTGATTGGGTGGTATTATTCATTTATATTCCCATAGGTCCTACAGACCATCTGAACAACATACTAAAATTTCATTTTGATTAAGTCATTTTTACGGTTGTTATCATGCTAACGGACAAACAGACAGACAGAATGAACAAAGTCATAAACAATTTTCAACTTTGTTGTAAAGTGTTAAAAAGGGATTCAAAACGGAGAGTATTGCGGGGGTTATTACAACGCATTAAAAGGAAAGTTTTTTTTCAAAAATAGACAGAAAATTATCTTTAACAACATAATGAGCAAGGGCCGTAGAAAGTTTACCACTTTTGGCATCCCGAGAGTGTTCTGCTAAACGGATGCCAACATTGCGTTTAGTACTGCCATATAAAATTTATAGTATATTTATTATATTTTGATAATTAATTGATCAATTTGGCGTCATTTTCGTTAACTTAGCACCATTTTTGCAATTTTAACGATATTTTCGTCAATCTTGGTCGAAATATCGTCAATTTGGCTGTATTTCGCTAAATTTGTCGCTAAGTTCACCAAATTTGTAACCAAAAATTACAGACAGACTGAGGAAAGCAATTTTCTTATATATAAATGACTGGCGGCGAATTGTTAGGCATCAAAATACAAAACTATTACACAAAGTATATTCTCTCGTGAATGGAACAAACTAGATCCACGAGAATTATGTTAACAAATTTATCGCATAATATTACATACTAAAAGTAAACATATTTCACAACAGTTAATACAGTTTTAAATTTCATGTGATTTTTTTTTTTACAAATTTATTTGAGAAAATGTGCAATATTTCAATAAAGGTTCAGGCTAGAGCTCTAAAATTTATGTCAGTCTTTTTCTTAAGCAAAATTGCATAAGAAATAATTATTTACGTAACATTCTTGAAGGTTCTGATTTTTTGATGATTTTTCCAGAATTTCATTCGAAACGTGGCCTTTCGTTAATAATTGTATTGATAATCAATAGGCTTCCAGTTTTCACTGATTGTAATTTGTGTATCAAATTTCATTGAAAATGCTCCATTCGTTCGATACATCATCTCCACAGACTCACGAGTAGAAACATACACTCACACATACAGATCGTCACCTCAAAAACTTTCAATTCGAGTTCAGAAACGCTTGATACGTGCTCGTCCGTCGAAAATTCGAATTCAAATTTTCGACCCCGTCACAATACTTTCCCTATGTATAGAAGGAGTGTAAAAATGGCGAAATTAAGAAACATCTTAATTTAACAGAAATTAACAAAATTTCACTCATGTTCTGTATTCCATTCAATAGCAACCGAAAAAAAGATCAATTTTTTTAGCTATTAATATCATCACGCAAGTGATACGCCAGCTGCGTGTTTTACAGGGACGCTTCTCACATATTTAGAGGATAAAGAAAAAAAATCTTTAGCTTTCTCATCTTTAGCACCACATGGTACATTTCCTTTAACGCTTTTTAAAAATGAGCATTTTTTTTTTATCTTTTTTTTTCTTTGCAGAAAAAGCAATAAGAAAATATAGCTTATCAAGGATTTTTTTTTGCTTAAAAAGATAGTTCTGTTAAATTAAAAAAAGAATTAATGTTTTGCTCAACTTATTTCTTTTAATTTTCCCCATCATACATGGTAATGTACAGGGAAAATATTGGAATCATGTAAGAAAACAGAACTCGAGTTTTCGGCGGATCTACACGTTTCAAGCATTTTACAGCAACTCGAATTTTCGGCGGATCTACACGTTTCAGGCATTTTAGAACACACAAAAACTATTTTTGGTGTTACGTCTGTGTATATATCAGGGAAATTTATGTATCAACTCTAACTCTAAGACTAATTAGCCAATTTTTTATAAAAATTGGTAGGTAAGTCACTTTGGGTTACCCTAGTGTTGATTAGATTTTGGTGCGATTCGGGAAAAAGAACCTACCTTCTTTTTAGAAATTGGCTCGCAAAAAAACGCCAAAATCTAAAAGAAAAAGACTGCATATATTCAAATGTATTAATTAAATGTTTGTTTTATGCGTAATTTTTTAAGCCAAAAAGAATGAGATAAATCTCATTACTCTATGATGGACCATTCTCCAGATATTTAAGTTTCTTAATTTTGAGGGACTGAAGACGTTTTTCACTGTATAGTTAAAACACTATTTGTTGAATTTTCTTAAAATTTAGTAATTAAATTCTTTGAGGGGTTTTCTGATGTCGATTAAATTTTGGTATGATTCAGAAATATATAACCTCTTTCTTGGGAAATGAGATGAACGTTCATCAAAAAATTGCTAAAATATATTAATTACATACTTATTCTTCATGAGATTTTTGACAACAAAGCGAATAATCTAGGATGAACCGCTTTCGAGATATTTTAGATTTTTGGAATTTTGAGACGATGTAAAATGTATTAAGCAGCCAAATGAAACGAAGATACATTAAAAATAGGAATGGGATGTAATATCAGAAAAGTATCTGTGTTGTTTTCCTGAAATTAAACTCAATTTAATGCATCAAATTTTTTTTCAAAAATTTTAGAAGTCCAGATTTTGAGGAAAAGGCGCGTTTTTTGGATCTCCTAAACACAATTTAAAAACTTTCGAAAAAATATCCGTCTATACTTGCAGAAAACCTAACTTGACAACAGAAAGGCATAGGAAAAACTGTAAACCTCCGCTACATTATAGTAATTAGTCAATGGAAGCATAATGGACATATGAACACAAAACTGAGTTATTGGTACACATAATATTCAAGTTAGCCTTGCCGCGAGTATGTATGCGTATGTATGTTTGTAAGGGGTTGATATGATAATAAATTGCATGTGTAGACGCATTATGTAAAACTACACAGTATTTATTGCAATTCGCATGATTAGAACACAAATCATTCTAAATTTAGGATTTTTGTATGAAATTTAGGATTTTCGTATCACATTTAGGATTTTAATATCAAATTTAGGATTTTCCTACCAAATTTAGGATTTTCGTATCGCATTTAGAATTTTCATATCAAATGTACTATATTCAAATCCAATTTAGAATATTCATATCCAATTTAGGATTTTCATATCAAATTTAGGATTTTCATATCAAATTTAAGATTTTCGCATCAAATTTAGGATTTTCGCATCGTTACTTATTATTTCTTATAATAAAACAGTCATTAATTCTAGAACAATGGTAGTACATTCTATGCAGAAAAATTACAGTTTTAATTTCGCTATCGATGTAAATACCACCTCCCCCGCTCCCCCAAGTTATCGAATCTCAATAAGGAAAAGCATAGAAATAAAAAGTTATTTAAGGTATTTCATCCTAAACATGGAAAAATTAGGATCATGTTCCCACTGCAGATGCCAGCATACATAGAATGTTTCGCTTTTATTATGCGCTCACCAGCATGGAATAGCCCAGGGGCGTTGATCATTATCTTCCAGAAATCTGTCGAAGGTAACGCCAAGGGCGGAATTGCAGAATCAGACCGGCCCGGGCTAAAAATTCGTGCGGACCCTTTACACAAGATTAGCACCTCCTAAAATTAAACAGTGTGCTCATTTTAAGCTGATCGGCAGCAGTTCATTGATATCTATAGTCGCGTTATCAAATGTCAAAAATAGGCCCAAAAATTAATAATAATAGTAATAATAAGGAACTAAATTCAAATTGTAAAACGTTTTAAAGGAAATATAATTAATTTTCGTGACTTTATGGTGAATAACCACGACTCTTACAAGTAATCCACGAAATACATATCTCCATTGGTAGTATAATTCTTAGAGACAAGGTTGGACTGGCCTTTCGGGCGACGGCCGATGGATCGCTTTGGTTCGAGAACATTCCAATCAATATAGGGATAATTCAAATGAATATATTCTTTCAATCACAATCATGGGCCGGGAGCATCCACGAGTTTCTGAGGGATTTAGTCTATGAACTGAATAGGGGCAGGCATAGACTGGGTGTCCGGGCAGTCAAATATTAAAAATTTCACGGCTGACACATTGTTAAATAGGGACTTGGACTACCCATTTAACACTAGGGATTTTTTATGGCTTCGTAGGTCAATTTGGGGCTGGTCTGACCCAAAGGCCAAGCACGAGCCAGGACCATAGCTAGACCGAGCCGCTTTCGTTGGAAGCATTCGTTTTAAGTTTTTTAGAAACACGAGTTTTAAATAATGATTTTATATCTACAGTGATAAATCAAAAGCTTTGTTTACGAAGATATTTTTAACTTTTGACCATCAGTGACAAAGCGTGATAAAATAATTTGGAGAAACGTAAAACCAGGAGCCAAAATTAGCAGATTAACTGTTTTAAATTTGTTTTCTGATTTTAACTTATTTTAAAATAACTTTTTTCATGGATTTTTAAAATTTGTTTTTGCTCACTGGAATTTTCTCCAATATGTCTAATTTTCTGTAGTGGGCCCTGGATGGGGTAGACTATAAACTAGTAAAGTTCAAAATTCAAAGCAAATAATCACGAAAGGCAACAAGTACCAAATTTGATCTTTCGCCCTGGTTCTCAAGCCCTTTCCCCAAAACGTGTAACTTCCTATTGCTGGATCCGAACAAACTGGACAGTAAGGTTCAAAATCTAAAGAATCAAATATACCGCGAAAGGCAAAATATGTTTAATTTCAACGTTCTACATGTTCCAATTCTTAGGTCGTTCCAAAATATGTGCATCTTGCTATTGAGGGCCCAGAACGAGCTTGGCAGGTAAGGTTCAAGATCCTAAGGAATTAAAATATTTCTACAAAACGCAACAGGCAATTTAAGCTTTCTAGCAGTTTCAGTTTTCGAGTTATTCCCCAAAACATGTAACTTCTTACTAAGAGTCCAGAACGGGCTGGGCTACTAAGATTCAAAATCCAAAGAATCAAAATATACAACGAAACACAATATATTATTAATTTCAATTTTCTATCTGCTCCGATTCTTTTCTATCTGCTCGAGCCATTCTTAAAGAACATGCATCTTACTATTACTCACTCAAAATGGGCTGTACGCAAGGTTCAAAATCCAAAGAATTAATATATTACCACGAAATGTAATGATATACCTAATTTAAGCTCTCTGGCTGCTTTGGTTCTTGAGCTATTCCCCAAAAGATGTAACTTCCTATTACGGGCTCAGAACATGCTGGATTAGTAAGGTTCAAAATCCAAAGAAAGCAAAATATACAATGAGGCAATATGTGCTTAATTTGAACTTTCTAGCTGCTCCGGTTCTCGTGTCATTCCCAACGCCGCTGCCCAAACTGCCGTCGTGCTCACGCGGAGTACGATCACGTTAAACATGTGGGTCCGTAAGTCCTTCCGAGAGGTTGGTGGTAGGGGAAGGAGGGTACGGTCCCTGTGGATGCCTCCCCCACTGGGTTCCGGTCTAAATTGGGTGGCATTTCCCGGCCGTCCAAACAGATACCTTACACCTTTCTGGTAGGTCGGACGGTCTGGGTCGAAGAAGAAGAAGTAAGGACATAGACAGGATGATCAGTGGACAGTAGAACCATTTTTTGAGGCAATACAAGCAGCAACCATTCCGAGGAACAGATGCAATGAGCGGGCTGATAGCTTCCTGAGGGATGGATGATCATATTCCTTCAACCATCCTCCACATATCGTCCTCTGTTTGAGGCGGAGGCAGGGCAGTCAAACGACGACCAATCACGTCCCATACATGCTCAATGGGTGGGCGATCTGGAGACAGATTGGTCCAAGGCAGCACCTGGATACCTTGCAATACTTCTCTGCTAATGGTTACCGTGTGCAGTCGCGCGTTTATCTTGCTGGAAAACAGCATTTTGCAACCGCTGAAGGTAGGACAGTGCAATCGGCTGCAGCGCCTCATCCACGTATCATCCTGCCGTCATTGTGCCTCTGATACGAACCAGTGGTGACCGGCTATTGAATCCGATGCGCCCCAAACCATGATGACGCGTTGTCCAGCAGTATAGCGTTCAACAGTCGCAGCAGAATTGGAATTGTTTCCACGTCGCCTCCAGACTCCCACACAGCGACTGTCATTCGACAAACAGAACTGAGACTTGTCGCTGAACACTACCCTATCCCATTCAGTCATCCAAGAGGCTCGGGCCGGACACCATTGCGATTTCTCACGTCGGTATCTTGTCGTCAATGGCAGTCTTCGTGAAGGACGGTTTAAGTGCAAGACGCTTTCGACCAATCTTCGAGAAACTGTTCTAGCTGATATTGAAACGTCCAATGTACCCTGCAAATTCTGCAGAATGCCGACAGTCTTCGTTTGTTGGGCTACCACCGCATGCCTTCGAATGCGTCAATTAACACGGGCTGACGTACGTCTGGATGGCCCACCGCGATGATTCACATGACCTTCTCCAATCCATCTTCTCCGAATCCTTTGCACAGTGAACGCATCTACGCGTGTTTCAGCAGCGATACGACGGTACGACCACCCAGCCATACAAAAGCCTAAAATGAATCCCCTCGCACAGTCGCCCACATGTTGAAACGGAATTCGCCGTCTTCGGCCAGTCATCTCTTCTACAAAGCCTGTCCTCTGAAACGAAAAACTGCTCGGAAAACAGATTTCCGTAGACGACAGACAGTAACAACTGTTGGTTCATTTGCCGTTTCCATCCCTCTAATCACGTGACCTCCTTACATTTCAGATCATTTCCATACATCGACCAGTTGCGTTTGTCTAGCAATTTGCATAATTATACGGAAGAAAACTTCATGGTGTTGTATTTTCTGTGTCGGGTAGTGTATAATTAAAATGAAAGTTACTTGCTCATAAATTATTTGGGTAGACACTGACCACATTGTCTCTCCTACGCTTCATTATAGTTATTTCTCTAGAGGCGTAACGAACACACAGGCAAACATCACATTTTATCATTATAGACTAAGATGCATTCATAACTTTCTTTAGAAGACCAAAGGTTTTATCGATTGTATTTTTATTATGTTGACCCCCCACCACCACCACGCCACCCCACTCCATCATCACTTAACTAGGGCCGCTATCTTGATATCGCCCTTGTCAAAAAATGCGCCCAATCCAACCCTACCTGAGTTATATACTATTTTATATCTGTATGTGCAATTGTATATTTGAGAACTTTTTAGTTATAATGCATATACACTACGTGACAGTGAAAATGAGACACCAAGGAGGTGTGGGCAGAAAAATATGCAAATTCTAGGGTAGACGCAGCTCACCGAGTTATGTAAATGATGCAAAATGAGCAGCTGTTCCGCGCACGTTGAGTGAGATATAAGGGAAGGAACCTGCAAAATCGGCAATAGTCGCGCCGCTCCGTCTGTCAGGGAAATCATTTTGCCTTTTTTTGTCTCAGACGAAACGTGTAGTAGCAGATAATGTCATGTGCTGGCAACCGAGGCAGTTACAGCAGACAGACGATTTCACGAGGGGTATGGTGATCGGACTCAAAAGGGAAAGTTGGTCCATACGTCAAATCTTAGCGGTCAGCCACCTACAGGCATCCACAGTGCACCGGCTGTGGCGAAGATGGTTGGAACAAGGAAATGTGGCACGTTTGAGGAGTGCAGGTACGACCAGAGCGACGTCAGCACGCGTGGACTGACGTATCCGCCGACAAGCGTTGGCAGCCCCGCGTGTCCCTTCCGTCACCCTTTTGCAGCTTGTGTAGGACACCCTTGATGCTCCCATATCGACCAGGACCATTATCCGCCGATTGGCTGCCGGCGACCTGCACTCATGGGCCATGGCGAGCATTAAGAAGACTGCCATTGACACAACAGCACAGACACCTCCGTTTGCAATGGTGTCTGGATAGAGCCACGTGGACGGCGGAATGGCGCAGAGTCGTGTTCTCAGACGAGTCACGCTTCTGTTCTAGCAATGACAGTAGCCGTTTACGAGTCTGGCGCCAAAGTGATAACAGGTCCAATCCGGTCGCGTCTGTGGAACGTCACACAGGCAGACAACGCGGCATCATGCTTTGGAGCGCCATTGCGTACAATAACAGGCCAGCTCTGGTCCGTATTGAGGGCACTATGACAGCCCAACGATACGTGGATGACGTGCTGCGGCCGGTGACACTACCCTTCCTTCAGGGGGTGCCCAATACCATTTACCAGCAGGATAACGTCCAACCACACCCGTCACGCATCAGCCAACATACTCTGCAATGTACCCAGGTGCTTCCCTGGCCACCAGCCTCCCCGGATCGCTCCCCAATCAAACATGTCTGACGTGATGGGACGTGATTGGACGTCGCTTACGTCCGCTGCCACCGCCGCGTTTAGAAGACGAATTCTGGCAAATGGTTGACAGGGAATGGGCAGTCATCCCTCAGAACACCATCCGTACGGTCATTGACTCTGTACCTAGACGTGTTGCTGCCTGTATCGCCATCCGAGGTGGCCCAACAACCTACTGATTAGAATATATTATCGCTCAGTTTATAGGTGTATCATTTTGCAATAAACATCACTTATTGTTCGTTGCTGTCTCTCTCTGTTTGCCCACTCCTTCTTGGTGTCTCATTTTCATTGTCACGTAGTATAAATGCAAAAAATCCCAAAGTTTGCCTTTAAAATGCATGCTTAAATATAGTACTCTTTTGTATTTTTAACATTTTAAAACTTTTTGTCTTCAAAATGCGTTCTACTTTTTTATACACCACACAAAAATTTTAATATTTATTTTAATTTCACTCACCCAACTTCATACTCACATATTTTACTATCCCTCTTTTTTTCGAATCATTTTAAAACTTTTTTTGTCTTCAAAATGCGTTCTACTTTTATATACCAAACAAAAATTTTAATATTTTAATTTCACTCACCCAACTTCACACTCACATATTTTAATATCCTTCTTTTTTCGAATCAACCTAAAAAATATGTGTTATCTTTTCTATATTTAGGTTGGGTTGATGTGTTTCTGAAAGCCGTATAAGACGGAAGCCGACTGATAAAAACCGTACTAATGAAAGCCGCTCAAGACGAGATGAAAGTTGGATAAAAAGTGATGGAAAAAAAAGATTGAAGTCCGAGACGACGAGATGAAAGAAACTATGAAAGACGTACCAGACGAGATGAAAGAAACGATGAAAGACGTACCAGACGAGATGAAAGAAACGATGAAAGACGTACCAGACGAGATAAAAGCCGCACAAGAAACAATAAAAGAAGAGATTAAAGCCATGAAAGAAGATATTAAGGAAGAAATAAAATTGAAATAAGCCGAGATAAAAGATGAAGTCAAAGATGTTCAAGCCGAAAAGAAAACTAGACAAGAAGAGATCAAAGGAAACATTTAATCCGTCCAAGACGAGATGAAACAAGATATTGCATCCGTACAAGCAGACAATACATCCGTACGAGCAGACATTAATGCAGGATAAGAAAAGATAACTAGCTGTTGAGATTACTAGCTGTTGAACGAAAATCGCCTGTCGCCAATACGGATGTTTACATTCCGACACCATGTAAAGTAAAATCACCAACGTATGACGGATATAGCAGTTGGACAATTTTTTGGGCTTAATTCGACATTATTGTAGAAGAGAACGAATAGGATGAAAAGACAAAAGCTTGCCAACTCACTGTTTATCTTCAAGGTTCTGCCGCTGATGTTATACAGAAGGTCCCGACATGAAAACGTCTGGACTTCATAACTCTGGTGAATATCCTGGAACTCCACTATGGGAAGAATAATTTGAAAGAGACAAAGTTCAATTGAAGTCTCGCCGACAAAAGTCTAGAGAGAGTCTACAGGATATGGCGTTGGACATTGAAAAACTGTCGTAAATATCCTTTACAGGCAGCCTTATGGATATCAGAGAAAGTCTTGCCTCCCAGTATTTTAAAGATGCCATTCGTGACCCAAAAATTCAGAACACCGTTGTTATAGCCGAATGCAAGAATCTGAACTCTGCACTTACCCTGGCCAGTTAGTTTAAAACCCCTCAACACGGACTTCATCAATCCATCATACATGGCGCAATTGTGACTGATAACATTTCATAAGTTGAGATATACCTACATACCTGTCCGAACAGCAAACATTAGCAACAGACCCAAAATAATTCATAAAGGGGAGCAGTTAGCTTCATACTCTGAGGTAAATAGCGTAATGCGTGATTATTCAAAAGGAAAAGCCATCAGTCTCGAATATTTAAACATCTTCTTAAGCAGTCTCGGCGAACTAAATCGCTCAGTACAGGAAGAGTGTGAAAACCTCATTTCTGAATTCTGAGTAATCTTCTGGACTGCTTCAAAAGATATGAGACGCACCGGAATAACTAAACATAGAATCGACACCGGCAACCAGTTCCCGATTAAACAAGCTTCCCCGAAGACTTCCACTTGCAAGCACAGAAAAGGCAAATAAACTTTTAAAAAACATGCAGAAAAACGATGTGATCGAACTATCACGAGTTTTTGGGCCTCACCAATCGTCTTAGTGAAGAAAAAAGATGGTTTTACGAGATTCTGCGTTGATTACAGAAGACTCCCTTGACAAAGAAAGACAGCAATCCACTGCTAAGAATTGATGATACTTTAGACAAGGTTCTTTAAAATCAGGTTGAGCTATGAGCCCAACACCCAATGAAAAGGTTGTCAGCGTGACGTCGACGAGAGTAGCATTTCATCATTCGTGACGCAACAGACCAGAAGATTTGTTACCAAAACACAGCAAGTTTTCCCATAATTACAATTTGAAATTGTTTGTTAGTTTTGAAGTGGTAATATCCTGACATAAAAAACCTGTCCAGAGAGTTTTAGTTGTGCTGTGCACACCTTTCTCAATAACGTCCAAAGATATTCTCACTCTCTTTAGAGAGCCCGAGAACAAAATGTGTGCGTTTTTCCCCCCCCCCTCCCCCCCCCCCCTGACTTTAGATACTCTCTCTGGGAACAAGTGGTTTTCGACTCTAGATCTTAAGAGTGACTACTGGCAAGTGGAAATCCATCTCGATCGAGAAAATGCAGCATTTAACACAGGACAAAGACTCTGGCAGTTGAAAGTGGTGACTTTTGGACTGTGTAATGCACACACAATATTTGAACATCTTATGGAGACCGTGCTGAAAGGACTCTACTGTGAATCCTGCCTTGTCTATTTGGATGATATTATTATTATTGGACGCTCATTTGACGAACATCTACAAAACGTTACACGGGTATTTGAAATATTGAAAAGTGCTAATTTAAATCTAAACCCTTCAAAATACAAACTATTCCAGAAAAAAGTCGCATATTTGGAACATATCATCTCTGAAAAGAAAGTAAGGGCTGATCCTGCCAAAAATCCTTGCTGTAAAATAATGGTGCAGACCGCAAAATTTTCACGAACTAGGGAGTTTCCTCGGTCTGTATACTTATTACCGTCGTTTTGTAAAGAACTTTTCAAACATTACTAGACCCTTACATCAATTAACGGAAGGCGACAGGAAATTTGAATGGACGGCGGAATACAAAGACGCCTTCAATAGGCTTAAGGAAATGCTGATCTCGGCTCCCATTCTGTCATATCCTCAACCGAAAAAGAGCTCTATACTAGATGCCCATGCTAAAAAAGAAACAACTGGAAATTCTCTCCCAGAAAATAAAAGGACAGCAACGTGTCATTGCATACTTTATCAAGTGCTTGTCGAAGCCTAAAAGAAATTATTGCGTAACAAGGAAAGAACTGTTGGTAATTGTTTAAGTAGATTACTCCCATCGTTATTTCTACGGAAGGAAATTCCAGTTGCGGACTGATCATGCTGCTTGATCTGGCTCCTCAGTTTTACGAACCCTGAGAACCCAGTCCATCCAGCTCACTGGAGGGTATGGAGCAGTTGAATGAACGGCCGGGAAGGAATTTTAAGAACCCTGAAGGGCAGGTCACAAGATGGATTCAGAGACTTCAAGAACGCGACATGGGAGTTTAACGCCGAAAGGGATCGTCTCATGCCAACGCTGATGCACTTTTGAGAAGACCTTGTCCCTTGAACTGTGCACATTGCTCTTGTTTGAAATAAATTTTGAAAACCAGATTTCAGCGATCATCCGACAAGTTAACACCGGCAATAGTTCAAACCCCCCACCAGATCTTTGGAATGTTGGAGAATTTTCTCGACCCCAAAAAGAAGACATAGATATCGAGCCAATCCTGATCCACAAAGAACGAGCAAATTAGAGGCTAACTTGGCAAGAAATTTCCTGCTTCTCACCTGAAACTAAATGATACTGAGCACTGTGTGATTATCTGCACTTGAGGAACGGAGTAGTATACCATAAATGGGAGAATGACGATTCTAAATAGCATCAGAAGGCAGTTGCTGCTCCCTCGTTCCAGGGTGTCCAGTTTACTAAAAGACATACATGACAGTCCTACTGGAAAACATTTCAGCATGAGCAAGACGCTGAACAAATTTTGTAAACGCTTCTTCTAGTGCAATGTGAGATCAGATCTTGAGAACAGTACAAAGAATGCACGGAATGAGATATTCGGAAGGTACCGAAGAAGAAAACACGTGCACTTCTTCAATGTTACAATGTGAGCGCTCCTTTCGAGAGAATTGCACTCGATGTTTTAGAACCACTACCACGAACTTTCGACAATAACAAATACATCCTATTAGTAATGGATTACTTCAAAATAGCCAGACGCTTACACAATCTCTGGACCAAGGGTTTACAACCATCAGTGAAGTTCTAACTCGGAACTGGAAATGTCGTTACGAGGTTCCCTCTCTCATTCATTCTATCCGGGAACGAATTTTAACTCTGGCATATTCACGGGACTATTCAAACTACTCAGAATGTGCAAAACTCGAACTACTACTCTTTATCCTTAATCGGACGAAATGCTAGAGAGATTCAATAGAAAGATATTTAATCATCTCTCAATATTAGTATCCAGAATCCAGCAAGACTGGGACCGTCAACTACTTGTCTTCCTCCTGGCCTACAGAAGTGCTGTTCATGAATCAACAGGTCATTCTCCATCAAAACTGTTGTTTGATCGGGATCTACGACTACCATATGATCTTGTGTTCGGACGACCATATGACACTTCATCGCCTGATAAATACGTAGTAGGATTCAAAAGTTCCCGAACTGAGTCTATAACTTAAAAAATATTTGTAGTAGAGCGACTTCGATAACGTTTCTGTATTACTACGTTCTCCCCCTCTTCTAAAAGTGGTTTGACCCAAATCACGTGGTCAGTGGCTCGCCACGACGTCGTATTTTGTAGACGGGTGCACATAGTGACCGACGATGGAAAGAAATGGCTTTTGTTGAGCAGAGAATTAATATCAAATTTTGTGTTCTCTTGGGAAAGAGTGCTACGGAGGTTTACGAAATGTTGAAGCATGTGTACGGCAGTGATACATTATCGCGAACGCAAGCCTTTGAATGGCAATGACGTTTCAGAGAAGGCAGGGAAAGTGCCGATGACGACGAACGCTTTGGCCGTATGCAGACTTCCCGCACCGCTGTAAACAGGTTTCTGCGACGGTACGTGGGAACAGTCAGCAAACAATAGCGGAAATAACAGAATCAGTTGGGATATCCGAGGTCACATGTCAACGGATACTAACTAAAGATCTTTACATGCATAGGGTGTATCAACACATCGTTCCCCGCATGTTAACCGAAGACCAAAAGGGATCAGATCATGAGTGTTTTTGCAGGACAACGCTCCTACACACCGATCCCTCCTCGTCGCTGACTTTCTTGCGAAAACGCAAACAACTGTTTTGCCACATCCTCTTTACTCCTCTGATCTCGCCCCCTGCGCTGGCAAGTCGCTTGCAGGGTCGTCGATTTCAATCCGCAAATGAAGTTAAAAGTACATCGCCGGCTAAGTTAAAGGACATGGTGAAAAATGGATTTCAGAAATGTTTCGATGACCTTTACAAGCGATGGCAAAAGTGTGTTGTTGCGCAAGGGTCTTCTTTCGAAGGAGGATGTGTTTCAGCATTTTAATTGATAATATTTTTTAAGTTATAGACTCAGTCCGGGAACTTTTGAATCCTACCTCGTATGTACAAGATTTGCAGGCACGGTTGGGGTGATTCATCTCTTCGCTCGACGAAGAATCAACGTTGCTACCGATGAAGACCCGGTACGATACCAAAGCTAATGAAGGGCGATTCAAGGAAGGCGACAAAGTGTGACTGTTCAACCCTCGGTGACGACAAAGATTTTTACCGAAACTCCAGCCAAACTGGGAAGGACCCTACGTCATCAAGAAAAGAATAAGCAGTGTCGTTTATCGAATTCAGAAATTGCCTTCAACCAAGCCAAAAGTCGTCCATATTGACAGATTGGCCCAATATTTTGAACCTCAGTAGGTTGATACACATATTCCACAGTAAGCCGAAACATGTAGTCTTAAAGAGGGGGCAGTGTTACGAACGTGCAAAATGCCCTCACTGGAGTCTCTTTTGTAAACCAGACGGAGAAAACATCCGTACAAGCAATCTTTCCAATGACTTGAATCTAAGGTTGCTATATGCCGAAGTTCGGAGGGATGTCAAATGTCACCAAATTGGTGATAAATCGCCAATTTGGCGACATTTGATGATTCTTCGAAGATTCAAGAGCCACATCGAATTAACGAAACGAATATTCTGCGAGATACGAGAGACTTCTAGAAGTTTCTACAAAAAATACATAAAAGGAATCATCACTCAGTTGGAAGGCAGTTGATGTGATATGAGTTACATTGAACAGTGACATACTTCAATGTTTTGAGAATAGCAACTGCTGTTACATGAAATGAGATGCTCCAATATTTTGAGAATAGTACCGACTGTTTTGTGAAATTAGTTGAGCATTTATTTGCTGTTTTACTATACCTAACAGTAGCTTAGTGATCTTGTGAGATAATTATCGACCTATTGTTACTGGTTACGCTGTGCTTATAAATAAACGTATTAGTTATCCAGAAATTGGAACTCAATCTTATATCCCGAGTGTACACCTACAAAATCAGAGGATAGTAACACTACACATACATATAAGTGATTTGGGTCTAAAACAACCCACATTATTGAAAACACGCTATGCACATTATATGAAAATATATTTGATATACATATATATATATATATAAATTGAAAGATTTTAATCGAAAACTATGCATAAACTACTGCATGTACAAAAAAAACCCATCTCTAGCATACCTGTTACAAATGAGTAACTATACACCAAGACTAAGGATAAAAATAGAAGGTAACATATCACTACAATGGAAAGGGGGATGAGAAGAATATTAGGATACAAAAATCACAATTAAAAAGTATATATAAATAAAAATGAAAAAGAAAACACGGCAAAAATGAGAAAAGGCAATAATAATTAGCTCAAGATAAAAGATTAAGACATAGAGAACAATCAATTGAAACTACACAAAAAATGGCGGTTAGTTCGAAATTGCATTCTTATCAGGACAGCCATACAATTCGAATTAAAACCGATAGAATAGTAAGTTTCTGACAATGGCGATAGTATTTAACTATAGACACCATTGGAACTGTCTTCTGGCTAGTGGAAAGAGAAAAATAAATCAATTGAATTACAAATCAGAAAAATAAAACCTCCACTAACAGAAATTTTAACTCACAAGCATTGCTACCACGTGCAGGTTGAACAAGCGACTGAGCATTTCACCTCACTTCCTCACTTCGTCAATGCGAGTGGGCACCTTAATGAATACATTTGAAAGAAACATAATATGTACTCAGTATAGGACTCAGGACAAGTGGAAAATAGTCATTCGAAAATAGTAAACAGTATTAGACTCAGGCCAAGTGGTAAGTTAGGTGATAGGAATGGGTGAATTCTCAAAAATGAGTTATCTAATCAAAGATAAATAATGCATGTGTAAAATTATTACGTGGTATATTTGAAATTATTAATAATATTATTTACAAATACTTCCGGATATTGGTAATTTTGACAAATGCGTTTAAGATTATTGATGTGGAAAAAATGAAACTGAGGATCAGAAAGTCGATGTATTCGAAATAGCTGGTTCAAAATGATGTTTCTAAACAATTGAATGGAATTACAAGATTGATATGATAGCAGCTTTATGATAGTGAAGTTGTAATATAGGCATAAATATTACTTAAATTATATTTCTGAAATATTTAAGGCATAATACATATCAAAATAATTTAAATAGATTAAATATATATTTATTTTTATCATCCCAAATTTTGTTCCAATTTTTTATTCTTTAACCATATAGAAACATTCAACTCACTTATAACTTTAGCAAGTACTTATGTTGTTTTGCTGTATGCCATACAAGCCTGTTGTATTTTAGGCATTTATTTGAAATTCTATTGTCTGTTTTCTCATCAACATATTTCGCAAATTGTTGAAAATCAAGGGGTTGTGTTTTAAGAAATTTGTTTCTAACAATTTTTCAGGTATGGAGAGGTTATTATAAAAAAAATTACCCCTACTCCCTCCTCATTCAGTTTTTTTTTCCAAAACAGACCCCAACTCTTTAAAAACCATATCCAAGCTAAATTAAAATAGACAAATAATATCGCTTAGTCAATTAACACAATTTTAATGTTTATTATTACTTGAAGATTAATTAAGTAAATTGTAATGTAAATAAAATGAAATTCAAACATTTTTAATAATTTCAACTAATGTCAATGTTTTTAAATAATTTTTTAACTAAAAAGCTGAATTATTTAATGTAAAGAAGAACACGTTTATTATATTCTTAAGTGGCATTATTTACTATGGAAGCACTTCTGTTCAGTTTAATATCATTCGCAGAAGTTTTTAATATTTTATAAGAGTTTTAAATTTGTATGAAACGTTTTAATGTGTCCAGTCAAAATTGAACCTTTTGAAATTCTGTGTAAAACTGTTTGTGAAATTGCAGGATAATTACAATATAACACCAACTGTGCTTCACATTACAAAATCAAAATAAATCGTGCTAATAAATTGTATGATAGTAAATAATATATCCGTATTTAGTCTGCTGTTTCAAGTCATTTGTATTGTATTGGATTATAAATAGGCACGTTATATAAGCAACATTTTAGGGAGCTTAAAAAGTAAACACATTATAGTATCTACAAAACTTAATTATGACCAACTAAAATTGCTACTAAATTGTTTCTGATAGGCTACTATTTTGGGGTGTTTAAATTACTATAGCAACTGTTTTCATTAGATTTTTTAGTGGCAGATCTATACTATACACTAATGTCCAAAAGTTAAACAACAAACGAAAAAAATTAGCATACTCGACGAAAGAAACATGTTGCCACAAAATATGCATGCATGACAGGCGCACGCACGCGGAAACTTACCCGAAGAAAACATTTTGCATACCAACATTTTTAACAAGGAAACGTATTAGGTATAAAAACGGCCTATTTTGTAGAGTCTAAATCGAAATAGACAAATTTAAAAAAATAAGTAGACGGCATCATCTAAGTGGCGCCACGTGATAGGGGTAATAGAGCGTCTCGAAGGGGGCCAGCGACAGTCGGAAGTAACTCGAGCCCTAATGTCCATCTTTCAGTCGTTTGCCACTTGTGGAATCGGTATCAAAGTGAAGTGAACATCCAAGGGTTAAAACACATCATACGTGTTCACCATAAGAAATTAGTGGGGTATTAACACTGCTGACTAGACTAAATTCTGAGAGGCAGTGGTATTATAAGTTAAAAATCTTTGTCGCATTTTAATAAAATGTACAAAAATTGATATTTGGATAATATAAGTTGAATTTGATATTGTATGTGTATATATTTTGTATATATTTTTATATACTTTTTATTAAGTAACGTATTGTGGAAAATCTCCCCCCCCCCAGATAATTAACGTTTGAGTTCCACATCTTTGATAGTGCATTTATGAAAATTTGTTAGTATTAAAAAAAACATTCTATTATCAGTATCCGAGAATACATTGAGCAACAAGTAAATTAACAATCAACACGTCAGTGTACGTTTTAGACTCAAAATAATATATAATATTTCAATCTTTTGAGTATGTTAGCTTGCAATTTTTGTGCATAATGTTTTACAGTGAGACAGACAATGCAATGCGTCTATATTTTTATTTAATTTATGATCATATGAATTAAATATATATCTATATTTATTTAAATTTACTTAAATTAATAAATATATTTGTTACAAATAAAAGTATTTTTAAATGCTGATCATTTTTATAGTTTCAAAAATTGTGAAATACAGTTCCGTACATTTTTTCACCGGGCCACATTAAAATAAAATCACTAAGAGAGCAATACTCGTCAAATCTAGCAGCCGCTCTTTGTTTACTTTGTAGTTCCGATGTTTAGTCCCCTGAGTGCTGCGAAATTCCAATGAGCTCCTATGGAAGTGAACCGTCTGAGTACAGACTAATATATAGTATTCTGTGGTGAGGGCCCAACGACCTGATATTTTCAGTGGAAAATCAAATATGGAATAGGACCCGCCCGTGATAATTGTTCATATGGGACCTATAATTTGTATGAGCGGTCTAATCCCGGGCAACGTCGGTACATTTTACAGTAGGTGGTCATAAACAGTCGCGGCCATTAAGAGGCGTCGCGGGTACGCGCGACACCATTGAGTAAACATCTCAAATTATTTTTTTAGTTATACAGATTTATTACAATTTCTATTGAAAAAATCTGAATTTTTGTTCAATTTAAGGGTGAGCGTCAGTAAATTTTCTGCCCTATCCGCGCTTTGTTAACTTTCGCGGCACACATATTTCGCCGAAATTCTGCTCAAACAGTTGCGAAATATTTTCTTATAGATAAAATGCTATGCTTACATTATATTAAAACTAAATTTAATACCCAATAAAACATAGAATATATGTTTTATTTTAATTTAAAATATTTTTGGTGCTGCCATCTGTTGTCGTAATTTAATTCATACCGACTATTTTTATTTTTAATGAACATTTTTAAATATCTATTCCTTCTAATACGCTATTAAATACAACAGCAGATCATATATAATGCCATAATCACGGAAACGTAATTGAACTTGGACTTGAAGACAAAGGAAAACTTGAAGACAAAACTGCAGTCCTCAGTGATGTACATTCAGATCCCTTATCAAATTTATAGAATAATAAATTACATTTCCGTGATTGTGGCATTATTATATATGA
Source organism: Amaurobius ferox (assembly GCA_951213105.1). Classification (NCBI taxonomy): domain Eukaryota; kingdom Metazoa; phylum Arthropoda; class Arachnida; order Araneae; family Amaurobiidae; genus Amaurobius; species Amaurobius ferox. The sequence goes on from OX578134.1 coordinate 37,915,929, forward strand.
TCTGTCGTCGTATTTAACACTGTATTAGAAGGAATAGATATTTAAAAATGTTTATTAAAAAACAAAACTAATCGGTATCAATTAAATTACGACAACAGATGGCAGCACCAAAAATATTTTCAATTAAAATAAAAAATATATTCTATGTTTTTGGGGACATTAAATTTAGTTTTAATATAATCAAAGCATTACATTTTATTTTTCAGACAATATTTCGCAACTGTTTGAGCAGAATTTCGGCGAAATATGTGTGCCGCGAAAGTTAACAAAGCGCGGATAGGGCAGAAAATTTACTGACGCTCACCCTTAAGCGAGAATTATTAAAAATAAGTTATGAAATATGTCACTAGATGGCAGCACTACAGCTTTCTTCAAAAAAGGAGAATCGCGGAAGCTGTAATGCGCGTAGAATTTTCAACACATAAGGGGAAAATTCAGGGATATTTGATAAAGCCGCGTCCCTAATATCGGCATCTCGAGAGTTGATGTTGTTGTTGTTGAAACCCAGACCGTCCGACCTACCAGAAAGGTGTAAGGTACCTACCAGAAAGGTGTTTGGACGGTCGGGAAGTGCCACCCAATTTAGACCGGAACCCAGTGGGGGTGGCATCCTCAGGGACCGTACCCTCCTTCCCCTACCACCAACCTCTCGGAAGGACTTTCAGACCCACATGTTTAACGTGATCGTACTCCGCATGAACACGGCGGCAATTTTGGCAGTGGCTGGAATCGAACCGAGTGCAACTCCAGCGCGCTAACCAATGGGCTACCGCGCCCGGCATCTCGAGAGTGAAAGTATAGGAACAATATTAGAAATTTGGCGTGAGAAAAAACCAGACATTGCAGATTTACTAGTAGATTGTGTCCCGGGTCTTAGAGCGCCTTCTGCCAAAAAGAAACAGAAGAGTAGAAAAGCATGAAGAGGGACCTCTCAAATTGGCTCAATTTCGCTAATTTGGCTTCAATTTTCTACATTTAAAAATGTGTTTGTTCTGATTCACGTCTTTGTTATAAATTTGGAAGTTTAAATAAACATTTGAACAAATGAGTGGATTAAGTGCACGTGTGGTGTGTGGTGATGGGAAGGGGGGTGTTATGATATTTTAGGGGTTTCTGGCCATCGTGAATAAAATATATTGTTTAGGACACTCACTTTGAGGGATCACTTGACCCACCCAGTTGTCTTACTTATTGAAGTTGTTTCGCATTTCGTCATTTCTGATGTAGTGTGGTTCTGTCCTATGGGAAGGGGATTATTTCTGATTTGGTGCAGTTCTGTGCTCTAGTTGATCTGCTGGTGACGAATTTCAATATGTTTGACTCCAAATTAATTCTTTAAACGTCTGGAGTTTCCTATTTTTAGCATACCCTTAATCGATAGGCTATTTTTAGTGACGCTTCAGAAATATGTTGTTTCGGATATTTAGTTTGAGGGGTCACTTGATCTACCCAGCTGTCTTACTTTTTCAGCTATTTAACATTAAAAAATACTTAAAAATTAAAGAAATTTTAAATATTTAGTAAAAAACTTTAATATTAAATTTTCATCGTGTCGTTTCCCTCGAAGTTTTGACCCCGAGCTGGCAACTATATTGCTCAGATACCCCCTGGGCGTAAATTTTGCTTGAAGTAGCCCCCCAAATTTTATGAACGAGCGAGAAGGTTTGGGATACGTTATTTTACTTCATACATCCCTCGTTTATATTTTTAATACACACGTTATGCCCAAAATACGTATATGTATATACTTTATATATATTTATTATTACATAATTCTTATTATTATTACATATTTCAAATATATATATATATATATATATATATTACTAATACATAGACAAAAATACATAGGCAAAAATACATAGATGAGCGCCTCCCTCTACATGTCGCTCACGAACCGCCACTGGTCATAAAGCAACCAATACAATTTACCATGAGAAACACTAAATAACTGCTCATGCCCTCTGGCGAGTCAGACAGTCTGTAGATTTACATAAAAGGTTAACAAAATAGTCATCGGAACAGCATTCGGAGCTCAGACTTCATTGCATTCGGAGCTCAGACTTCGAAGTGTGAGGTTGTGATTTTGCGAAGCTGCTGCTTTTACCTTGTGGTGACTTTCTTGCTTACGCTTGGGCGTGTTATATCAAGTTACGATAGAACACGTCGGGCTAAGTAATTATCATCTTTATTGTGTGCGGATTTCCGCCATTTTGTGCTTTTCGTGCTATCTCAACTTTGGATTTACCACGTGTGCCTTACACGTGGTAGTGACTTTTTGGATTGCTCTCAACTGACGTTATGGATTTGGACAAGGATCATCTGGAGCTTACGAGGATTACTGCAAGTGAGCTTGATGGAGATTGTGCTCGGCCTCTCAAGGATGCCATGAACTTATACAGCGACTCTCTGCCGCAGGATGGATCGTGTTTCACGTGGCCAACTGATGTGATGCAAGTCGTCAACTTCTTAGGACTGGTTATCTACACGCTGACTCTGCATATCAGGGATATGCTCAAGAATGGACTCATCGAACTGGAACAGGACCAAGTCTCCCGGATTATAGGTTCGTTCAATTTTGTGTATTCTTTTCTGTCTTACCGTGACATGACTAAATTTATGGATAGTGAAATGTACGTAATCTTTAAATCACTTGAGGATAGTAATGTATGTGTTAGTAATGTTGTAGTTAAAGCTAAACTGCTAGAAATAGGATTAATTGATGAAATTAAACTTTCTGACAAAACTGAAACGGTTGTAAATCCATGTAAAAGGCCTAGGATAGAGGAGTCTCCCACTAAGGGAACGCCTACTAAAAACCAGGATGAAAACTTAAAATCTAGTGATAGTGTTGTAAATGAAAAGGTTAGGGATAGTGTTGTAACTGAAAATGAAAATGTTAGAACTAGGACTTATGCTGAAATTGCTGCACAACCTGTGCAGTTTAAAAGTGCACCTAAACCTAAAGCGGTTGAAAATAGTAATGTTATGAATGTAGAAAAAAAAGAACCAAAAGCAGAGTGTTTCTTCATAAAGTTTAGAGACAACTACCAGGCTCTCCTTAAAAAGCTAAATGAAATTACAGAAAATAAAGTATCTGGAAAATTGACAGGAGATATGCTCAAACTGATACCCAATGACGCTGACTCCTATAGGGTTGTTCAGCGCCATTTGTCTAGCGAGAAAATCCCCTTCCATAGTTTAAACCTCAAAACTGAAAGGCCGAAAAAGGTAGTTTTGAAGGGGCTACCAACCAGCTATGACATTGAGGAGATAAAATTGACTCTAACATCCAATGGATTAGATGTAGTCCGGGTTTCTCAACTGAGAAACACCAAAACCAGATTACCCCTGCCGATCTTTTTAGTCAGCCTTAGGCCTACCGATGACTGGCAGAGGGTCTACAGACTCACAAGATTAGGGTACTTGGCTGTGAAGGTAGAGGCCTTCAGAGCTAGGGGCTTTAAAATTTGCTACCGGTGCCAGCAATTCAACCACTCATCTGAGAACTGCAGTATGCCGCCAAAGTGCCTGAAGTGTGGTGAAGGACACTTCACACGAGACTGCCAGAGACCTAGGACAGAGAAGGCGACGTGTGCAAACTGCAATGGAGACCACCCGGCGAACTTCAGGCAATGCCCGAAGAACCCCTGGAACAAGGGAAAGGCACCGGGGTATGCCCCCCTCCCCCAAAAAATCAGATACCCCCTTGGAGGCAAAAGGCCCTCGGACCAAACCCCCAGGCACCCCCTCAGGGCTCCTCGCATATAGTGCCACAGTTAAACAGGCACCAACCTACAGCACCTACCAGATCGGTGCAAGAGCAGGCCCCCAAACCTTCGACCTCCAGAGAATTGACTCTGGAGGAAGTTAGAGCAGCTACAGCTGCAATTAAAAAGAGATCGGAGTTAGAAAAAGCCAGACAGGCAAAGGAGGCAAAGGATAGACTGGATGGGAAAGTTAAGGAATGGAAAGATACTAAACGAGTCAGGGAGGAAGAAGAGCTCGCGCAAACCCAGCTGTTAGCTAAAACGGATGGAAAAAAACAAAAAACTATCGAGTTCCAAAAGGACACTCACAAAAAAATGCAAACCGCGGTTGAGGCTGAGGAAATGGAAGCCGAGACTGAACATGCTGATATATCTGATGCTGAAAAGATGGAGGATATCCTCAACCTCATCAGAGGATTTATCAGCATGTTTAATCTAGACGACATAAAACGTCTGTTGATGCAGTTCGCAGAACTAGTGCAAAAAAAGAGCGATCCAATGGTAATGGTCTTTGAGGCCCTTAAAATAATCGCGGATTTTAAAAGTAACAGTGAGAATCAAACCCGTCATGGCTAGGTCCCAAAAAGAATCCTTTAAAATAATATTTTGGAATGCGAACGGCATATCTCCAAGAATAAATGAACTTAGGAACTATGTGAACGAAAATGAAGTAGACGCCTTATTAATTCAGGAAACTAAAGTTAGAGAAAGTAAAAAACTAAACATAGCCAACTACTCTGGTTATCATAATCTTAGCTCAAATACTAATGCTAGAACGCCCCATGGAGGAACAGCAATATACATTAAAAGAAATATTCCTCACGAGGAACTAAAAAGCATAAATCTTCAAAGTATAGAAAATACTAGTATAAAAATTAAAATTAATAATACTAGCCCGTTTATCCTAACCTCAACATATGTCAAAAATATAAGTAGGGTAGATGTAGCTGCGCAACTGGAACTGCTTTTCGCGCAATATCCAAACACGATACTCGCAGGCGACTTCAACGCACACCATCGAGCGTGGGGCTGTAGGAGAGCCAATTCACGCGGTACACAGATACACAGACTGCTGAACACTACAAACACTAACATTATTGTACCGTCGACACCAACCTGCTTCTCAGGCGCCAACGGCTCATTCATAGACTTTGTCCTAACGCGGAACATAGATTACGCTCACACTATTAGTACCCTGGATGAATTTGACTCGGATCATCTACCGGTACTGGTGACATTCGACCTGAACACGCCTCTTCCAGCCTCTTTGGGACAAGAGAGGGTCAACTGGGAAGTATTCAAAAGAGCACTCTTCGAGCCGCACTTAGCAGTACCTAACATAATGAGCACGGCGGATATTGACTCTGCCACGCACACACTCACAACAGAAATCAAGAGAGCAATTGCCTCTGCTACAACACATCGTGAGTCTCCAAAAATGCCCACACTTTCCCACCATGTCAAACAATTAGTCAGGCAAAGGAATAGAATACGTAAGACATGGCAGGCTAACAGAGACCCCGCCCTTAAAAGGGAGCTTAACAGACTCACGTGCAAAGTCAGGGAAAAAATTGTCGCAGAAAAGCAGCAACAGTATAAAGAACTAATCGAATCCCTTAGCCCAGAAGACGTATCGCTCTGGCAATTCGCAAAAAGACTCAGGAAACCTCAAATTAAGCTCCCGCCACTAATAGATGGTGCTAAAATCGCGTACTCAGACGAGGAAAAAGCCGAGGCGCTCGCAAGCCATTATGAAAAACAATTCCAACCAAACCACGATCTAATGTGTCACGACACCCTAAGAATGGTTAGTCAAACTTTAAATAACTTCAGGAATTCCCCAGTAACGGCTGAGATTGACCCAGCTACCCCGCAGGAGATAGTAGAAATTATTAAAAATCTCAAAAACCGTATAAGCCCAGGGCACGACAAAATCAGAAATATTGCTGTTAAAAACCTACCCTTAAACGTAATATGTTACTTGACTATCTTAATAAATAAAATATTAAAACTAAACTATTTCCCCAAAGAATGGAAGGAAGCGATAATTATAACAATCCATAAGCCTGGTGAGGATGCCACAATTCCAGCCAACTACAGACCAATTAGCTTGCTACCGACACTTAGTAAAATTACTGAGAAAATTATTCTTAAGAGACTGAACACGCACCTTAGTGAGAATGACATTATCATTCCGGAGCAGTTTGGATTTCGGCCAAAGCACTCCACCACTCATCAATTGCTGAGAGTGGTAGAGTACATATCTTCTGGTCTCAATAACAAGACACCCACAGCTGCGATTTTTCTGGACATACAAAAAGCCTTTGATAAAGTATGGCACTGTGGATTAGCGTACAAATTGATCACTTTAAAAGTCCCTGACGCTCTTGTCAAACTTTTAATCTCATACTTAAATAACAGACACTTTCAAGTCAGAGTAGGAGGTAACTTATCTACACCCAAGCTCATTAAAAGTAGTGTACCGCAAGGTTCTATCCTGGGCCCGACACTCTTTAACATATACCTGAACGACATCCCTAGGACTCCAAACACAGAGCTGGCACTCTATGCAGACGACAGTGCGATACTTGCAAAACACCCCTATGTCTCAGTAATGCACAGACAGCTACAACAACACTTAGACATACTCCAAACTTGGCTGGAAAAATGGCGAATAAAATTAAACCCCAATAAATGTCATTGGATTTATTTCTCTAGAAAACGTAAACCTCCGCCGCCTCTGTACATAAACAACCATGCCCTAAAAGCGGAAAAATCTACTAAATACCTAGGTGTAACGATAGATTCCCACCTAACCTGGAAACAGCACGTAACGAACTTAATCAAAAAAGCGTACATGGCCACAGGAGCCTTATACCCAATGATAGGAAACGGAAATCTAAGTTATCAAAATAAACTTCTAATTTATAAATCGGTCATCCGCCCGGGAATGCTGTATGCAGCACCCGTATGGGGATATGCCTGTAAAACTACAATAGACCTCCTAGAGACAAAACAAAACAAAATCCTACGGATTATCAGGAAAGCTCCCAGGTACTTAAGAAACTCGGTAATTAGGAATGACTTCAAAATAAAAACTGTTAGAGCCCAAATTAAAAAGCTAGCGCTTAAATTTTACAGAAATTTGCCATCCGTCCCAAACGAACTGTTATTCAATCTGCATGACTATGATCATCGCAAGGCCAAATCTCGTAAGAGACCCCGCGCTGTTCTAAACATCGATAATCGGAATTAAAAGATCCCACCTCAAACATCTGATTTTTAAATAAAACTCGCGACTTTTATTTTATAAAAAAAATATTCTAAACTCTAAACTGCCAAAAACGCTAGGTAACCCTTAGATCTGCATCAACTCCCCAAACTTACTCAAACTCTAAATGTGCAACAAACTGCCACACTAGGAGCTAGGACAAATAATAAAAAGTAGTAAATAAAAACCTCGAACCTCCAATTATGGTCACTGAATTAATGTCACAGTTTGACGATAAGAACCACATATTGAAACTGGAGATTAAAGGCGCTTCGCGCCTGGTGCTCTGTCTTGTACGACACTACTACATCGGAACAGCTGATAGATGGCAGTCCCTGAGCTGCGAACGTAGCGTATAGATATTATTATAAAGGGACTCTGTGCACTTGAAGTGCAGTGGCTCTAAAGCTAATTTGCAGTATCGGTTTCGAGTTTACTAGCGTTCTTCAGCTCAGAATGGTCGAAATTTTTTTTTCTATACCTTGTGTCAAATCTTTTTGATTTTATGCTGCTTCATATGAATTTGAAGTTTGCTTTCAGCATCCTCTATGAACTGTTAAAGGCAAGCAGAATCTATTCGTAAAAATAAATAAAAACATGTGCTGACATTTATAATAATAAACAGTGTATGTTTTTCCACGTGTTTTCTAATTGCATAACAGTTTAGGATTTTCCATTGCGGTTATTTAGAGGACAGGGTTTTCCACAAATGTTGGTTATTAATTTTTCTTTTATATAAGAACTCAACAGCTCGATACATTTCTTACGTATGTTTGTTTGCTGCACAGTTTACGGTACTAATGAAATTAGTGCTATTTATTTTAAATATACAAGTTTTTCATCAAGTACTTTCCCAAGAAACGTAATCGGTGACGCATTTTAGCTGACCAATAGAAACGTTGGCACCGACATGGTGCTTTGAAAGTTCTTGGAACTGGATCTAAAATTGTAATAATGAGTCAGCATCGTAGCCAAAAGGATACAAACATTGTATTTTACATTTTGTGAATGAACAATGTCATGACATTTCAGAGAACCATGTAGTATAGTATTATACAATTATAGTAAAATTGTAAGTAATTTCCAAAATTCTACTTTACTTGCTATTACATTTATCTAATGTTTTTATGATGCGGAAAATATATTTTATAAAAAGTTTTTATTTGAGTATTTCATATCTGTATATTTTCAATCAAGAATACGATTCCTTATATAATCCTTATATATCCTCTTAGAAAGTCTTTCTCGATGCAAATCACTAATGCGATTCAATAAATTATATATTGATAAATATGTATGACTTTTCTAAATGTAAGTTTTGATAAACTACCAAGTACCATAGGTAGATTATGCACTTTAGATCTTTCGCATTCACATAAAGTTGTAAGTTGATATACGGTTAATATTTTAAACTATTTAAAAAATTAAAATTAGTCATAGCTGTATAAAATATATTAATAAAAATTTTCCACGAGAATATTTCAAAACAGCTATTCCTCTGTAAAAATTTGAAAATATATGCTGTCATTAAACCACACTTATTCCTTTAGAATAAAATAAAATGAAATTTAAAAATAATTCCTAACTATAACTATAGTTTTTGTTAATTCTTCATTTTAAAACACTTAAATAGTAGGTAATATTCTTTTTAATAAATTGAATTGCCTCTTATTGGCAAGATGTATTTTCAGTAACTTTGTACAGTTTAAAATAGTTTTACTATAATCTGAAATACAGTATTCTTATATTTCTTATTGTCAATTCAATTATTGCAAAATTAATGGATTTTCATGTGTAGGTATTCCGCATATTTCCATGTATTAACTGACTGCATTTCATTTCTACTGTATCTTCAATTATCATATTTAAAATGGTTGGTAAAAAATGCAAAATTTCAATGTATTGAATGTTTGAAGTCAGTACCTATATTAATTTCATTTTCTGTATTGCAATTTTCCAATATCTCTTTCCCTTTTTAACACTTTATAACATAGTTGAAAAGTGTTTATGACTTCGTTCCTTCTGTCTGTCTCTCAGCACGATAACTGCTGTAAAAATGACTTATCAAAATGAAATTTTAGTATGTTGTTCGCACAGTCTGTGGGACCTATGGGAATATAAATGAATAATATCTAACACCCAATTAGTTTTGGATTGAACCTGGGTTGAAAAAATGAAATACATTGAATCCTATAGGACCTAATTTTTTAAGCGAATTTAAAATTCACAAACTGCTTCGAAAGTTTTAGGAAATATTCAAATTATCCCATAAAAATTATGAAAAATATTTCAGCAAAATATATTCCGTAATTTAATTAAAAATTAAAATAATAATTACACTCATATTATATTCAAAAGATCACGTGATTTACTTCAAGATAAAATATGGCATCCATCTTGTGTCAAAATCGTTATTTTTAAAGTTCTTTTTAATTTATATTTAGTATTGTATCCATCCTAAAACTGCTTTATTTTTGCTTAAATTCTGTGCATCTATATTCTGTAATAAGGCCATTACAATATATTTGAGTTTAAATGATCATCAAACTTTCATTATTTCTACAACGAAGCCTAATTTTTACTTATGGAGAATGTAAACACCAAAAGATGTAGGATGAGTTGTATAAGAATTGCTGCATTTCTTTAACGCAAAATTTATTAGCTCTAGAGTCTGCAATATAGCTGATATGAATGAAACATTAATTGATTTTACATAGAAAAGCAGACCACTTTTTTGATGAAGTTTTAAGCATAGATTTAAATTACTTGTACCTCCATGGTTTTAAGTTTTTAATTAAAATAAATTATTATAGTATTGTGATGAATGAAAGGAATGAAAAAATGTTTATGAATAAAATACTGCTTTTATATAGAGGCGATTTATATTTCGATGACGTCATTTGAATAAAGCTCATTTATTTTTGATGAAGTTTTCAAATATAATAAATTGTAGTATTGTACTAATTTTAAAAATATCACAACTGAATGCATCGCATTTTAGAGATGTTTAAATAAAATTGCATTGCAGTTGGAAAGTTTTTCGTAATTAATGCTTTATGTATGATTGATCTTTCTTATTTCCTTTGACATAGTCATTTTGCTATAAAATTAACATGTTCACTTAGGGATCATTCATTTCGAAGTCATTTAAGTTCTTAAGAATATTCCTAGGAATCCTGCATATATTTTCCATTTTCGAATTTTTTTTTACCCCCATAACTAACTTTTTTCACAATAACATTTCATTATTCGGCGATATACTTTATAACATATAACCAAAGTACAAAACAAATCATTAAAATAACCTCCGTTTTAAGTTTTTAAATAAAATAAATTTTTGTAGTATTGTGATGAATGAAAGATAGTAGAAGAAAGTTATATAGAGTCAGGCGATTTATATTTCGATGACGTCATTTGAATAAAGTTCATTTATTTTCGATGAAGTTTTCAAATATACAAAATTATTGTAGTATTGTGATAATTTTAAAAATATTACCACTGAATGTATCACATTTTAGAGATGTTTTTAAACCAGGCAATTTATATTTCAATGACGTCATTTGAATAAAGTTCATTTTTTTTCGGTGAAGTTTCAAGTTTTGAAATATAATAAATTAATGTAGTATTGTGATAATTTTAAAAATATTACGGAAGAATGTATTGCATTTTAGAGATGTTTAAATAAAATTGCATTACAGTTGTAAAGTGTTTCATAATCAATACTTTATGCATGATTGATCTTTCTTGTTTAATATTATCCATGTAAAAAAGAAACGTGTACAGTAACCAATTGTCATGCTAAGATCTGGGATGCATAAGCTTAGGCTGACACATTTGGTGAAATATTGCAAATTTGGCAACTCCGTACATTTGGGAAAGTTCAAGAATCAAGGTTGGTTAATCATTTCCCGTGTTATGTAGATTTTTTGGGGAAAGGCTTTCTATGAGAGTATATAAGGATTATCATTGAGTAGAGAGTAATGATGTAAAAACCAAATGCTCAAAATTGTGAATTTGTGGAGCTTTTAATTACTGTCTTATTTTGCGACTTTGCTCAATAGCTAGAAAATTATTAGAGCTAATAACTCCACCTTGTTCTTATTTATGCATTTTGCTGCTTTCAATAAGGCTTAGGAATTCCAGATATTCAAATTTGCTCTTATATGTTGAGAATACACTCTTGAATCCATAGAATACTGATTGATTTATTGATTCCATAGAATGTCGTTCATGATACAATATATTAGTACAGTCGAACCTGCCGTAAACAGAATTTCAGGAGACTGGAAAAATTTTCTGTCTTGAAAGGGATTTTCAAGCAGGTCTCAGAAAAAGCTAAGTTTAAGGTTTATCTGTAAATGCATATAGTCCATATGCAATTGGTTACCTACACATGACTTTTATTTACATGCACTTATTTAATACTATATTATATCATAACTAATTTAATTATTCAAAATATGTATATACTCACATTTCAAATGGAGTACGATCACGTTAAACTTGTGGATCTGTAAGTCCTTCCGAGAGGTTGGTGGTAGGGGAAAGAGGTATGGTGGATGGTACGATCCCTGTGGATGCCTCCCCCACTGGGTTCTGGTCTGAATTGGGTGGCTCTTCCCTGCTGTCCAAACAGTTACCTTACACCTTTCTGATAGGTCGGACAGTCTGGGTCTCAACAACAACACCTTTTTGGTAGGTCTGACGGTCTTGGTCTCAACAACAACACTGCGATCACAGATACAAAGTTTATTTACATGCACTTATTTAATACTATATTATATCGTAATAGCTAATTTAATTTTTCAAAATATATATATACGCACGCACAATTTTGCACACTGTGATCACAGGAGTATATGTAAATATAAAAATAGTGGATTCCATATCTTTGACTGTTTACTTATTACATACCTTAAAATATAGATAAATTTACTTACCAAAAATATATTACTGCTTACCATGAAACAAGTAACTAATAAAATAAATACGACATTAGTACCTTTTTCATTTACGAGTGATACTTCATTATTCTCTTAGAAATAAATGGCTGAAAAGGATCATTTTTCCTTTCTTAGTTTGTTACAATAGGTGCTTTATTAACAAAGTACTTTACATTGGCCATCCATTTCCGCATTGTGCAGGTTCTGTTTCATGCAGGGGAAATAACATAAATTTCCTATATTTTTTGAACGAGATTAAAAAGTTTTTCCACTTCTGACAGTGTTTCATTTCCTACAGGTTCTGTTTCAAACAGGTTTGACTGTATTACTATCAAATCCATTTGCTAAAAGTAAATTGTAAGATTTACATATCAACTTATTGTAAAAATTTTAGAGCTATAAAATCTTTCAATGAACTAAATTTTGCATAACATTTTACAATTAAATTTAGGATTCCATAACAGTTCATCATATTATTATAGTATCATCAAGTGCTACTAGTTGAATTTACCAAATAGCTAACCATTCTAACATGTCATCAGTTTTTTTGTACATTTTGCATAATAATATATATTATTGAAATGTCGCATCTTTTCAATTTCATAAAGGTGTAATGTCTAATAACATAAAAAAAAACTAGTGTATGCTGTCATACATTAGAGCTGGTTTGTTGCACCTTTTTATATATAATTGTGGTACTTCCTTAATATAGCGGCTCCTGCAATTACGATTATGCCAAGGTCAATGCGAAATTGGGAATGTTAACAAAATAGCAATATGATGATAATATAAACACGTGCTGTTTATTTAGGACTGCAAACGTTTTTTTGAAATTTTGCAACCTACTTTTGCAATACATCTCGGTCGCTTGGCGATTCATCCTCGGGAGCTGCTATAATAAGGAAGTAACTTAATTGTAAATTTTCTGGAAATAAATTTTTAATAACATTGCTGATAGCAAAGTATTCAAGCCTAAATAGGATGTGGAATGCAGCTGTAGAACAGATTTTATTTTGTAATTTCTTTAAAAGGAAATATTGAATTTTACATAATCAAATTTTACCCTGTGCATTACCATTCAATATATCTTATGGATGTATAAAACATCCTGTATTTTTAAAAGTGATAATCATCTTTTTACTTTGAATAATAGATAGGTAATTATGTCAAATGATATTCATTAATTTTTATCAATCCACTCATTACATTATTAGAAAATAATATTTGGGTGCAACATATTCCATGCATCACTTTGAACTAGTGAGATAGCAACCAGCTGGTCACATTGGCCCCTTATATGATTTTGTCTAACCCACAAGTACCCAGGGCTGTATTTAAGGGGTTCACCCCCACCCACCCACCCCCGCCTTAAATTAAAAAGTTTAAAAATTCTCCCTAAACATACATGTGATAAAGAAAAATCTACTCAATCCCAATTTCGTTTCTCGTTCTAGAGTCCTTGAATTAGAAAAACAACAACAAAAAAGAAATAAGTGAGGAGTTTTTAGGAACTAAGAATTCATAAAGAAGTATTCCAGCTACTGCATCCATTCAATAGATGGGAAAATTCTCTATTGTAGTAAGAAGACTCCAAATTTGGAAAATCTCAGTTCTGGGAGCCAGTAGAATAAAGGAAAGAAGCGAAGATCAAAAAGTAGTTATTTAGAGACTTGAGGTTTGCACGGGTCTAATTTTAAAATTTTACCCGGCCCCAATATATTATGATTTGACTTGCCAAGTCAGAGAATTTTTCAAGATAATTCACCCAAGCCTGACCTATCCCGAAACATTCAAAGCCAGCCCCAACGCAACCCAAATTTTTTACAATACATTGAAGCATGTTGCCTCGTATGATGATGAAAATTTGCCATTTAAGGAATTAAAAGACAATTTATAATAGCATATAGAAATAAAAAGAAAAACCAAATTTGAAAAATCTGCAAATCAAGAATGAATATTACTATAAAGTGAATTTTTATTTATCATTTTGATTGAATAATCAGAGATGAAATGAGAAAATAAGCACTTTGAGATTATGGTTAAAAAAATGATTTCTTCGCCCATTTATGTTGTCAGTGAACAATGTAATGCCCCTCTTGTTAGAGCTCATCAGTACCAAATATTCTCGTCTGCTGTGGTAGCATACCTGCCAACTTTTACGCATTATGCGTAAAATTTACGCATTTTAACTGCTCTTTATGCTTTTACGCTTATATTGCTATATTTTACGCATTTCCGCATTAATTTGAATTCTTTAACATTACTAGGAAATCAATCTCCGGCGAAATTCTCCGGTTTTTTTTGTTTGAAATTTATCAATTAACCAGGCATGGTATAATTCCTCGGAAACACCGATTTTCTGCTTTTTTAGCACTGATTTCTATCATTCCCGGGATCGTAGCAAATCCATAATAAAATGCAGGGTAATGCCAATCAAATTAACGGAGATTTACGGCCGCGTGTAATGTAAATTAAGATCTCGATCGCTTATTTTATGAAAGTAATAAATATACTTCTTCAAAGGTTTTCTAATTCAGCATAAATCGCTAAAATGGTAATTTGTTCATTAATTTTGCATAAACACTGCGATTGCGTAATTCAGTTTATTTTCATGAATCGCAAAGAGTACAATAGTATCTTTTTCCATCCATCTCAATCTTTTAAATATTGAATTATTAATTGAATAAACCAACTTATTTTCATATTCTAATTAATTATTATGGTTAATTTCTTAATTATTTTTGCATATTGCACAATTCAGTTATTTCGAGTGAATTGCCGAGAGTACGTTAGTATCTTTTTCCATCCATCTCCATCATTTAAATATTGCATATTAGATCGACTAAATTAGCTTATTTTCGCATTATGGCTAATTATTAAGGTTACTTTTTTAATTATATTTGCATAATACAAATTTTTCTATTTTAAAAAATGGGTATGAACTCTGAAGGGATGTTTTCCAAAAAGTGGTATTAAAGCAATGATTTAGGTAAATAAAAAGGAAACCATTTTGGCAGGAATATAATTCAGTGCTATATTTATTTATTTATTATTATTATTATTATTTTTTTTTTTTTTTGTATATTAAAGATCAATATTTGTTACTCTCTTTAGTGAAAACCTGTGTTTTACCAAACATAAATATTTTTCATTATAAAGTTAATTTTCACCAGATAAAACCTTTATATATTTTTTGTTTTATAATTTATTGTCTTGAAATTTTATAAAACTGGTGTCCTGAATTTTCATATTCTACCAGTACTATGCCTGATATTTAATGCAGGTACTTATACATAGTTAAATTCATTAGAAATGTCGTTTGCGCATGTAGTTTAAAAAAAATCATTATAAATGTCATTAACGCAAAATTTTACACATTCTAATTTTCCCAGGTTGGCAGGTATGTAGCAAAATAAACATGTCATATGCCCCATTTGTTAGTGTTTTAAAAAACATTTCAATGCGATTAAACTTTCTGCATAATGTATACATAGATATTATTTTCTTTGATTATGACATAGTTATGAATATTTTTTAAATTTAATAATTTTGAAGTAAGATGTTTAGAATACAAATATAAATAAATTAAAAAAAAAAAAATTTGTTTTATCCATATATTAATTTTACATTATAACAGTTTGCACAAATAAATTTTCATTCAATATTTGTTTTTGGAAAGAAATTGACAAAACTGTGAATAGTTCAAGAATATAATTTAATCAAAATCTAACAATTGAAATTAAAATCACAGAAGGAATTGAAAATAAAATGTCAGTGTTAAATTGTAAAGTAAACAGTGCCTATTGGATTTCATATTTTTACCACTAGTCAAACAATCATAGTACAGAAGTGATTAAACTTTTTTGTGATAAATTTAAAAGTATAATAAATTGCAACTCACTTGATCAATGATAATAACTGAAGGATAATTTTCTCAAAAATTAAATTTGGAATGCATTTCTACCCTATTAAATTCATAGATCATATGGTGTTACGAAACATGTCATCTGGTACATCGGCATCGTATATTTATTTTGCTGCATCCAGGCCAGGACATTTTTTTTTTCTGTTACTGTAGTTGCAAACAACTTGAATGTTGTAAAGAGCAATGTTTTATTTTGACTTCGAAATGTTGTCGAATAAATAATAAGTCTTCTATTTCTTATTTGAAATAATAATTTTTCTTTATCCAGTTCTAATATACCCATCTGCGTTCTGCATACAGAGCAAACTTTTATTACTTAATATGGGACTGGGAGACTTTCATCTACTAATTGAAAATTTTGTTTTATATGTAATTTCAAATTTTTCTAATTCAATTTTGATCTTTTTTAACAAAATGTAGCTCGACCCATGGGCTCGGCTCAAATCCGTGCAGACCTCTAACTTAGACCCCCTTGAAATTGATATAAACTTTAAAACTGAATCTCCCAAATTGAATTTCAAAACATGCCACTGCAAGTGGCCACTAACATTTCACAGCCTGTGAACTGCAGTTAAATCAAATTTGTAATTGGACATTTTTATTTTATTTTTTATCACATTGGATCTCTTTCAAATTTTCATTTTAATTAATTCTTAGGGTAAAGAAGTTTACCAAGATATAACTACATCTTACTTTATCATTAGCCATATAGTCATAATTTTATGAATGATTTTTCTGACTTATATTGAAGACATATATGTCTAATTACATGAAATTAAACAATTTTCCTTAAAGTCAAACAACTTAGCTATTTTGTTGTCTTGTCCTGTATGTCTCTATAAAAAAAATTTATCACCCTATTTTCATTAATTTTTTATTTATTGAAATTCGAAAAATCTGGTAATTTTTCATGATTCTTGACATATTGATGTCTATAATTTGGCCTAATCAGTCGATCTTATTGAAATAAGGCTTATTTTGTAGCTTTTCTTGTGATATGTTACATGACTCAGTACTTGCTGTCTGCCAGGCTCAGGCTTGCCGGCTGCTCAAACAACTGCTCAAGCCCTCCAGTGAGTGGGGCGGTCTGGATATTCCACATGACCCAGTATAGTTAAATGATCATTTTCATTTCAAGGTCACTTGATTTGACCTTTGACTGCAAAAAAAATTAATGTATTTTGTTAATATGCTATTTATCTCTTATACAAAATTTAAAGTTGGGAAAAACCAAGGACTCATGTCACAGTAAAAAAAAATCTAAATTGTTATATGAGGAGCTATTCAAAAACTACTTGAAAATCCACACAGAAGCATAATTGATTAAATAATTAATTCGTTTGAAATAAACATCATTATTCTTAACATGTACACTCACTAACATTGCTAGTTTGTTTATGGTCCATTATATAAAAATTATGTATTTAAGTGATATTAAACACTAGATTAGATCAAAAAATAAAACTGGAAGCTAGAATAAAATCTTTAATTTTAGTTTCAGAATTTGCATAGTCCCCCATTTTCAATCCCACTAACATCCCTCAGTTGTGCTCGCATGTTCTTTGGTCATAAATTGCTTAATCTAGTCATGCCCCTGTGTTTCCATTGGATGAGTGAGTGGACACCATATAAAAACAGATGTTTGGAATGGTTGAATTCTACTAGTAATCTAAGAACTATATGCTAATACCAGTGTCATAACTAGACTTTTGGTATTGGCACTTCTGGAGCAAGCAATTTCAAGATGCCCCTTCACATAATGTATATTTTTTGGTCTTTAGTAAGCCAAAAGTATGTCAAACCATTCAATACACATTTTAGGGGAATAAAAGGTTCGACATTTAATTTATGTATGTCATATAGTTTATAAATTTTATAAAATAACAAAAATTAATTTGTAAAATGACAAATTGAATTCACATATTTTATTTATGTTTTTCAATTATGCAGTTAACAGATATTTTGAATGGTGCATGAGAAACTTCCTAAACTTAACTAATAAACTACTAACCTCCGAACAGTTTGAACTAGCATCCCAATGTAAAAAATTATAATTTTGAATGAACTGAAACATGTCTTACAGAAAAATTTTCAAAGTATATGTAGTGCAAGGTGAGTCTGAGACTTTCCAATCTACCCAAAGGTAAGGTAACTGTTCCGCTGGTACAGTGCCACTCAATTTAGATCAAATCCCAATAAAGGTGGCAACCACTAGAATTGTACTATCCTTCCCCTAACCCATCAACTTTCGAATTAACTTTTGGGCCTACAGATTTAACATACCTAACACATCTATACCATTGAATCTCCGACCTTATCATTACCACCCCATTATCTAAATATTTTAAGAAATATTATAAGGAAAAGTTAATAAACATTTCTTAGCTGTAATAACTCCAGATGATAAATTTGCCAAACTTGCAAATGAAAATTTTAACAAAAGAGTTTTAACTTTTACATTCAAGACAGTTTACCCAACATAAGAGTGAGATGGAAAACACTAATAGTAGGAGAAACACCGAAACATAACCCTGCAGTAATTCTAATCAAAAATTGACATATATAATTTGAAATAGAAATTGGCATATATAATTCTATTTTTGATACAGTTATCGAAAATTTAGATTTAAAAATAATAACTATACATAGATCCTTCTTGCTTAGATCCAAAACATTTTTTGGAAATAAAATCATTACCAGAAAATGCTTTCAAAAATTTAAGCAGCTGAAATATGATGAAACTTGCTTCCCCAGAAAATATTAAATTGGAACTGATGAACTTCTCTTTGGCTTGACCTAAATTAAAGGTGACAGCAAAATCATCATTTTCTTAAAATAACATAAGGTAAGGTGGGGTAAGATAAGTACACCCCTGAAATTCACAAGATCAACTTAATGATGCAGCCAGAATCTTATTATCTGAAACTGTAACTCGAACACATTGTAGTAAAGTTACTTATAGTACTAGTTAGTTTGAGTTTTTTTTTTTCTTTGAATTTTACCTTGAAATAAAAATATATAAAAGAGAAAAAGCATTGACTGGGATATACACTTATTCGGGCAAAATAGGATAATTGCTTCTTGAGCAGATTATTTAAATTGTTTTAACAATTTAAATGATTTATTAGCATTTTTCCTTGAATCAAAAGAGAGTGGTCATAATCTGGGTAATAAGAAATACCAATAAACTTACTTATTTATCACAAAAATGATAATATTAATTTTTCTATCTTTTCTAGTTAACAACAAAAAATAATAATAATATTGTCATCCAAGCAGAGCATCTGCACTCTAGTTTCTTTTAATGCTAAATATTTGTTGGTAACTTACTATATATCCCTTCCCCTTCTAATTATTGTAAATGGGCCTTATGCTTTACTTTTGCTTAGGAACCCAAACAAGGGTTATGGCTGCTGTGCCTCCTATTAGAAATTAAATAAATTGAAAATCTGGACAATTATAATGACATGTATTGAAAAACAGGAGAACAATTTTAAGGCCAAATGAAAAGTATTTTCAAATTTGCATTCTGCAGTGGCTCAGGCTGTGACTACAAATTGTGAAAATTTGATTAAGCTCCCATAAGGTTTAATATATTGTTACAACATATCCTCTTGGAACCGTGGGGGTACTCTTAGATATAAGAATTAGTCCAAATTTCTAGATAACGAACTCTTTTATTTAAAAACACTAATAAGTGTGAACAGGAACAATCTACAGCGAATGGCTCAATAACTATCTTACAAGATCAGCAATTAAAACCGATTCTATTCTCAAAACACTGATGTATATCTCATAATTCAATTTAGCTCATATTGTGTCAACTACTGGACAATTGAGTGATGACTCCTTTTATATACTCTCCATAGAAAGTTCCAAAAGAGGCTCTTATCTCTCAAATTTTTCATTATTTCAAGAAAGTTCTAGTACATTCGAAGTCACCAAATTAGTGATAAATCTCCAAATTTGGCAGCCTGTTCCGAAATTCAATATATAGTAACCCTACGCATAAAAGAAATTGGCTACCTGTAAAGACATTTTCTTCTTGAATAGAGCAAATGCCTTGAATAAAAGCAAAGATTCTCTATGTATTATTTGAATAGAGTCAAAGTACAATGAAACTTTATATGCAGTGAATATTTTAAATAATATTGAATAGATTGAAACTTAAAAATGAAACTTTGATAGGTCAGCATTTAATTTAAAGATATGATCAGTTTCAGACTCAAAAACTTCCTCTTTCATTGGGATGAAGAGACAATACAACCACTTCAGTCAAAAAAAGGTTTCTGTCACTAGAGTGTTTCCCATGTGTGCTAGATAACATGATGATGCCAATGAGAAAAATTAAAAAAAAGAGGAGTTTGATGCAAAGAATCTCAACCCCTTCTTGACTAACAGCTGGTTCGAATGTGTTCATTCATTTTGACTAAATCATGCTTTTGTATTTGCTAAAAATGGTAAAGGAATTCTATCTTTTTTTAACACTTTACAACTTTTAACACTTTTTTTAACACTTTACGCGTATTGTATATTGGTCTATTTGTTAACACTTTGCAACATAGTTGAAAAGTGTTTATGACTTTGTTCATTCTGTCTGTCCGTTAGCACGATAACTGCCGTGAAAATGACTATCGAAATGAAATATTAGTATGTTGTTCAGACTGTCTGTGGCACCTATGGGAATATAAATGAATAATATCACCCAAAAAGTTTTGGATTGAACCCGGGTTGAAAAAATGAAATACATTGAACCCTATAGGACCTAATTTTTCAAAAAATTTTAAGCGAATTTAAAATTCACGAATTGCAAAAAGTTTTAGGAAATATTCAAATTATCCCATAAAATATATAAAAAAAATTTCAGCAAAATATATTCAGTAGTTTTTTAAATAAAATTTAAAATAATAATTACACCCTTTATATGAAGAAATCAAAACTACTGATCAAAATATATAAAAAAAATTTCAGCAAAATATATTCAGTAGTTTTTTAAATAAAATTTAAAATAATAATTACACCCTTTATATGAAGAAATCATGTGACCATTATATGAAGAGATCGCATGACCATTATATGACGAGATCACGTGAGCCACTTCAAAATAAAATTTGTCAAAATCGTGATTTTTAAAGTTTTTAATTCATATTTAGTGTTGTATCTGTCCTAAAACCGCTTTATTTATGCTTAAATTCTGTGCATCTACATACTGAAACAACGCAATTACAATATATTTGAGTTTAAATGATCATCAAACTTTGATTATTTCTACAGCAAAGCCTAATTTTCACTTATGGACTATTTAAACACCAAAAGATGTTGAATGAGTTGTATAAAAATTGCTGCATTTCTTTAACGCAAAATTATTTAGCTCATGGAGTTTGCAATATAGATGATATGAATGAAACATTCATTGATTTTACGCAGAGAACCAGACGATTTTTTCGATGACGTTTTAAGCATAGAGTTAAATTTCTTGTACCTCCATGGTTTTAAGTTTTTAAATAAAATAAATTGTTATAGTATTGTGATGAATGAAAGGAATGGAAAAATGTTTATGAATAAAATACTGCTTTTATATAGAAGCGATTTATATTTCGATGACGTCATTTGAATAAAGTTCATTTGTTTTCGATGAAGTTTTCAAATATCATAAATTATTGTAGTATTATGTTAATTTAAAAAATATTACCGAGGAATGTATTTCATTTTTAAGATGTTTAAACCAGGCAATTTATATTTCAATTCCGTCATTTGAATGAAGTTCATTTTTTTCAATGAAATTTTAAGTTTTCAAATATAATAAATTAATGTAGTATTGCGATAATTTTAAAAATATTACCGAGGAATGTATCGCATTTTAGAGATGATTATATAAAATTGAAGTTGGAAAGTGTTCCATAATCAATGCTTTATGCATGATTGATCTTTCTTTTTTTTCTTTCCCATATCATCCATACTTTTTACATTCCCCTCTAAATAATGGAGCCATTATGTACAAGAGTTTTTTTGATAAGATTGCAACAGAAAACTGATTTTTCTGCCGTTTTCTTATCTGTTCGCATTTATTATAAAGTTGATTTTGTGTGTGTGTGTGTGTGTCACGTCGTTTGTTTCTGAAAGAAACATTTACGATAGATTACACAATTAACTGCACCCGATGCTCAAGTTGTTATAACTGGGAAATGAGGGCATCCTATGTTCAAAGGAATGAGTTATGCAATAGTATTTAGATTAAATTTCAATAGTTCAACATGAAGTATACAATGCCATCTGAATTGGAGTACATTCCAGCAAGAATATGGCAATTCTGTGTGGCAGACTGATTGGGTAACTATACTATATCAAACTGTAAGAAATTAAATTTGATGAATTTTTAATTGTTTATTCTTGTCCGCTTGTTGAAATAAGATTTGTTAACATTAATATTTATTCACATTTCTGATAATTTCGTAATTATAATTGCAATTTTTTAAAAGAAATATCTATCCATGTTTTCGAAGGTCTCTCCAGAACGTCTTTGCTTACTATGAAGTGCTCTGGATTGTTTTAAAACCATGTTTTGCAATTTAAAATCTGATGTTTTATTTAATATGAAATAATTTTTAAAAATAATAAATTCTATAATTTTGGCATACTCTGGACCTTTATCGTCAATTATTTTAATATTAATTAGGATCTTCTAAAAATACTTTTAAAAAGTAAAAGAAAAAAAACCCATCAAGTTTCAAAAAGGGAAAAAACATCACCATTAAACACAATATTATAAAAAAATATTTTAAGTTAGGCGAATTTAGTAAAATGCACTTAAAAGTAAAAGAAAATTTTTACTATCACAACATTCTTGGTCACATGCGACTAAAAATAAAA
Organism: Amaurobius ferox; assembly: GCA_951213105.1. NCBI lineage: Eukaryota > Metazoa > Arthropoda > Arachnida > Araneae > Amaurobiidae > Amaurobius > Amaurobius ferox. Next base: position 37,938,708 of record OX578134.1, read on the forward strand.
CCGTGGGGCGTCCATAACCAGGGACGAAGCGAGGAAATTTTATTGGGGGGGGGGGGGTTAATGCCCCGATTTGCCGACTTATATGTACCATGAGAAATCGAATATGATTATCAGGGGTGACGCCATAGGAGGGTCCAGGGGGGGGGGGGGGGCAAAATTTAACGTTACAAACAACGCATATCCATCAGCACCTCCCCTGAGTATTTTAGAAACGACGTCCTTGCAACATCTGTTTTCAAACCTTTTTCTTTAATAAAATATACTAAAGATAATTTATTCTCTAATACCAAAGAAATTTAGACATTTAAAGATTCAACACACAAACTATTTAAAATGTGTAAGTAATTTAGTAGATTAATTGTTTTGCGCACGTTAATTTGTGAACAAGATATATTTTTATACTTTAATTCTTCTAGCTTTCAGGAGACTCCAAGCTTTAACTAACTTCTCGGTGAAAGAATGATTAAAGACTCGAGTCTATCATCTCCTATATTTGTCCTACACAAGTTCTTCGCCAATTTTAACTTACGTACGTTCGTCTGTACGTTCGTTTGTCGCTACAGTAACGGGAGCCAACAAAGGATCCCTAGCTTTTTGAAGCACTAAACAACACATTTTTCAATTCGGTTATTTTTAAGCGCGCCAAACCCACTCCAAGAATTCCAAATTACTGTGTTTTTTCAATTTTATCAATAAATTTCTTTGTTTTAAAGCTGTTTGTTATATGCGTGTTGCCCTCCCCTGGAAATTTTTAATATGATCTGAAATGACGACATGTGTACCATGAATAATCGAATATTTTGTTGTCGGCATATATATCACAGTGATGCAATCTTTGTTTCGGATTGGCGAATTTGCCGACTTTTTCCTTTCCGTCCGACATTGGGGGGGTCACCCCCCCCCCCCCCCCCCCCCAGTCGCGACGTGCCCAAGGTATTTAGAAACGTGCGACGTGCCTGTCCATAACGGAATTATATTTGAACGTTAACATAATTTTAAAGAACAATAGAAGTGATAACAGTAAAATGACATATATAGAATGATTGCATTCAATTCATTTCAGTTTTTATTTGACAATTTTGATTCAACAATCCGTCATTTTTATGTTATTACTTCTATTGTTCCTTAAAATTCTGTTAATGTTCAAATACAATTCCTTTATGGGCGCCCCACGGTAATAGTTAAAAATTACCTTTTAGTTTATAGTGCATTTTACTAAACCGTGTAACGCAAAAAGTTTTTTTATAATATTTTATTTTTTACTTTTTAGTCTTTTGTGAATTTATAATCTATTTTTCAACAGATATCCAATCAAATCTTTTATTGAATTCGTCATGACGGATGGTTGCCTGTCTGGATGTCTGCTTCCAACTTCTCTGATAGCATTTTTAACATACTTTCTTTCCTACATCCTAATGATCTGAAATTTGGTACATAGCTTAGGCAAACTATTAAACTATTAAAATTTGTCGGATCTTTGAAAATATAGAACCGGCATTTTATGTGTATGTGAAATAGCTCGCAAAAAAAAACCTCCAATTAAGAAAACGTCCAATATACGGCTTCACTTCTATATATATATGTGTGTGTGTAAAAGAAGAAGGATCGGAATCCGGGGAGAGGGATCAACTCAAATTTGATGAAATGTTGTATTGCTATCGGATATACTTATGTGTGTAAAATATCGAGAAAATCGGCTCGGTTTAAGTGGGTCAAAAATTGATTTCAAGATTTGACCCAAACAGAGAAACCAACTAAGAATAAAACAATGTAAAACATAATTGTGATATCAAAGTGCCAAACTTTTACCTTCCCTGCAATACATGGTAATGTATAGGGAAGGTGTTGGAATCATGCCGAAAATCGAAACTGGAGTTTTCGACGGAACTACGCGTTTCGAGACCTCTACGAAAAAACTCTTTTTAGCATGACCGTGTGTTGAAGACCCAGACCGTCCGGCTCGTCCTGAGGACTTGAGCATCTATTTGGACGGCCGGAGCATGACCGTGTGTGTGTCTGTCTGTGCAGATTTTGCATCCACTCTAAACTAAAAAACTAATTGACCAAATTTCATAAAATTTGGTAGGTAAATCACTTGTGGGCGAATCTGGCGGTGATTAGTTTTGAGTACGATTCGTGATAAAAGAACCCGCCTTTTTTTGCGAAATGGCCCGCAAAAACCTGTATCCACTCTAGCTGAATAACTAATTGACCGAATTTCACAAAATTCGGTAGATAAGTCTTGTGGGTTACCCTGGTGCTAATTAGATTTTGGTACGATTCTGAAAAAAATAACCTGCCTTTTTTTGCAAAATGGCCCGCAAAAATCGTCAAAATCTAAAATAAAAAACTACGTATGCTCAAATATATCCATTAAATGCTTGTTTTATATGTAATTTTTAACGATGAAAGGAATAAGACCAGTCCCATTGACTAGAACTAGCCGTTCTCGAGATATTTTAGTTTTCTCGTATTTTCTCCACGCCACCTTTGAAAATAAGTCCAGTTACCAAATGAGAACGAAAATTGAATTAAAAGTGAATTAAATCTAATTAAAATGAAGATAACGGGGATATAAGTCTGCAGGGAGTCATGTACTGCCCACATCAGGTTTTTACTTTCCCTGCAATACATGGTAATGTATAGGGAAAGTATTGGAGTCATGCCGAAAATCGCAACTCGTGTTTTCGACGGATCTACACGTTTCGTGACCTCTAGAATACGAAAAAAACTATTTTTAGCGTGACGTTTGTGTGTGTGTCTGTCTGTCTGTGCAGATTTTATATCCACTCTAACTAAAGTCAACGAGATGATCTAATATTTCGAAAACTTGAATTAGGAGAGCGATGCTAATGATACTAGAAAAATATCAAAATTATTCAGTGCTTCCACACTAGCTAGAATCTTGGTTTTGATCTCATTCGATCCTCTCGTTTTCCAGGTAAGTTAACAGCAACTGCTGTCAAGTGTTGTTGTTGTTGAGACCCAGACCGTCCGACCTACCAGAAAGGTGTAAGGTAACTGTTTGGACGGCCGGCTGCTGTCAAGTGTGTAGGTGTCGCATGTAACAGGGCTGTCCATAGAAATTGTGGGTCCTCTACAAACATTTATAACGCCTCCCCACTATTCATATTTGATTTTCTCTTTTTTGTGAATTTTTTGTTGTCTCCAATCTAATAAAATATTATCGGTCCTCCCTCACACACACTAGTGGTGTCCGTCCATCTTTATGAGCGGCTCTGCATTTAATGGCTAGTATTTAAGATCTAGAAATGACAAAATATGAGTTTGGTAGATATTTATTTCGTGAAAATTTCGTTTCTTTTGTGATATTATCGTTGAAGAGAAATAGCCGTGAGGCATAGCCGACTTACCTATCAACCTATTTCGGACCCCGCGATAAATTTGTATAAGTGGGAGGGAATCGTGTCAGTTACTATGGATGAAAGAACATTATTTAAACGCAAAGTAATTTCAAGTAAACCATAATTAAGTCTTTTCAAAGCTACTTTCTTTTAAGTTAATTTAAAGCAATGTAAAAATATAATTTTTTATGAGATACTATAGATAAATTTATTACAAAAATGCACTGGAAAAGTAATATAGTTTGTCTTTCTTTTACTTTTTATCAGAGTTATTTAGAATTTTTAAAATTCTCAGCCTTTGTGGGGGGGGGGGGGGATTTAAACAGTGGCATCATTTATTTAGTGTTGTTATATTTATTATTTCCGATTTTTTTTTATTCATTTTTATCAAAGATATTATATACTATATATGTTCTTTTAAATGTTTATTTTTTAGCCTCTAAATTCGTTATTTTAAATTGCAGACTTATAATAAACAAATAGAGCCTTCAAATACTTAATCCAGCACTGAAAATAGGTTTAGGGAGGCCGAGCCTATTATTCCGAAACTCAATTCAATATTAACATCTTCATAATCATTTCCTCAAAAATGGCATTTAGATTTAAATAGTCGATATTGGAGGGCTCCTAAAATGCCTAATACTCCCTGGTTCATTCCGTCAGTCCTTTCTCAAATCGGCCCCTGATAAGGTCTCGGAAGACTTCAGCTCTGTCCAAATCTAGAATTTCATAAAAATAAATAAATAGAAAATTATTATAGAATAATTAAGCTAAATTGAACGAAATTATAATTCTCAACCCCCGCGAATTCAGTCTCCAAAATAGCCCTTACGTACGCCCCCAAGATCTATCTAACCATATTTTTTTTTTAAAGAGTATTTTGAGCCTTACTGCTTATCTCATTTTCTATAATATGTTCATGATAGAAGTTATTCTATTTCAACGAAATTCTTTTTCATCTCATCAATACAAGGGAGAAGTTTTGGCGCCAAAGCCGACTGTGAGTCCGTCATGAACTGAATCACCGGCTACGTTTTCATTGATTTGAGGCGGAGTACTGTTGTGGCTTTGGCGTCCGAAAACCCCGCTATAATCATCCTTTTTTTATTATTTTATCCCTTTAGTGCTTCGTGAAACACGCAATTTTTGGCTCCGGGAGTCTTAATAGTTATTTCTAATCCCTTGTGTTCTACATGGCTTCTCATCATCTCTTTAAAATGCTTGTTGGATATCAGGAAAGAAGTTTCTCACTTTTAGGTCGAATCATGGAAGGAATACTTCATATATTAAATAAGGTTTGGATTTCTCCTGTGTTTTTTAGCATTTCTTTTTTTCTCTTTAGTCTGCATGGTTAAAGTATAGTGAAAGAAAAGCGGTGCCTCCGCATTGATGAGCTAGAAATCTCTAGCCGACTCAGGCTTGAAAATTTTCAAGTCTCTGCCCGGTCTGTTATTTTTGCTGATAGATAACTCGATTTTATTTTTTAAATAGGAATCTTCCGTGAATTTCCAATAATAGTAATCCCAGTTTTTGATTTTCGGTAATTTTCTGAACATTCGCGAATTTATTCCATCTTGATGTTCAAGAATATTATTTTATAAACACAAAACCAGCCTGAAAGGAACTTTACCAAAATGCCAGTTCCTTTTCCCATATGTTCCTATTATCATCCTACTTTTAGCTGTATGACAGAAAGGTCTTAAAACAGAATTAACTGAGTTGGAGTGCCAAAATTCCAGCAATAAAAATTGCTGTGTGCAATAAAACCTTAAAACTTAGCCCGGAGTGTCCCAAGCCCAAACTATTTCCCATGGACAAAATGAAATCCGCCAGTCGATGTCTGACAAAAAAAATAAATATAAATACTGTAATATCAGTTTTAGGTATATGTGAAAAACGTTTCTTAAAATAAAATAAACAAAATCAGTTTATAAATCTATCAACTTTGATTGGTGAAATATCTGTTTCATGCCTCCTTTTTGCACATAGAAAACTTTCTGTAAATCCGTGATTTTATTTCAATATTTTGTACTTGAAACTTCGGTCATTCTGAAACAAATAATTATTTACTTTTTTATTCCCTTTGATAGATTTTTATATGTATTGAGCATTCCTGAACACAAATTAACTGTTACATTTATTTCAAACTAGCAGCATACCCGTTCTTTATTGAATATATAATTTATGTTGTAGTGCCTAATTGGTTTTGACGATGATACTTGGTATGGTCAGTTGGCGCTTGCCAGAAACCGATAAAATGCTGCAACCCTTTTGTAACCAGCAGTTGTGAAATATCTTTTGACGCCTTTGGACCAGCGGGAGTTCTCTCCCCAATAAATTGTATACCACATGGTTGTGATGAAAATAAATTGTTATTACAGTCCACTTTGAGAAATTAATCTTGAGCTATCCCCACAATATAAAAACTTCAAATGGACAATTATGTTCATATTCTTATAGTATTCTAAATGAAATTGTTATTAAAACTTCATGACGTTCTATTAAAATATTTAATTTAATTATCCCAAATGAAGTATAAGAATTTCTGTTCTCGCTACACAAAATTATATTCACAGGCAGATTTGAAGAATAAAGCATCCTGGTTCGTTTATAAATAATATTTACATAAAATATGAAATTGAATCAATATATGCCAAAATGAAAGCACTAGTATAGTATTAGAAGATATGCCCATACTACTGTTATTCTGTTTCAAAAATTGGCTAAACTCAATATGAGTTTGAAAAATGTTTGCCAAAATAAAACAGAAATTGAAAATTTCAATCATTCCTATAATCTTTAAACCCAAAGGCCTTAGTCAATACAATCCCATCAAAACTGCAATATTGTTCATTTAAAAAAATTATATTTACATCCATTTCATTTTTATTTCAATCTAAAGAAAAAATTAATTAAAATCATCTACCACATAAACATATTTGATTTAGTTATGTTGCTGAATAACATGATATTTTCTTCAAATAAATTTTGAGTAAAATATGCAGTCTGCTTAATGCTATGGAAGGTATAATTATGATTTTTTTAAATTAATATCGCAACAATCTCTAGTCCTAGAAACTCAAAACATGGACCAATTTTTAATAGAGCTATTTCATAACTACGCACAAAAATTCTTGGAATTTTGTGTAGCAGTTCTATAATAATGATTCAAACAAACATGCATACAGACAGACAGATTGCTTATAAAAAAAAATTCTCAAAAACCCATCATTTCTCCATCTTCCAACTTATCACGTATCTAGACATAAAGTGTAAGATAATATATATATATTTTTTTTTCTTAAATCAAAAATGACGTTTTTAAAATATTTAAAATTAAAAATTTTGAAAATTTATCTCGGTTTTTTTTTTACAAACTGGTATATTGTACAGTCCATAAAAAGAGCTTTTTAAATGAATTAATACATGACTCTATCATTCATTACTAGTTAAAAAAATATGAATTTTTTCGTGAATAGCACTTATGTGAAATCAAGCATATTTTGCACTTCAGTGAGCCAAAAAATCTGAAAATTTGGATTTTTCATGTACTGCTTAGATACTAACTATAACTAAAAATCATTGAAATCTGAGGCATCCCAAAATTATTTTTAAATTGGTTGATTTGGCATGGAATATCCCTTTAGATAGTTTCAAGTTAATCCAATGGTAGTGTAACCATGAGAAAAAAAAAATATATATATATTCAATATAATTGAAATTTATTGATAAACTTACATTTTTGCATCTATCTAAGATATGTTGGCTGCATAAAATGCTATACAAGTCATTGTTTGACTTTCTTTGACATTCATCGGGCATCATCATCATATAGTAAGGTGACTAGATTTTTGAAACGGGAGTTGGGAACAAAAGTGTGTAGTGTCCCAAATCAAGGAGTCATTTGGGGGACACAAGGTATGATTTGGTGGTTCTAAAGTATGACTGAAGACCTGTGTGTGTTGTATATATATATATATATATATATATAAAATATATATTATATATAGTGTATACACACATACAGGGTGTCCCAAAAAGATTGAAACGTCCTTTAATTCTTTACCTGTTGAAGATAAGAGGGCAATATAAATTGTAAAAATATTGAAAGTAAGGTAGGAAATATGACTATGTTAATGAAATAGTCCTCTCATTATTTTCAAAAGGTTACACTTTTTAAATTTTTATACGACCCCCTTGGACAAGTTTGGTCAATCGGAAAATTTTTATTTTTAATACAACAAGATCATTAAATAAACCTACATATCTGCATCTTTAAAATTGAGTGAGTTCTATTTAATTGAAAATTGAACATTGTGAATGGGGACCATATATCAAATTAGAATTGTAAATTTGTGACATATCACAAAAATGATAAAACTGGATGATAATACATAGGATACCCAACCACGTAGTGAGTACCACTGCTTTATATGATCTCTGTCTGTGTAATGCTTTATTTAGATGCATTTGTGATAAAAAATTTTAACACATATTAACGTATTTTTGATCTAAACAATTTCCATAGTCAATTTGTTTATGATTCCTATTTTCACTGATGAAACAGCTTTTCACATGGTACGGAAAAGTGGCATAAGTCAGATTTTTTCCTTCATCATAATGCAGTTGATTTTAAAGATGCAGATATGCGGAGTTTTTTTAATGATCTTGTTGCATTAAAAATAAAAAAATTCTGATTGACCAAATTTGTCTAAGGTTGTCGTATACAAATTTAAAAAATGTAACTTTTTGAAAATTAATGAGAGGACTATTTCATTAATGTAGTCTTATTTCCTACCTTACTTTCAACATCTTTGCAATTTACATTGCCCACTTATCTCCAACAGGTAAAGAATTAAAGTGTGTTTCAATCTTTTTGGGGCACCCTGATGATGTTTCGGCCATGTGGCAGTATTGTTGAGCGAAATACATTTGGAACCTCAGTGGATGCAAAGATCATTAAAAAGCTGGATCTATGGAGGTTCTATTCAATTTCATATTTTCGGATTGCATCTTTTCTTTCATTTTTTATTTATTGTTATTTTAATATTTTGAGCCTCCAGATTTTGATAATCCTTTGAATGTTTGAACTTGATTTGTATGTATCGCTCTTAATGATAAATTCATGTGTATTATTAATATTACCTAATAATTTTAAATTAAGATCAATTTGCATTATATGGTAGCAATGATTTCCTTTTGTTAGATATTACCTTTCATATCCTCTTTATTTTCCTTCCTTAAATTAGTCTTATTATTATATTTATATATATATATATAATAAAAATGGGAGCCAATGGATCGATACATTAATAATTTGCAAGTTTATAATCATTTAAAAATTATAATAATTGTAAATAGAACTTAAAAGGAAGAAGTATAGGAAAACTAGATATTTTAGCAAGGGAATTAAATAGATGAAAATTAACAATAATACATTATAGATATTGCACGAACATCATATAGATAATGAATGATAAAAACAAGTAACATCAATAGATGGAATTGAATAGAACTTCCATAAATGTTACTCATCAGGGATCTTTATATCTATAGAAGAACTCGTAATGTGTTTCACTGCCGTGCTGAAAACACCGGTTCTCGTTAGATCACCGAAGTCAAGCAGCATCGGGCGTAGTTTGCACGCTGGATTTGCACACTGCCGCCGTGTTCATGCGGAGTACGATCACGTTAAACATGTGGGTCCGTAAGTCCTTCCGAGAGGTTGGTGGTAGGGGAAGGAGGGTACGGTCCCTGTGGATGCCTCCCCCACTGGGTTCCGGTCTAAATTGAGTGGCACTTCCCGGCCGTCCACACAGTTACCTTAAACCTTTCTGGTAGGTCGGACGGTCTGGGTCTCAACAACAACAGTCTAGAGTCCAGCCGTCCAAATTGCTGCTCTATATCTTCGGATGATTCGGACGGTCTTGGTTTTCGACAGTATAGAGTAACACATGTGGTTGAAAGATTATGCAAAGATCCGACACATTATGAAAACCAAATAATTAAAAGAGATAAATGAAAATGACAAGAAGAAAGTAATAAATGGCCATAGTTAACAAATTTTTTACCATATTAAACATAAAATATAAGATGAGAAAATTAAGATGTACCTTTCCATACTGATCGCAAAAAGAATTGTGAAAACGGCACATTTAGAAATACTAAAGATTCGATAGAAAAAGGAAATAGCGCCATCTGATAGGAATCACAGGAGATAGCAAGACATGTATGAGACTGGGAGATATGTGTGAATAATTGATATTAGACCAGAAATTACAGAAATAAACAAATAAATGGGAATGGAGAATAATTTAAAATAATATTAATCCAAACTTTAATACAATAATTATTCAAATACAGTAAGAATTATATTTATATCAAGTCCATATATATATATTACATATTTAATATTTTTAGTGTATGTTAATTTTATTAATCCAACATTGTTTTGCATGCTACAGTGATGCTGATGAAAATTCTGTCCAGATTTTTCTATCTCTTCTATTAAGAACTTTTAAAATGTTGTACTCTATACTAACAGACTCCTTAACAATATCTGATGTAGGTGAGTTCTGCATAAGGATTCTAGTGCTAGTCACTAGAAAACTTTTTGCTCTCTTTGCATGCTTCATACCTGTACTTATTTCTATAAACAATTTAGTTTATTTTCACTTTAATCACTAACAAATCTATTTTAAGCTTTTTAACAAAATTTCTTAATTCATTGTCATGATTTTGATGTTATTATCGAAATGTATGCTTCTAGGCTAACAGGACTGCAAGGTCTCATATTCTTAGCTTTAGAACTTTTGAAATTGGCTCTGATAGCCCCGAAATTTTGTTATATTTCATGAAATTCCTTGCCAAATTCAACTTTTATTTACTAAAGACAATAAATTGAAAACTATTTCTTTTTATAAATTATCAAATTGAAATTCCAAAAAACCTGATGTTGGCGTGACTTTCCTTATATAATGCAATGAATTTACTTCTTTCTCAGTGAAAAATGATGTATAAGATGTTAAATTATACATTTATCATTTTTCCAGATGACAACATGTGAAATTATTTTGAAGTACCCAATTAACTTATACAGCATGCAGCTCTAAATCAGCAATTATCAATATTGATAGCATCCTCAATAAGCAGTATAGTCCCTATATTAAAATATTTTAATAATATATCAATCATGACTCTGTCACAATACTTTTCATCACAGTGTTTATCTCCAATGTATCTTGTTAGTCATCTCCAAAACTATGGATAAAAAATATTTTTAGAAAAAAGAAAGGCATTGATGATCTTGCATAAAATATCTCTAAATGTTTAGAGAAACATGACTAGGAATTTAATTTAGCTGTCTGAAATTTATGAAGATTTGTAATTTTTTGTGTAGATCAGCAGATGATAATCATCAAATTTTGACAAATCTTATAAGAAATTGTAATTTTCTTTTTCTAATTGCAATAAAGGAAAAAAATAATGAGATTGACCACAACATATAGACACTAGTGTGTGTCTGAGGTACATTCAAAGTTCGAAGCAAAATATTTATTTTGACCTCTAAAGCAGGAGTTGGAAATTTTAAACTGAAAGCTAATCAATTTCGGAATTTGGAAGGCATATTATATAGATTTACAAATTTATGCAGTTTGGTGCTTGAAAATGACAAAAAATTCGTAGTTGCTATTGAAAGAGATTTAAATTGTCTCTATAATTACTTTTTCTATAATACATGGTAATGTATGGAAAGTATTAGAATTGTGTCAGGAATCAAAATTCCAGGTTTTAATGAATCTACACATTTCGAGCACTCTAGAACATGAAAAACCTCTTTTTACATCTGTCTGTGTGTCTGCTGTGCAATGTATGTATCCACATTAACTCAAAACTATTCGAAGAAATTTCATAACATGTGGTAAATATATCACTTGTGGGATATCCTCATGCAGATTAGATTTTGGTACAATTCAGAAAAATAGAACCTTTTTTGTTTTTGTAAAGTGACCTTCAAAAAACATCAAAATCTGAAATATAAAACTAAATAAAGTATGAGACTTTGCACACAATTAATATGAATAATTTATAATGTGAAATGTAACATAAATCAAGAAGCATGCATATGTTTTGGAAATCAACTGAATTTCTTTCTTTAATGCAAAAAGTTTGGTCCTAAGTGCCCAAATAAATGCAAGGCTATGTCAGCCAAACTGAAATGGATAAACGACATCACACTATAGTGGCACCACCTAATGGCATAGAAAGGAGATAAAACTTAAAAATTGTAATAAAGAAGGAAATATGACCATGAAACGTAAACAAGCAACAATAAAAGGCAGATAATATGAACTATAAAAACAAGAAAGAAATACAAATCAAAAACTGAAGAGCACTTCTTAATAATAGAGGCTGAAGAAAAAGCAAATCGGTGACTAGTCATCTAACAATGAATAGTTACATAAATCTTGCTTGACCAAAAATTTTAGGGGGCACATATAATTTAAAAGGTCGGGGAAACAAAACCTTTTATTTTAGAACTACTTTTTTACTTAAGTTTCTCGTGTAAAGAAACTTAAAATTAATAATTATGTGCAAATTCCTATAGTATTCTAAATGACTTTGTTATTCAAAACATTCTTTTAAAATATTTAATTTAATTATCCTAAAAAGAAATATAAGAATATTTGTTCTTTCTATATAAAATTATCTTCAAAGTGCAGATTTGAAGAATAAAATATCTTGGTCCCATTTGTAAACAAATTTACAAAAAATATGAAATTGGATCAATATATTATATGCCAAAATGAAAGTGCTTTAATAGATCAACATATGCCAAAGTGAAAACGCTAAAATAGTATTAGAAGATATATATACCTGTATGATTTTTATTCTGTTTCAACAAGGCTAAACTCAATATATGAGTTTTAAAAATATTTGCTAAATGACTTAAGAAATTGAAAATATTAACAATCCCTGTAACCTTTCAGCTCGAAAGCCATAATTAATGTAATCTAGTCGAAAATGTAATTCCTATAAAATGCATTTTTATTTACATTTCTTCATTATTTAAATCTGAAAAGATTTAATAAAAATTATCGGGCATAATAACTCATTAGATTTAATTCCGTTCCTTAATATGTTTTTTTCCCCTCCCAAATAAATCTCCTATATAAACTCATTGTATTTAATTCTGTTGCACAGAATTAAATAACATAACATATTTTTTTTTCAACTAAATCTTCTGTACAAATTCATTGATTTTAATTCTGTTATTTAGCAACATATCATTTTTTCAAATAAATTTGAGGAAAAAATATTGTTTGTGTAATGCTGTCTCTATGGGAGATTTGTTTTTATTAATATCTCGACAATCTCTGATCCTAGAAACTTGAAACATGGACTACATTTTAAGTAAGACTATTTCATGGCTAACCTAAAAATGTCATGAAATTCAGTGCAGCCGTTCCCCCGTGATGATGAGACAAACCCACATTACAGACAGATTTTCAATTTTATTTATATAGACTAATTAATTCTGGTTAATTTCATTCTGAATTTCTCCACTTTTGTAGGAGTTAATTCATGAGTTCATCATTTTAGCTAGTTTTTTGCTCTTGATTCCAAGCTCCAAAATGTACCCTTTATTCACAGTCATGACACAGCTTCATCATGTCCTCTCAAAGCTAAACACTATCACAAACTTCAAGTACATTGTATTTTGTTCAATTTGCTTAGAATAGATAGTTGACAACTTATAGTTTCTTGACTGTAGCTGTAGATAAAGGTAAATTAAAATAAGTTTTCCTAATAACATTGCTTTTCACCAAAGCTGCTATTATGGCATCTCAAAATTTCAAACTCACGTATTCTCAAAACTGAAGTATGTATAAAGTTCAAATTTTCGGGATTTTCATAGTTCTAGTTGATAAACTTGTATGCCAAATTTCGTTAAAATCTGGGCTTCATTTCATTTATGAAAAAAACTAGATGACTTGACAATGATCTTACCATGTCTAAATTTATTTGTTTATTTTTAAGTCCATATTATCTTTATTTTATTGTTTCTTGTTTGCATGTCAAGTTCATATTTCCTTGTTTTTTTTTTATTTTTTTAGTTTTTTATACATGAATATACCATTATATCACAATTGTAATGTCATTTGGCCTTTTCAGTTTGGCTAACATAGCCTTGTGCTTATTTAAGCATTAAGGTCCAGACTTTTTGCACTGAAGAAGGAAATCCAGTTAATTTCTGAAACATGTGTATGCTTATCTGAATTTGCACTACATTTTATGTTGTAAACTGGTTCATGATAAGACTAAATATGCTGAAATGTATTAATTACATACTAATTTTTTATGTAATTTTTAATGACAAAATGATAAAGACCAGCCTCATTACTTTAGGATTGACCATTCTCGAGATATTAAGAGGCAGATTTTATAAGAGTGAGGCAGGTCATTATATACACCATTTTTGATTTTGCTGAAATTTTTATGGTGGTTTCTTCTAATGATTTTATAAGACATGTAACTTTTTTTTCCCAAAAGAAAATTTTTTGTGATCCACAAAAATTTCTAAAGCAGGTCGCGACCCAGTATTTTTCTCAAACCAACATCTCTCTCTATTCTATTACCTCTGTGCATTGAGCATCAACCAAAGTAATTCTTGTGATTACAGCATAACCTTTAGTAGCTAAATTGAATTATTTTGTAAATTTCATGGCTGACCTTCAGTGCAACCTGGCAGGGTTGGTCAAACTTTGTTGTGGAAAGTGAAAAAGGGCAATTTGAGACCTCATGAGCCCATGCACTGAGGGTCAGCCATAGTTTTCAGATTTAACTTATGTAGTACTACCCAGTATTAACTTAATTAATACTGGGTATTTTTGTATTACATATGCTACAAGTAAAATTAGATGACATTATTGTAATAAAAGGATATGGTTGCCTACTGACTAGTCACATATATAATAAAAAAACATATGACATACAGTGAATAGGTTATAGGCCTATTGTACAGCTAATTGTATGCTTTGCTACCATATATTCCATTCCCACAATGTCTTGAAGTAAGCCCTATAGTATGTGCTTGCATGGCCATCAGCCAAAGTTCTGTCCATTGTGTGTTAAAAGGATACTATGAAATACAATTATCAAGTTCCACATTAACCCTCAGTGCACTGAGATACAGGACCACCAAAAAAACCCTTTTTTGTTTCGTTAGATACAAAAGTAGCTATTTTTTGGCAGCACTGAGGGTGAGCCATACAGCAAATGAGTTAATTAAGTTAATACTGAGTAGTACTACACAAGTTAAACCCGAAAACTATGGCTGACCCTCAGTGCATGAACCCATGAGGTCTCAAATATAGCACTTTTTCACTTTCCGTGACAAAGTTTGGCCAAGCCTGTCAGGCTGCACTGAAGGTCAGCCATGAAATTTACAAAATAATTCAATTTAGCTACTAAAGGTCATGTTGTAATCACAAGAATTACTTTGGTTGATGCTCAATGCACAGAGATAATAGAATAGAGAGAGATGTCGATTTGAGAAAAATACTGGGTATCGACTTGCTTTAAGAATTTTTGTGGGTCACAAAAATTTTTTGGGCTGGGGAAAAAAAATTACATGTCTTTTAAAATCATTAGAAGAAACCACTATACAAATTTCAGCAAAATCAAAAATGGTGTGTATAATGACACCCCCATTTCTGCCTCATTCTTAGAAAATCTGCCTCTTAAGGTTTGGGGAATTTAGAGGAGCTGGCAGTGTTTTTCACTGTAGTAAAAAAAATTATTCAATGAAATTTCTTGAAATTTAGTAGGTAAGTTGTTTATGGAATACCCTGATGCCGATTAGATTTTAGTACAATTCAAGATAATGAAACTTAGCATTTTTGTATGTGTGTGTGAAATGGTCTGAAAACCTTCAACATCTGAAATAAAAGACTTATTTAAGAGTATTCATTGAATGCTTGTTTTATATGTAATTTTCATTGATAAAGTGAATAAGGCCAACTCTATTACTCTAGAACCAATCATTTTCGAGATAAGTTTTTTGAAATTTTGGGGAGATGGTGACATTATAAAAAGGCATTAAGTTACCTAATGAAAAAATGAATATATATTAAAGACTAGACATAATTTTAAGTAAGAATCTGATTCAATTTAATGGATTTTTTTTTTCTTATTAAGTAATATAATTATTTTCACTTTTATTTGAGATAGTTTCCGAGAAGTCCCAATTGTAATATTTAGCTCATAAAATATTTTTAAATACCCTCTTTTCCATGATGCTACATGTAAAAAAAGATAGAGCTAATGTCTGCAAAATACCATAAGATTTATTTAAATTTTTGTAACTTTCATGTTAATAAAGTTACATTTTCTTACAATTTTTATAAACTTGTAGTAAATAATATTTAAAGAATTACCTTCCTAATTAGCTGTAAAACCTAAATTTCAAATTAAATTTAAAAAAATACTTTTCAATAATTGAAACATTTCATATTTTTTGCATTACATTTTTATTTAAAAAATATTAGTATTATTATAATTAATAACATGAAATTTTAATAGCAGAAAAAGTAAAGCACAGTTTCCCTTCAGGTTCCTGATCCCTGTTCTAAGGGAATGCTGTTAAAGGAAAAAAACATGTCAAATTTTGAAATTTAGAATTTCGTGAAATGTTCGAAAGCAATCCAAGTATACTTCTATACAGGGACCCTTACTTTACCATGGAAAGAAAAGGGGATCCTGTTAACCTTAAAGTGCTAAAAATCAATATTATATGGTTTAATTTTGGAATGGAATATTTACATCAATGTCTATCATTTCAGATGAAGTGATCCAATCTCAGTTAATGGATCAAAGTATTCATTCCAGTATGCCCAGTGTTCCGGTTCTTCATTACTCTAACAAACCTTACGTAGAAATCACTGAACAACCAGCACCTCGTAGTCTGAGGTTTCGTTATGAGTGTGAAATTGAAGGAAGGTCAGCTGGTAGCATTGTGGGAGCTCACAATACAGCTGAAGTTAGAACTTACCCAACTATTAAGGTATTAATTTTGCTTCTATTACCTGACAATTTTATGTTTATGTTAATCATTAATTTGTGAAGAAAAGCTGTTAATATAGCTATTGGGAAGATTACTCTTATTGTAAAGGTTTTGATATTGGTTGCATTTGTCTAGTTATGTATTTTGCTTTCATTGATCATATCTCATTACCAACTCATTTTTAAGTAACTTTTATTGTAATGTATTTTATAGAAATGATATTTTTTCTGTGTCTGTATACACTGCAGCTGTCCATATCTTCCACTTTTTATGTCAGAACATATTTCCCTAATCCATAATTTTTTTACCATGGTTTGGGTATCTTCTAATATTGTTCATTTTTTCCAGTTACTGAAGATTTCCCCATAGATCTACAGTTTTATTCCATGTTTTTATGTCTCGCTATATATATTTAATTTGCTAAAAAATCGTGATATCTAAAAAAAAGCTTAGTCCTTGAATTTTGACACACCGAAAATGATGAAAATAAACAGTGAAATAAAGAAACTGTAAAGATTCAAAGTTTGAAGAATTTCAAGGATCAAATAATTTTAATACTGAATTTTAGCCAAGTTATGGGGTATATTTTTTGTTTACCAGATACTTCTGCTCCTGTTAAAAGAGTGTTATTTGATCTAAAGAATGAGGTAAAATTGTTGGATCAACGAGGCCTAATGGAGGTCGAAAGCCTAAGACGACCGACTCGTCCGAAGACATGAGCAGCAAGATGGACGTCCGGAGGCCTAATGGAGGTGTAATTGTTAAATCTAATGCTCTGCCTAATGGAGGTGTAATTGTTAAGGAGGCTGCAATTGTTAGGAGGCCTAATGGAGGTTGAAGACCCAGACCGTCCGACTCGTCCAGAGGACTAAGAGCAACTATTTGGATGGCCGCCGGCCTAATGGAGGTGTAATTGTTAAATCTAATGCTCTGAGAAATAAACATGTATCTAGAATTTTCAATCTTTTAGGAAAACATTAAAATTGACAAACATTCCATTAAAAGTACATGCCAAAAACGAACATACAAGTGATCGGAAATCTAGTAATTAATGTCTTATGTTTCCGTTTGCAATTCTGTTATCCTGTATTCAATACATAATATTATTTATTTTGTTTTTTTATTTCGTCTCTGGTTTAGAAAACAATTTATACGGTAAATCTAAATATAATGTACAACTAATAATAATCATTGCATGAATATTTTAAATTGAAATTTTTATGATTTAATAATATTAAAAACCACTTTACTTCATTTCCAAAATTAACATAAATTTTCGGAAACTATTCCCAAAATTCACAAAATGGGTATAAAATTAAATTATTTAAAAAATGAAGTATTTATAAAATTATTTTGAGTTATTGTGTCCATACCTAACAGACGTAGACACATACACAGATGGACATCTTTCCAAAAGTGTTCAGGTCTTTAAACATGTTTAACCATCAAAACTTTGAATTCTAAAATTTACAGGAAAACAATACTTGTGGAAAGAAAAATATTGGGGAACTATGCCATGTAAATAATAATAAGAAAACACTTATATTCATAAATTATTATACATGTGCATACCATAATAAAGAATATATAATTTAGTTTTCTACTATTTTCATATATTATTTTGAAACTATAGCTTTTCATGTATTGTTTTGAAATAAAAAAATCAGGGGAATAAACTGTGTTGAATAATAAAAAGTAAACTCAAAGCTGTTTGAAAATTATATTGCATCTTTCTACCACAATGCAGTGATTTAATTTCGTTTATGTGTAGAAACCCAGCCCTGCTCCTGCATTATATCAAGACCATTCAAATCCAGATTTACAAGTCTAGTTTTTTTTTTAAATAAAAGTATCAGAAAATAATTTTTAATGCTGTCTACTTTGGAAAGTCACTCTTCTAATTTTATGAAAGGAGTAAAACTACCCCTCAAAATATTGTTTATGGCAACTGCTGTTTATTAGACACCAGATAAAAGTAATTTGTATTAGTGTTAGCTTACATTTATATGAAATTTCTTTTTTGTTTGTTTGTTTTATTAGTTCATTTGTTAAAGAATGCAAATGTCAGAGAACACAATTTTGGTTTCAATTTTTCCTTCTGTTATCTATAAATTAAATCAAAATGAGAGTTAGAAAAATTGAGATGTAATATGATGACATGACATATGTGATCAAATTTTTTTACTAACTACTAGCTACAAATAAAATTTGTCCAGCCATACTATACATAAAAATTAAAACAGGTAGAAATTTGTCTATATATACGAGTTCAAATAAGCCTGTAAAACAAAGCCCAGTGAAAGCCTGATCCTAAATGACACTTGGCCTTGTTTAAGATCAGTTCTAATAAAAATCAACTTTGTAGATTTATACATATATAATTATACATTGTATTTCATGTAAATTTTGTTACTGTGAATGAATGAATAGCAGCAGAAACTAAAATTTTATAACTAAATTTTATAAGTCAACTTTAATACCTCAATTGCATTTAATCACTAAATATTAATTGGTTTGTCTGCCACTATTTAAAAAACAGAGAATCTTAATTTAGTTTAGAAAATCTTAACTTAATTATTAACTTAATTGTCCCATTTTGTATAAAGCAAAGAATTAATAAATGTATCATTCTCATTTGTTTAGGTTATGAATTATCAAGGTCCATATGCTGTGGTTGTATCTTGCGTTACAAAAGATGGCCCTCCATATAGACCCCATCCCCATAACCTTGTTGGAAGAGAAGGTTGTAAAAGAGGTGTCTGTACATTGTTAGTTAACAATGCTGATATGACTTGTAGGTGAGTTTTAACATGTTGCAATTTTACTTTCTAGAGGCACACTTAGTTAAAAGTCTACAAACATGTTCATTAACTATATTGTAAATTGAAAGCCGTATCTTTTTATACTATTAAAGTTTAAAACTAGCTATGTTTTCTAAAGTGCAAAAAAACAGTACTAACTGTATTTTGAGTTTTTAAATTTCATTTATTGATTAAATAAATATAGTTCTGTAACTTGCTTTTCTATCTGTAAAATACAGTTTAAGAAAAGTAAAAAAAAAAACAATAAAAGGAATGCACAGAGGGGGGTGGGGGGAATTTTTGACCAGAAATCTTAGAGTAGATACCATGTAATACTGATGTCAACTTTATAAGTCAATATACATTTCTTTTGTATCATTCAGTTATCAGTTATAAGTACTTAAAAATGTATCCAGTTCTAGTTTTTTACTTAATGTATCTACACATAAAATTTCGTGGTGGCATGTGAATGTGAATCCATTTCTAAGTTATCATGTCCATACTTCAGAAATATATACAGACAGCACTCAAAAGGTTTTAAAACATACTTATTAGTTAAAATCTTGAATTTGAAAATTTTCAGGAAATCTCTGAATGCTTTCAATAGCATGAGAAAGTAAAAATCTATATACAAAAATCTTCTAGGCCTCTTAAAATTAATTTTAGACTTAACCTTGCTGCAACTTGTTCTTAAAATAACCAAATCAAAATGTAGATACACCAGAAATAAATGAGAAGTGCATTCTTCTGGAACCCTAATGGATGTTTGTGAAAGTATGTTATTAGGAAAGATGTTGCAATAAATAGTTTTAAAAGAATAGACTATGCTTTATGAAATGAGATAATTTTCCTGACAGAGTAAAATTTTTCTATGATGAAATATATTGCATGGGATTCAAATATAATTTTGCTTACAAATTTCTGTCTTTTCCACAGTATCAATTTAAACCATATTTTCAGGACTGTAAAATTAATTAAAATTTTTGAGAAGTTTTCCTTTTACAGATTTCTCATATACTGAATTATGCATTAATAATTAATTCGATTAATTAGAAAATTAGAGAGTTTTAAGTAGTTAATAGAAAAGTACTTTAATGAGGCTTTAAACCTGATTTATAAAATTAAGGTCCAGAAGTCCAAATTTATTTTAAAATGTTCAGAATTAAGGTCCAAACTTAAGTACTTATAACTGATAATTTTTTTTTTTTTTTTAAATAGCCTTGACCATGTTAGTTGACTACTGAAGTGTAAAATGTAAATCCACAGATCTTCAGTTTTTCTTGCATGCTATCAGATGATGCTAGCACGGTTTTCATGGTCATTAAAAACTCCTTAATTTTATAAATCAGGTTTAAAGCCTCATTAAAGTACTTTTCTATTAACTACTTAAAACTCTCTAATTTTCTAATTAATCAAATTAATTATTAATGCATAATTCAGTATATGAGAAATCTGTAAAAGGAAAACTTCTCAAAAATTTTAATTAATTTTACAGTCCTGAAAATATGGTTTAAATTGATACTGTGGAAAAGACAGAAATCTATAGGCAAAATTATATTTGAATCCCTTGCAATATATTTCATCATAGAAAAATTTTACTCTGTCAGGAAAATTATCTCATTTCATAAAGCATAGTCTATTCTTTTAAAACTATTTATTGCAACATCTTTCCTAATAACATACTTTCACAAACATCCATTAGGGTTCCAGAAGAATGCACTTCTCATTTATTTCTGGTGTATCTACATTTTGATTTGGTTATTTTAAGAACAAGTTGCAGCAAGGTTAAGTCTAAAATTAATTTTAAGAGGCCTAGAAGATTTTTGTATATAGATTTTTACTTTCTCGTGCTATTGAAAGCATTCAGAGATTTCCTGAAAATTTTCAAATTCAAGATTTTAACTAATAAGTATGTTTTAAAACCTTTTGAGTGCTGTCTGTATATATTTCTGAAGTATGGACATGATAACTTAGAAATGGATTCACATTCACATGCCACCACGAAATTTTATGTGTAGATACATTAAGTAAAGAACTAGAACTGGATACATTTTTAATAATCTTGGGTATGTTTTGTACCTGCTTTGACTTGCTACAAATTACCTATTTTTGTGTCAATCTAACTATTGTGACAAATTGGTTTTGAGATTATTTTGATTTGCACATTTATTTATATTTTTCTCAAATAGATTGTTTCATGGAATATGTTCTGGAATATGTTTGGAATATGTTTCTGGAATATGTTTATTAAGATTTATAATAAAAATAAATATCTTTGCTGCTACAAATGTTTCTGCTTCTAAATGACAATTTTTATAAAAAGTGCTTAGAAACTTGTTTTAAACATGTTCACCAATGTAAACTGCAAGATTAAAGCTATTTTTTTTTTATTATTTCCATAGCATTATTTACTATGGAAAACAATAATAATTTCTGTAACAGTAATGGAGTGTTATCTGAAATTTGATAATTCAAACTATGGTATAGACATAGAGTATTAAAACAAAAAATATATATATATATATATATATATATTATATATATTTTAACCCATATCAACAAAAGTTCATTTGTATAACACACCTATTGCCAACTTAAAAAATAATATTTTGAGGAATATTTACAAAATATCCTTACAAAAGAAATGTATTGGAACTCGGGGTGAGACCACACCTTTTTTCTTGTAGAAATGTTTTTTTTTTTAATTTATATATATATTATTTATATACAGGGTGTCCCAAAAACATTAGAATTTTTTATTTCCCCCCCTCCGTACAAAAACATTTCCAAAAGACAAAAATGCTGACTTAAACCACTTTTTGATGCATCGAAATGGGTTCTCAGGGGGAAATAATGTTCGCAGATCGCTTTTCTGGGGTCATACAAAAATTACGAAAGAAAACAATGATTGCATAAATAAATAATTTTGCTATTTATTGGTACAAAAGTATCTACAATTTGTAGGAATAATAACTTTACACAAATATTACAAAGCTTGTTCAAAATGTTTCCCATCCATTCCAAAGATCCATTAAAGATAAGAGGCAGATATTATTTGCCTATGATGCATTTCTGTGTTGCGTCATTTGCACTCTTGTTGTAAACATTTACATTTTAATTTGTGATTAATCCCTGACCAACTTTGTTTAAACATATCTCTGGGACTTATGATAAAATGCTGAAATTTTGTACATCACCGTATTAGTGTATATTACATAAGATATATACACAGTATCACATTAGTGTATATACATTCGTAATGAGATAGTTTATAATTATACAAACTATTCTGAGAATATAGTTATGAAACATAGTCTGATTATAGCACTACAGAATATCTCTTCACATTGAGAAGAAAAGAATGCTTTATATAATAAAGATTGTGAAAGCAAACTGCAATAAATAGAAAGTTAACTATCTGAAATTAAGTATCTAAACAGTCTGATTTATCAAATTAACTGCCAAAACTGTCTAAAATAAAAATTAACAAAACCTAAATATCACTTCACTTTTAACAGCAAATTCCGAGCATTAAGATGAACGATTGCACAGAATTAAAAAGAATACATTCAGTTTAAATCTAAATCCCCACAAAAAGCAAAATCAGTTTAAAGGCATTACACACCAATTTCTCGCATATAAAGGCAATAATGTCTCTGCAAAATTCTTTCTTTGGGAAAGAACTTGCCCATCCTAATATATCCACTTCATTTTTAACACTTTACAACATAGTTGAATAGTGTTTATGACTTTGTTCATTCTGTCTGTCTGTCTGTTAGCACGATAACTGCTGTAAAAATGACTTTATCAAAATGAAATTTTAGTATGTTATTCAGATGGTCTGTGAGACCTATGGGAATATAAATGAATAATATCACCCAATTAGTTTTGGATTGAACCCGGGTTGAAAAAATAAAATACATTGAACCCTATGGGACCTAATTTTTCAAACATTTTTTAAGCGAATTTAAAATTCACAAATTGCTTCGAAAGTTTTAGGAAATATTCGAATTATCCCATAAATTATATAAAAAAAATTTCAGCAAAATATATTCAGTAATTTTTTAAATAAAAATTAAAATAATAATTACACCCTTCATATGAAGATATCACATAGCCATTATATGAAGAGAAAGTTCTTTTTAATTCATATTGAGTGTTGAATCCATTCTAAAACCGCTTTATTTTTGCTTAAATTCTGTGAATCTACATACTGAAACAACTCAATTACAATTTATTTGAGTTTAAATAATCATCAAACTTTGATTATTTCTACAACGAAGCCTAATTTTCACTTATGGAGAATGTAAATACCAAAAGATGTAGAATGAGTTGTATAAGAATTGCTGCATTTCTTTGATGCAAAATTGTTTAGCTTATGGAGTCTGCAACATAGCTGATAAATTAATGTAGTATTGTGATAATTTTAAAATTATTACCGAGGAATGTATCACATTTTAGAGATGTTTATTTAAAATTGCATTGAAGTTGGAAAGTGTTTCATAATCATTATTTATGCATGATTGATCTTTCTTGTTTAAAATGAACAGGGAGGAGGTCAAACATACAGTAAATTTGAAAGATCCTTTTCGATGACTGAATGGGAAAAAAAACTGTTAGAATGCTCATATATAAGGGGATGTTTTAACCAAATTATAAATTTATGATAATCTTTGTTTTTGGGATTTGGTGATATATATATATCAGATCACATAAAAAATGCAAATTTTGATGTAATTTTTAAAAAATAAATAAATATGAAGAAGTTATATCACTAATTTAGTTCAAACCTTGTTGGAAAGAATGATCTTCAATCTTTCTGATGATGTCAAGATGGAAATTTTGTTGGTTGCTAAAGGATAGATTTGATTTGTGTAAATATCAGCCAAAATCATTGCAAATCGGGGTAAAATATAAAATAAATAAATAAATAATTCTAAATTTTAAGAAATAATACCACAGTGCACCTATTCGTGTCCTGAAGTACCTGTGTACCAAATTTCATGGTCGTATGATACTTACACACTGCACAGACAGACAGAAAGAGAATTGCAGAGTTAGTAAACTTCCTGGCAGTTTTCTGATTAAAACAGAATGGGGGAGAGTGGTGGCTGGTTATCTGTTTCATTTTATTGCTACACTGCATTGGTTTTTCGACAAGTTATAAGTGCCTATTTTAAGGTTTACCATATAATCACAACAAGTTTTTAATTAATATCCCATATGTTATTTTTTAATAAAAATATATTACGAGTTATATTTTATATATAAAAAACATTAACATTTTGTTACTTTTAATACAATAAGCAAATTATATATGTAACAGTAATTGCAGATAACAATTATAATACCAATTTTTATTATACAGATGTATTATGTCAGCAACAAGTATATAATAAAATCCGACACCTGCTTCTGTATGTGGAGGGGTGGAATTTTACTGTTTGCCCTGTGTGCTAATACCTCTAACTACAGCTCTGATTTGAGCAGTGTGCTAATGACTCAAGATCCAAAAAAATTTTAATGTGTAACCTACAGACTGCTAAACAATGGATGATAATTTTTAAATTTCATATTTTATATTGTGTTTTTGAACATTATACCTGAAATTTTGTTTAATGGGCTCATAATAATGACATATTTATATATTACAAAAATTGTGCAAATCATTTTTTTAAAACAACTGTGCAATAAAAACCAGAAAAATTTATGAAAACTACTAACCTAGCTTTATTTTATTTAAATTAGCATTTTTATAACCCTGTGACTATCAGGTTATATCCTGTTTGTGGCTTAAAAGTAATTACTCTCGCTTTTAACCCTTTCGCGACGAACGGCACGCCCAGGTGCCAGCTGCGAACTTGCATTCAAGGACGAACGGCACGCCCACGGGCCAGAGGAAATTTTACCCTAAAGAACGACTGGCACGTATTGGTGTTTCTACTTGGAACGTTTTAATTTGAATGTATTTCTCTCCTAGATGGCATTAAAGTTAAATGCCCGTGGAAGCAACTTAAATGTATTTTGTAGATGTTTGACCTTGGCACAAGGAGAATCCAATGAATTATTTTTGCATTTGGAGCGGTGAAACACATGGTTCTGTAAAGTAAACAGAGCACTTCTCGTAGCATCAACAATTTTATAATTGAGTTCCGGGTCTCGTTCTGATTTTGTCTTTTATTGATCTCATTGTTGAATTAGAGGAATATAAGAGAGGTTTTTTTTTAGTGGGTGGGGGAGGGGGGGGTAAAAGAATGTGCGGCAATGAAATGATTAGGTTATTTATGTTCTCATGGAAAGGAAGGCTGGGATTTCGTTAATATATCCCATCGAAAAGGTCCAGATATGGAATAAAAATATATAAATCCTCAGAATCGGAATGAGGCCGTAAATGGAATTTCCTTGTGTATACTGGAAAGGAAACGGGATTATCAAGCTCTGATGGTGGGTATGGAGAATGCGTTGTGAAAACATTTCTAAGTGAACTTTTAGGAAAAGGATATACTTTGTATTTGGATAAATTTTTTACCTCTCGTGTACTTGCAAAGTACTTGTTGTCTAAGAATACGCATGTATGTGGTACAGTTTTAAAAAATCGGAAGGACATGCCAAAGAATTATCCATCTGTACCTAAAACATATATACACTAAAATTTTTAACATTTTGATAAAAGAAAATTTGTATAAAAAATATACATCAAATAGAAAATAAGTATTTCCTTTCTTCCTGAAAAAAGTAGAATGCTGTGTTGAACGGGTGATTTTTAGTGAATTTTTTTCGAGAGTTAGGCTTAGCGCAAAAAAATAGCCGTCTTTTGGGCACATTTCGGAAACGAAGCGCTTCGTCCTTTGGGCCACGGTAGTTTCGGAATGCCGCCGTCCCGAAAGGGTTAAATCCAGAGGCATCAGATTTGAATTCTGAGTTCAAGGCAGCCTTTCTTATGGATGGTTGTAATTGTTTAAAATCAACTTGAAAATGTAAGTCCTTGTCATTTTAGACCTTATGTTCATTAAACAATCGTAGAGATTAAAACAAAAGTAATTGTAGTCATTATTTAAATGGAGTTATCTTCAATACGTCTAAAATCTAAATGAAGAACTTGGCTAAAAGATTTTTCAACTTGTGCAAGTTTGTTGGTGGATAAGATTAAACTATATTTTTAGCTCTTTTGAAACAAAAGTATTAAATCAAATGCATAAAAAATTAAATATAAAATAGTATCAAGTGAATAGTCATTCCAATCTACTTTTTCATAAGCAATCCAATTTGATTGTAGGCATAGCTGAAATCTCTGAAAGGTGTGTTGGCAATCAAGAGGGGCATACAGTGTTGAATTTCATGTTCCAATATGGATCTTATGATGAACTTATGTAATTATTCAGTCAATGCTCCACCCCCCCCCCCCCCCTTCCTCCTTTCCATACACACACCTTCATCTAAGCCACTGAATTTTTTGTCTTTCGTGTCAATAACAAACTGTTCTTGATATAGCATAATTTTGAAATTCATGTTGTAGAAACACAAAAATTCGAAGAAAACATCAATAAAATATTTTAATTTAGTGCTACTTCATATATTTATGTAATTATTTTCAATTTTTTATTTTTTTTTTAGCTTTACAAGTTTGGGAATTCAATGTGTGAAAAAAAGAGATATAGAAAAATCTTTAAAGGTTCGAGAGGCTCATAAGTTAGATCCATTTGGAAGTATGCTTTTTATTTTCTATTGTATATTTATTTACTGTTATTTAACTCTTAACAACATATTAAATATATGACCAGTCAACGAAACATATTATCAATGATTTTCATCTTTCATTTCAAAATAACCACATGTTACTAGTGGATTAAGTTTCAAATATTAAAAGCTGCATAATAACAAAAAAGAGTTATTAGGTAATATGCCATTGTTATAAGAATTTGTTCTATTTATGAATGGAATATATTCATTTTTAAACACTACAGTCTTCTTACACAACCTGTAGAAAACTTTTTAGAAGTGAGTGCAAATATCTTCACATTAATTTTTAATCTATGAATCCTTCTGTAATATTTTCCCCACAGAACCAGGATATAGCCCATGCTTATAGTGAGAGGATTGCATGAGAAAGACCAAAGTTTGATCCTTCATTGCAACGCCATCCCCATGTCTATGATGGTCTCTGTGATTGCTACCTCCATTGGGTTCGGTCTAAATTGAGTGGCTAAAGGGTGCAATATGATCCATTCCCTGTGGTGCACTTCTGCAACATAATATAATGACAAAATAATTCACGCTTCAGCTCCTATGTAGCTAATGATTTAATATCAAATGCCTGGCTATTAAAAAAAAGTATTTTTCCCATATCAGAACTGTTACAAAAAAACATCCAGTGGCAAGGTTATACTACCCCTTTTTTTCACTTTCTCTAGGTGCTCACAAGGGGACATAAATACCCCCTTAAAAAATAAATGTCCCTTCAAAAATTATCACTACTACATCATTTATGTACATCATACTAACATTGAATGTCTTAATTTTTGTGAATTGGAACATTACTTTTTATTTCTATCTTGTGCAAAATATTTTATTTTGTGAATAGTAATTAAAATTAAGAAAACTGAAAGAAACATTAATTCTTAGTATAAATATTATGTTGATGATTATATTAAATGATTTTAGAGATTTTCGTATTTCCTAAGAGTTTTCTTTTCTCTTCAAAGCTGGATTCAGTCATCCAGGCAGTATTGATTTAAATGTCCTTCGATTGTGCTTCCAAGTTTTCATTCGTGGTCCTGACAATTCATTTTCATTACCTCTTCAGCCTATTGTTTCGGACATTATTTTTGATAAAAGTAAGCTTTAAAAATTTTTCATACCCATCATTTTCCTATTAATCAATTTTTGCAATTGATTGATTTTTTTTATTTTAGAAGCTATGTCTGATTTAACAATAATGAAGATAAGTCATTATTCTGCACCAGTGACAGGTGGTACTGAAGTCATTCTTTTATGTGATCGTGTTGCAAAAGGTAATTTTATTTTTCACTATTAACTTTTTGTAATTTCTTAAATACATTGCATCTGAGTTTTTAAGGCTTCAATGCATGGTTAAATCTTTTATTAATTGTATTTGTAAATTAAATGTTGTTAGTTCTTTTTTTAATTGTTATGAATTAAAAACAGAAAGAAAAAGTCTCAAGTTACTTTTTTTTTCTTCAATTTAATATAGCAAGTTACAATAGCTTATTATAAGCTCTAAACTTTCAAATATACAAAGGCATTTCAAAATTATATTATAAATATTTTACAGTGTATGTATCAATTTTATAAACAATATTAAATTTTGTAGTTCTGCTCCTAAAATGCATGATTTATAAATCCTATTAATGTATTTGTAATCCTTTATTTAGTATTGTATGTATTCATTTTAACAAATTACACATGACTAGGAAAAGCTTATAATTGTTAGACCCTTTAAGACCGAATGCATAAGGGTCAAACATTATGTAAATTTTTATCTTCCTGGCTAGTACGTACGATATGATAAACACTGGAAACAAACGATTGCCCTAGTTCACAGAAAGTATTTAATATCAATTTTGCTCAACATATGATGAACCTGGTCAGTTTTGGAATTACAATGGGCGGTCATTCATAAGTTCGCAAATGTGCATGAAACATCTTAGCAATTTATCTATCACAAAAAGATAATTATCAACATATGTTTAATTGCTTAGATATAAATCATTAACTTAATGTTTAAATAAGTGAAAAATAAGAAAAAATTTAATTTATGCATTAATATTTTTGCTCATAGGGCATAATATTTCATCACTCATATGATCGTGCTACTTAGGTGTTAATCTTGTCACATTCGCTATCAAAAACGTAATGTAAGTTTTTCCAAGTAACTTTAATTTACTGTTTCATGTTTAATGTTGACCATAGCATAAATTATAACGAAAAACGTGAATATTTATGGAATATGCAATCAGTGTAATGTATATTTACATGAGCTTTGATAAGGGGAAGAGGGCAGGGGAGGTCATACCCCTCATTTTGTGGGTAGCTGAAGCTCTTTTTCCAGCTCCACCAGCTAATAGAATAGTCTTAAGTGACAACGAAGAAAATAACAAATGCTGCAATTCAAAGGTCAAAAAAATTATAATCCACCAGTGTTATTAAAATTATTAATTAAAGTTGTTAAAAAAATTATAATCCATCACATTATAATCCACATAGTTCTGTGACATTTAATTTCTGACTATATACAGATAAAAAATATATTATAAGTATGACCACTTCCTACATTATGACGACATTTCAAAACCTTGTATGTGCCATTACGAAAACTAAAAAACAGTACAAAATCGTGTTGTAAAAAATGCAATGTGTATTTATGCATCTCAGAAACCAAGACTTGCTTCAAAAATTTCTAGTATAAATAAATATAGTCAATAAAATTGTAGTTAGTTTGTTTAGAAAAAAAAATTTCTGCAATTGACTTTGATCACACGGGTTAGGTTCTGTGACATTTACACCAAATATACCTGACCTGCGCGATTGTGCGAGTGTCCCCCATTCTTTGGAGGGGAGTTAGATTATTTTAATTTTTTTTTTCAGTGTCAATGGGGTCAATAACTGATCAAAAAGAAAAAGAAAATATGAAATTTAGGGATGAATATACTTCCGGTCTTAAGGAGTTAAAGAACCATATCTGTGTTGTTCACCAACAGACATGGTTCTTTTCATTTTTAAAAAATACTGCATTTTATTAATATGTAATCCCATATTTCTTTCTATCATTCATGCATGAAATAATTCTCAGTTTATGTATAAAAATCTCATGTGCACAAAGTATTTCTTTGACAATCTTATACAATTTTAAATATACTAACTGTACCCTTGCAGATCTCTAGTATATTTTATTGCTCAGTATTTGTTGATAACCAAAATTACTACCAAACATTTCATTCTACAAATTTGTGAATCATTTATACTTGCATAATAAAATCACAAAGTTTACAAATAACTAAAAACTAACTCTCTAAAATACTAAATGGAGCGATCAATGTATAATTATAAAAATACATATATAAAAAATGTCATGCATTTAAATTAAATTATTTTCAGATCAAATAATATATGATTTGTAGTGCAAAAATGTTACAGTAAATTATAACAAATTTTGAAATTAAGAAATTGAGTTTAACAAAAAGTTTAAACCTAATAATCCTACATAAGCCTAACAGATTTCTCATGGCATGTATGTTTATGTCAAGGTTAAACTCGATATTGGCAAAAATCGGCTCAGTTAACTGTATTACATTATGATTTAAAATGTTTAGAAAGTTTCATTTTCATAGCATCTCATTAAACAATATTTTGAATGTGATGAATTTACTATTTTAATTAAATAAAAACTATTTTTCTTTACATCCTTGTATTTTTGGTTGAGCAAAATTGAGAAGAAAGTAATAACTTTTGGACAAAAGCCTGGACAAATTAATAAGTATTGAGATATTACTATAGGGGTAAAGGGACCCTATAACTGATGAAATCATTATCATTCAGGAAATGATAATTACTTCTTTTTCACGCCACACACCTAAGTGATATAAATACATAGATATATAGATACATCAACAATTACCAATATTAAAACACAAGACATTTCTAATAATATATTTTTTTAACGCAATACATTTTTAATATGCGTGGCAACAACCATTTATCTTGACTCTATAATAGGAATAACTGGAAATAAAATATCTTCATCATCCTCCCAAAGACAAAAATTGGAAAAAAAAGCTCATTCATCAAATGAAATTAGTTTCAATGATACCTAACATGTGTGTTGATGAAACTGTTCTCATAAAGTTGTGTCAAAGAAATTTCTTCAATTTAAAAAACAATACATATGGAGCAATGTAATGGCTTCATTTGTATTTTGTATGGAGAGTATTGGCATTAGCTGAAACTTAGACTGTCCATGTATGGCATGTACATGTACATCTACATTCTACAGCTCTGATTCTATCCAAAAGCAAAACATGCAGTACATGAGATTCATAAGTCACTGTAAAATTATAACTGATTTAATATATAATTATTGTGCTTGAGCTATTCACGCATATATAGTTTACTTCCGAAATTATTTTTATTTTTACATATTCAAAGCATTTTGAAATTCAAGTGTCCATCAGTTGTATTAGAATTTAAGGTTGGTCCAGAATTTTTTGGGTTATAATATTATTTATTCACTTGTTTTATACTTTTAGAGGACATTCAGATATGGTTTTATGAAGAGCAGGGTTCTAGAATTGTGTGGGAAAGTCAAGCAGAATTCCAACCGAGTGATGTTCATAAGCAAGTTGCAATTTCATTCCGAATACCTCGCTATCACAATGAAAATATACAGCAACCTGTACCCGTGTATGTTGAGCTGAGGAAACCCAGTGAAAAGAAAAGAGGAGAGCCACGTCCTTTTCAGTACTTACCAATGGAAAGAGGTTAGAAACTAGCATGTATGCCACATAATTTATTTTGAGTGTTAAGATCATTTACCAATACAAGTTCAAAGTATTTGATTGCTTGAAAATCATTTATGTCTGAATATCTGATAATTGTCAATTTTGTGTTACTTGAAAAAAATAATAATAAATAAGATAGTTATTTTTTGCAATATTTGTTTAGAATACAAAGACTTTTCAACAAAAAAATATTTTTAATAATATTAAATGTTCAAATAATTGCTCAAAAACTGCTACTATAAATTGCATGATAAATTAAACTGCATGATAATTAAAACTTTCTAAAATACAGCATATATGTAAAAATAAACTGGTCAACTGGTTTCAATAACAGAAACAGCCTTCTTCAAGACTGACAAGAAGTGCAACCTCACTTAATCAGTTACCATCCTGACTTTAGTATGTGAAATCATGCTTCTTGTCTATCCTGAAGAAGACTGTTTTTTGCCTTTGAGACCGGTTGACTTATTTTTGTATTTTATGAAGTTTTAATTTATCATAATATTAAATGTAGTTTTGACTTCATAAAAATACAAATTTTCCAATTCTGTTACTAAACTGCAGTAAAGTTTTTTATCACCTAATCACATCAGTAAGAAATGTAAATAATGGAAATATACTGGTGATGCTTAAGAAATTATGATTTTAACATCTAAAAAACCCTCATTTTAAAATAAATTTAATAACATTACATTATGAAATTGCTGGTACAAAAATTGTTCTTGAGAATCAATGATATGATGACATCTGAAAAATCATCCTTTTCATCAACCAGATGGCGACAGCAGTGATTTTATGTCAATGTAAGAACACTTTGTTCCATATCTGAAGTTTTGGATATTTGCTATTAGCAGACTCGTGTAAACCACAATTTTATTACTCATTTTTTATATTTTTACCTGCTATGTCTGACATGCACCTAATTATTATTAATATGAATGGAAATTTTAAAATACTGTATGTACATACAGTTAGTGCACACTGTGTACTCCTGTTAATGCATAAAAGTAAGTTATGCATAATGTATACTTTATTTCCTAATGTTAGTTTCAATTTCTGTACTGAACAAAAAAAAACTTGGATATGATTCCTGTCACAGTCATTTCTGTCACATGAACATAATTAATATGCATTAAAATTCTATTAATCAAGTTAAAACAGATCTGTTATCCAATAAAAGTCTTAAAAGACATTCTAAAGGCTTATTCCAGGCAAAAATTTCTAGAAACTATAAAATTAAAAAAAAAAATTGAAACCTGAAAATTGACAATTATCAGATATTTAGCTCTTATATACTCTAGCAAACTGCATCATGTATAAATTTTGAAAATAGAGTTCTTTGCACAGCATTGTGGATTGCAGAAATGTTCGAAATGTTAGATGGGATATAGTATATCCCCAATAAAGACTGCACCTAATTGCCATAAATATCTTCCCAAAGTGTAAAATATGTAATTAATAGAAATACATGAAATTCCTCAAATGTCAATCAGAACAACCGCACATACATTTTAATACATTTACTTGTACAAACTGAAATGACAAGTTGATGTTATAGTATCGTACATTATAATGAGGTAGAAGTATCTGATGTGGGCAGCACATGACTTTCCCCTACATAATGCAAGAACTTTACTTCTTTCAGTGGGAAGTAATGTTGGATAACATTGATAACACAATGTTTTTAACTTTAAAGAGTATACTGACAATTGGCACTTTTCTGGAAGACAACATGTAAAATTATTTTATTTCATGCAAATATAACTTGACAATTGGAAACATTGCTGACATCTGCTAAGTAATATACTCCATTCTATTGAAATATGGAAATTATGTTCATCAATTTAGCATCATTTTCGTAACTTTGGCACCACAAAAAAAAAAAATTGTTTTCTTTGGCACCACATTTTTTTTTTTTCCCCAATTTGGCACCACATTAAAACTAGCCATGTTGTCAATATTTTGCCAAATTAATTGCCACAGTGATACATTTATTTGAAAGATGTTCAGTACAGTTTAAGCTGATGTTAAGTTTATGCCATTTGTTTTAGAATTAGATTTAGAAGTTACTTATAAAATAGTTATTTATTTAACACTATTGAATGTCCTGATTTTTCATGATTTTTTCAGAAATTCATTTGAAAGTTTGGGAGGGGAGGAGAGGGGGTCTTCTGAACATTTGATTGAGCTTAAAATAAATACAGTTCCAGTATTTATGGATTGTAATAATCATGCCAAATTACTTTGGATGTGCTCCATCTGTTTGTGAGATATTGCATTCATAGACTTATAGACACACAGACATCACCTCAAAAATATTCCATTCAAGTTCAGGGATGCTTGAAATGTGCTCTTCCATCAAAACTTGAATTCGAATTTTCAACCCCATTACAATCCTTCCCTATGTATGTATGGAAGGTATCAATATTCAGGTTAAATATTTACATTAAAATTGCTCAAAATTGTGCTTCAGCATTAAATGATTCAACTAACTTGATGCCCTTCAGTATTTTGTTTTTATATTCATCACCTGACCTCAGGTACCCTCGTACAAAATTTAGTGACTGTGCATCACTTGGATTTTCCACCACACATGATGCAAACATACCAACAAACAGACATTTGCATTTCTTGTTATAAATTACCCAATATAACCCATCCCGTCTTTTTTCCCCCAACACTGGACACTGTTGACTGCATTATTAGTGCATTTATTAATGCTGCCTATTTTTAATATTACCGTGTAATTAATATATCTAGTATTGATGATTATGTTATGATTAAAATGCAACTCAATTAATTTTAGATCCTGAAGGTCTTGCCCGTAAAAAGCTAAAAGTTGAAGAAAGGATAGACCTGGATCGATATTTTCAAGAAAGTGTTCTTGCAGGAGGATCAGTGGCCCAAGGTAATATTTGCCATGCTATTCAGTCCTCTGTTGTAAATATTTTAATTTTTTACTTATTAATTGTTATGTAAGTGTTTAATATTATTTTCCCCCCAGAGCATCAAATTTCTATTGGTGTACCCAGAACTTCAAGACAACCAGTTCGTCAGAGGATAAAAGCTGAACCTTCTGTTGGTAAGCAAATTCCTATCTAGTAGCCATATATTTGTGTGAATTTTATGTCTTAAGGCAATTTTAGCAGTTCAATTTCATATATTTTGGCATTTGAAAATTTAAAATAAGTATGGAGTTGTTAATTACCACAAATAACTCTAGGAAGTGAGATGAATGTTATACCGTTTCAAACAAAAATCAAGTGGGTTTCAGTACATATTAATACATGTTGGTGAAATTTTCCAAGGTGGTCGTAGTTCCAGCTGTTATATTACAAAAAATACTTGAAGTTAATTACATTATAAAAATCGTTTGAAAATATATGTACCAAATCAAATTTACAAATGAACAATGTGCAATATTAATTTATAGCATGAGAAATGTAAATATGATATGGCATATAATAGCATACTGCATGACCAAGTTTTGTAGTATAAAAATTGTTAAAATTTTATTTTAGGAACAAGTGACAGATTTTCATGATTACTGGTCCATTGGAGATTGATTCTCAAATAGCTTTTGTGTTTTAAATACCAATTTTAGATGTCAAAAGATATTTACATATTTGTCTTAATTTTGTGTACTGTTACTTATAATCTGTTATCTATTACTTATATGCTGCCTTATGCCACTCTCTTCTGTATACCCATCTGGCTTTTCCAAAATATTTTAAAATATCCCTTTCTTATAAGAATGAAATAAATAGGCCCCACAATACTTTTCATACCAAATTTTGACTGTTTTAAAATTATTTTATTTAATCTATTTTTCATTTTTATTTTTTTCCCCCCAGTTCTTGGTGCACAAGGAGATGACACATATCCACAGCCATCCACATCATTTGTTGAGTATTCAAACTCTACAATATTGGCATCAGTACCTGTTCCAGTTGTAGGCTCATCTAGTTCTCCTCATTTAACTCCTGCCCATTCCCCTGCACTTGCTACATCACCAGGTGGTCACAGTCAAGCATCCATGACCCCACCGTTGACTGCTATACCATCTCCCATCATGCAACAGATGATGCAGCAGTCAGTAGCTTCAAGGATAAATAATTCAACTGAACCTCATGGTGCTGAAGAAGATTCCATTATTGAAAAGTTTGACAGTCTTGATATTGATGTGGATATCACGGATTTAAATATTAACCTAACTCAAAATTTATCAGCCAGTCTGTTCGATAGTGCCCTGAGCATTCCAGATACTACATACCAAGATGCATCAGCAACGACAAACCAACCTCAATAAATCTGAAATTGTATAACTATTTTTGAAGTTAGTGTACAATTTACTACTTAAAAGTATCAGTATTGATTTGTGTAATTTATATCTAAAACTATGCAAACAAAACTTTGAAAGATGAGTAATTAGCTAAAATTAGTAAAACATATTGGAACTTATTATTTCATTACAGAAAGTAAAAATGGTATAAAATATATAAAATATAATGATGCAATTTAATATAATTGTTTTACATTGTAATAATAGTTACATAACAGTATATATATATATATATATGCTCTAGAATATTGTATATATATAAAATAATACAATATTCTAGAGCAGAAGTATATGCAAAAATTAAAGCTCAGGAAGCTTCCCAGACACAATTTTAATCAAAATGCCCACTATGTTAAAGTATAAAGAACATTTTGGAGCCAGCCCCCTCTAAAAGTCAGTGCGGTATCTGCAATATCTTTCACTGTATGCTACTCATGATACAGTTACATGATATGTAAAACATTCAAATAAACCATAAAACAAGAGCAATACAGATTGAGCATTACTAATGCAGCCTATGCTCATATACCACTTCATAAGGAAACATGCTTTCCCATTATATTTTACTAATTGCCACTTAAAAATATAGACCTATACTACCAGTGCAATATAAACTGGCATCAATGGACTGGATTTGCTCTTGTTAGAACCCATCACTTAATAATTAAAGCAGCAAGAAAATCTGCTATTGGCCACAAATTTTCAAATCTTACCAGTACAATCAGCTATATAATGCTGTTGGCCTTAAATTTATGAAAGATTGATCACAACTTTCATGAAATTTCAACAAGACCAAATTCAGGGCCATAAAGGCCGATACTCTTAAAAGTAATTGAAGTAAAAGTGCATATGAGTTTTGTTGTAACATACCGAAATATTATCATGCTTTTGTAAAATTTGTTTTATCAATTGACTTATATGTTTTATGATACCACTTATCCCTTATGATATTACTCATTATGCATTAATAATGGGCTTAAAATCGTACTTTATCCTCTGTAATGGGCTTAAAATCGTACAATATCCTCTGGACCTATTTCTAGTTATCCCTCATTGATGAAGAGTGCCTTTGTGAAAAGTTTTGAAAATGAAAATTAGCATGACTAAAAAAACATTGCTTCAAGCAGTATTTTCGAAAGTGTAGGTGTTAGCCCACCAGTTGTTCACAATTGAATCAAAAATAGTTTTGTCAATCATTGAATTTTCCGTAAATATTCCACTAAAAAATTTAGTATATATGAATTTTTATTTTAAATAATTACACAAAAAAAATTGCATGATTGAAATTAATGTTTGATTAATTAAATAAGAGTAGTTATTTTCCAATGAGAATAATGATAGTGATAACTACAAGAGTGAATTATATCCGATTGTATATTCTGTGCTTGATGAATTATAAAGAATTAACTACCATTTTAAATTATATCTGTTCTATTTCATATTTTATCTATTGTTTAATAAAGAGAAATTGGTCTAAAATGAAGTATGAAAAAATAAAAATAGACATCCATAATTTGGGAGTTATTAGATAGTTTTCATATGCTTGTTAGCCAAAAACAACAATTTGAAATTAAAAATTCATTCGTAAATCCTAAATATGTTTATATATGAGTATTGCAACGTTTACCTTTATTAAAACAAAATGAGTTCTACGTGTGGCTTCCTTAACACACTCTTAATTTAATTGTGTGTGAAAGTTTCATTGGCGTAGTAACACTCAATTTGAATAAAATTTTGTCTATAGCGTGAACTGATCATATTTTAAGTCATGATGAAACCAGAATTTTAAATTCCAGTCTACATTCTGCGATATCTAAAGTCAAAGGTCAGATAATGTTAATAATAAGTCTATGAAGAAAAATTAATTTAACAAAATTTGCATGCCAAACAGAATTTTATATTTATTTGGTATAACTTGTACAAGTTACTAGGCTGTCTTGTACATTAATTATTTAATATGTTGAGTTTTTACTACTTTCATGAAATAAATGTCTCTGTTATTAAATTTGTAGCTAGATGCCCTGCCTCTCTTCAGTTTTGGTTGTAAGACCCAACCTTGTTTTTATTAAAGTTTTTCAATAGTTGGTGCAGGTTGATTTCAGCATGTAATGTGGAAATGGATTAGACTTATGCCGAAGTGGGTTGTAATGGAAAGTTTTTAGAACTACACTGGTTTTTAGTGCTGTATCATCAGATTTGAAAAATTGCTAATTTATATTTAAAAATTGTTATTCTATTACCTTACTGGTCCTCATAAATTTGAAATATCTTTAATATTTATGTACCTTATAAAGGAAATTAGAAATGCTAAAGTAAATTATGCCTTATATGAATTAATTCCAAATCAGCTACAGGATTTTATCTTTTATATAGAAAACAAAAATCATAATAAGATTTGCTTGAAATCCCTATGAAGTGACCAATTTAAAGAATAAAATCATATGTTTCGAAAATTAGAAAGCAATAAAAAAGGCATTAGAAATGGGGAATGACTTTACATCCATCAGTAATTATATTTTTACATGCATAAATTGTGTATTTTTTTGCTGGAAATATTATTTACCTGTTCATGTCATCTGCATATATTTTTATAAAAATTTATTGTGATAAAATATTTACTGCTTTACTTTTATAGATATATATCTATGCAAATATGACATAAATGCTAAATATAAGCTGCTTTTGAATGTCTTATATGTAGTAATTCAGTAACCCTTTAAGAGGTCTGGGCGATGCTCTTCACTGTGTAATAGATACACCTCTGGTATTTGCACTTGCATAGGATGTTTTCCTACATGCAATCTACTGGTAGTCAATTAAGGGTTTTCTAAATGTGTTGTTTAAAGCTAAAAATTTTAAGGTCGTTTAAATTTAAATATTACACAAGTCTGTCATATTTGAAAACAGAGACCTAATATGACATGAAATTTCAGCTTGAAAACACTCATGTCTTTATATTGTGGAAGAATATTTTATGCTCATTTATGAAGTAAATCATACAATAAAACTTGATTTATTGTCTGATATATCAAATAAAGCTTAGAAAATACAGCTAAAATATATAGCTTATATCATAAACTAAAATGCAAATTCCCTCCACTTTGCAAATTGAAGCAAACTAGAATGCTTAAAAACTTTGTACAGCCTGACCATTAAGCTTCACATGTAGATTTATGATAAACTAATTAAATGGTAGCTTGGGTCCTCTCGAACAGTAGATCTGATGCTGCAAAACTTTTTAGCAGTAATCTAGTGACCCCAAATATTTTTGAACAAAGAATCCAGTCTGATCTGAAACCTCACATGTATACTTGCAGTGGATGGAACTGAGTGACCCGATGCTAAGAAACCATTTAACAAAAATCCAAAGACACAATGTTTCTAAAAATAAATGCAAACTCTGTTCAGCCAAAAGTATCAGGTAGATTTACTATAAGCAGATTGAGTGGTCATGTATGGTCCCCAGGACAGTAAATACAATGTTAGAAAACAATCTTCTAACAGAAATCTGAAGACCCATTTTTTTTTTTCTTTAACTATGTATGAAACTGGCCTGGTAAAACACTTCACATGAGGATTTATGTTAGGCTATTCGTTGCTTCAAAAGTTTACAAAAGAAATCTGGGGACACGAATTTTATGAAACTAAGTATGAACCCGACCCAGCCAGAAACCTCACATGTGGAATTATAATAAGTGGACAAAGCTGTCACTTAGAGCCCCCAAGACAGTACACCGGATGCAAATAATCATTTTAACTCAAATCTTGCAGACCCCAGTTTTTTTAATTAAGTGCAAACTTGCCCCTACACCTTACGTGATTGTAGTAAGTCACAGGCATCAAATTTTGTCCAGTCTTAGCTTTGATATAGCATATGTACAAAACTATTGCATGTTGAATATAGAGTTTATTATGTTTATTACAAAAACTACATCTTCTCAGTTATTATAGGAGAAGAGAGACAGTTCAACAGGGAATTCATTTAAAAGTTTAAAATGCCCCTAACAGAAGATTTGTGTAAAAATGTGTCCGAAAATAAGAGGATTATAGGATTATTTACCACTCCTTTCCCACCATACAACTGTGTTGAGAAGGGGCGAGATTCGATTTATGGGCTAATGATATCGCAAATACAAAAATTATATTACAGTTATTTTTCACTGCAATGACTGAAACTGTTAAGTTTCATAATTATTGAGCCATAAATAACACCTTTTATGCATGATTATGTCCATTTTGTCCTATGCTTCCATGTTAAGAAAATATAAAATTTCTAAATTTTTGCTCGAATTTAAAAATATTCTATCTAGTTCTAGATTTTTTGTTACCAAAGCCA
This sequence comes from Amaurobius ferox, assembly GCA_951213105.1. Classification (NCBI taxonomy): domain Eukaryota; kingdom Metazoa; phylum Arthropoda; class Arachnida; order Araneae; family Amaurobiidae; genus Amaurobius; species Amaurobius ferox. Next base: position 37,979,133 of record OX578134.1, read on the forward strand.
GATAAAAAGTTTCATGAAAATGCATTAGTATTTGTGCCGGCTATTATATGCACTCAAGAAATCGGCCACAGATAGATGGACATTACTCTAAAAATAGTCAAAATGTGTTCAGGAGGTCTATATTGGCATCAAAATCTTGAATTCGAAAATTTCTGTAAAAACAATACTTTTTCCATACTATATTCTATAGTATGAGAAAGTAAAAATGGTGTCTTGAAGTAGGTAGGCCATGAAAGCCCAGTAGTTGAGGTACCCGTAATTTCACTCAGGGGACCCGAGTTAATTTCCTGACATTCCCCAAACTATTCCTGTGTCTATGTGGAGTATGGGCATCTGTGGGTCTGAAAGTCCTGAGAGATTGGTGGCAGAGGAAGAATTGTGCAGTCCCTGTAAATGTTACCCCTCCCCCACTGGGTTCAGATCTAAATTGGTTGGTCTCATACCATCTGTCCAAACAGATACCTTAACCTTTGGGGAGGTTGGATGGTCTGAGTTGAAAGAAAAAAAGGGTGATTGCTGTCAAATAATTTGAGAACCACTGACATGGGATTCAAAGCAAGAAAATTTACATTTTATTCTGTCAAACAAACTTAAGTACCATCTTCAAATTAGTAGTAAACTGCTATTAGAATTGTTAACAAATGTATTTTTTGAATGTTTTGAAAGCCTTTACTCTTTGAACATTAACAAGTGTGACTTAGAATTTATTACATAAGAAAGAACCAGGGACAAGCCAGGTTTGCTTATGTACTTTGAGGATTAAAATTCAGTTGATGAGCACAACTCAGAATTCTCACTTAAAGGGTTAAAGCTTGATAAAAAAATTTCTATAGCTTATTATTAACATTTAAAAAATGCTTAAAAGCAATTATGTTATACAGAATGTCCTGCTTTACATAAAACTGCTTGTTATACCTTTTGGTATAATGTTCTTTGAACATTAGTGCCTGTTTTTACCTTAACATGTAAGCTTAGGGTTAAATATAGAACTGTATGATATAATTCCTATATTTTCATCATGTACAGGCAGGTTTCCTGTTCCCAGTTTGTACATTATATCTTGGTACAATTGTACTTGACTTTTTTAAATGTTTGCAAGTTTTATTAGTCTGTGTAATAATGCTCCTTTAGATTTTTTTTATAAAACTTACCAGAGAATGATTTTTGGTTAATTTGTTTGTCTTTGTAGAGAAGTGTGTATATACAATCTGTTTCTAATGTGATGCAAGTAAGTGCATTTATAAAAATAGAGATATTTTCAAAGCTATGTGTAGTGTTAGACCCATATCATGAAAAATAAAAGTATCCTAAATTCATTTCATTGTATGTAACTGTTATCATTCTCTGTTAGCCAAAAATTGTTCCAAAATTTGATATACACCCAACTCTTTTTTACACGGTAGAATCGTTCCTTAGAAATTCATGTAAAAAAAGTCGATAAGTTTCTGATATGAATACGAATGATTTATACATACATATACAATTTTATTGAGCAATAAAACTTAAAATACATTATTCATAGGTAAAAGATAAGTAGCGTGATCAAAAAACAAAAGGTATCTGTTAATCCAAAATTAAGAATAGAAAACTCAAAATTAAAAAATAGAAATAAAGAAATAATATTTAGTTACATAATTATTCGTCGCTACTTGATAAGAAGCGCAATTGTTTGCGATGGACTGGACCAAAGTCGTTATCATCACTAGAGATATCCACATCCGTCAAGCTCTTTAAGGGAGACTTTCGTCTGGTAATACTGTTTTGAACTTCCGAACTATTTTCCAAAAGGTCTTGCGCTGTCGACTTTTTATTAAAAAATCTATTATAGACAGTTGAACTTTTGGTTTTTTAAGTTCTTTATACAACTCATGATACCCAGCCAAACTATTCTTCATATCTTGTTCGAATTTTAGGGCATGTTCCATGTTTGGATCAATTTTTAAAATAGGATTCACCATGCATTTCCCAAATGTTAGACCCTCGCCAATTAAACTAGCAGTTAGTTGACATATTTCGACCTCTTCCTCGTTATCGCTATTATGATCCTCAGTACTATTACCATCATCTGTTAATAAATCAATCAGATCATCCACATCTAGAGGTTTATCTATCATTAATTAGTCAATGTTTTCAATTTGTAGGTCCTCAAATCCTTCTCCTCCAATTTTGTGTGCCAAGGCTATAATTTTAGAAGACTCCATCGTTGTTTGGGGCACCGAATTACCACTCTTAACTCATTCTGGCCAAAGTGATTTCCAGCAAGCATTTAATGTTGATACCCTTAACTTCTCTCTGGCCAATGAAGCATATGTAATGCAATCCATAATCGAATATTTTTTCCATGCATAAACGATTGTGAGGTTGTCCTTCTCTACTGCATCTAAAATATATTGGAATGCTTGTTGAGTATAATACAGCTTCAAGGTAGCTATTATACCCTAGTCTAATGGTTGAATCAAGGAAGTGGTATTAGTTGGCGAAAAGATGACTTGAACATTTGGATGCACTAATACTTGATGACTGAATGCATTATCTACGACTAAAAGTACTTTAAAATCAAAACATTATTGCTCCATATATCTTTTAACTTCAGGAATAAAGCATTCTTCAAACCATTCCATAAATAGACCTGCTGTCATCCAGGCCGCTTTATTCGCCCTCCAATGAACCGGCAACTGTTGAATGTTTTTTCCTCTCAAAGCATGTGGCCTTCATGATCAGTTGATTAAAAGAGACTTTAAAATTTTGTCACCAGAAGTGTTGCTACACAATA